>OU026145.1:79681436-80037555 GCA_907269125.1 Eristalis pertinax | reverse complement strand
GGCCGCTTCTCAATGACCGCCGAAATGAGGAGCCCTTGGTGGTATGAAGGCGAAGCTGAACCGTTCCTCTGCTGCGTATTGGCGTACAGTGTCCTTCCCCTTCTCGAACTGCATGCGAATCTCCTGCAGCTTCCGTTGAGCTCCCACGAAGTTCGTCCCGTTGTCGCAATAGACTGTCTTCAGAAGTCCTAGACGAGCGATGAACCTTTTAAGGGCGAGAATAAAGGAATCGGATGACAGATCAGTTGTGGTTTCAAAATGCACAGCTTTGGACGTGGAACAGACAAAGACAGCAATATACGTTTTTATACGTTTATACGTTACCACGGATTCTTAAAGACGTATACACGGGACCACAAAAATCAACTCCACATATAACGAAGGGCCGTTGTGCCCGAAGTCGGTCAGCTGGTAAATTGCCCATGATTTGATTTAGCAGTTTTGGCCTATACTTAAAACAATGTATAAAGCTGTGTACCGTTTTTCTGCATGCTTCTTGGGCATGCCTTCGCACCAGCATGGCAGTTCTTTTTATGCGAGTAGCGCAAATACCCTTTAACGAAGTTGGTATTCTTTGTTAGTAAGAGCGGAAGCTTGGCATCGTACTCAATCGGTGCATGTAAAAGACGTCCACCCACACGAAGTAGGGAAAATTTTGCAATTTGCTGTCTTTATACTCATGCATGAAAGGATTGAGCTTTTGCATGTTTGGTGGAAGTGCGACTTTACGTTGTAACTTACGAATTTATTCCGCAAACTCGTAGTGTTGCACAATCTCTATTAGTTTTAGAAATGATAAGTGCAGTTCTTTTGCAGTAAGTATATTCTCGAATTTTTCGGATTTATCCTTAAGTTTTCGAATGAAACGCATAACATATGCAAATATTCTAGCTAATTTTGCATATGACGAAATTCTGTCGATTATCTCCATACCGCAATTGTGAGATTTTTCGACTGCTGTCAGAACATATTTGTTTTTTCGTTTTTTCCAATACCTCGTCACTCAGCGATAGCTCAAAGTGAGCATTGACTGGCCATGCAGTCTGTTCTTCCAAAAGGATCTGTGGACCATTGAACCAAATTGAAGTATTTAGTTCATCCACGTTACAACCTCTATATCTGCAAAAAACTATATCTGCTGGATTGAGTTTGGTAGGGACATGTCCCCATAAGCAACTTTGCGTCCACTCTTGGATTTCTGCCACTCGATTTGCCACAAAGGTGGCTAGCGTTGAATCAGTCCAAAATACGATTTGTTCTACTTGGAGATTCAACATTGCCGATACTCTCATCCATAATTTAGAGAGAGTATGCGCTGCGCAAAGTTCTAATCGCGGAAGCGATTTAGTCTTTAAACGGGCCACTTTGGACTTTGCTGTTACTAGCGTCAACTTGATACCTTCTTCGTTTTGACTGCGTATATACATACAGCAACCGTACGCTCTCATTGAAGCGTCGGCGACACCATGAACTTGCAGCTTCGCGTTAGCATGCGTGTTCATAAACCGTGGTATTTCGACCTCGAAGTTTGCGTTGTTGCGTCAAGTTCATTTTAAAGTTTTGCCAACTCGAATCAAGGCACAACGGAATGGACTCATCCCAATCTAATTTGGCAATCCATAGCTCTTGCAATAAGATTTTTGCTTTGGTAACTATGGGGCAGAGTAATCCAAGAGGATCAAATAACCGTGAGGAGACGAACAAAATGTTCCTTTTCGTCGCTGGTAGCTCATCGAAATTGTTTCCTAGGCTAAACCTAAATATATCTTCCTTTGGTTGCCAATGTATACCAAGCGTTTTCGTGAATTCTGCCTCATTAAAATTGATTTCCTTTTTAGTGCTTTCTGCTTCGTAAAACGCTGGATGAATTGAAAACCGCTTTGCTAGTTGGAATCCACCTTGCTCCAGAATATATTTTATCTCTTTTTGAGTTTTGTCAAGAGTTTCAATATCGTTGGCACCAGTAAGAAAATCGTCGACGTAGAAATCTCGCAACACAACTTCAGACCCTACCAGGTGTGAGTGCCTATGTGAATCACCTAGCATTTTCAAACAACGTATTCCCAAGAATGGTGCTGACGCAGTACCATACGTGACTGTGCTAAGTCGAAAGTGCTGTAACGGTTGGGATGGATGCTGCCTCTACACTACGAGCTGATAATTCGCATTACATTTTCGCAATATTCGCTGTTAGTGCGTATCTTTTCTTGCGAAAACGGAGCACCGTCGAGAAGAGCTCCTCTTGAATGGTTGGCCCAACCATCAAGATGTCATTCAACGACATTTGAGTCGATGTACGACTCGATGCATCAAACATTACTCGCAATTTCGTGCTTGTGCTTTGTGGTCTAAGAACACATTGATGCGGAATGAATTAGTGTGGAGTCTATAGGATTTCATTATTCGTCGGTGACATTTGTCCTAACTCGAGGTATTCATTCATGAACTCTAAGTACATTGCTCTGAGTTCATTGTCTTTGGATAATCTCCTTTCCAGTGAGAGGAAACGACGTTTGGCAGTTTCAAACGACGATCCGAGCGAGGTAGGAGGTACCTTGAAGGGCAATTTTACCAAAATGAATGATCATTCAGTCTCGATTTGAACACCGCATGTACCTTCTTGTTGACTTTCGAGTTCGTTTTACCGATACCAACCAAGTTCAACGAATTGTCTTCTTTGCGAAGACTTAGCCTCTGGACCAGTTCTTCAGTAATGAAGTTAATTTGTGAGCCTGAATCAAGCAAGGCTGGCGCTGGCAGATAATCGCCATTGTTGCATTTGATGTTGACAACCGCGGTTGCCAGAATGACATGGTCTGTTGACGAAGAGGCGTGCATGGCCTGGGAGGTCGAAGGTTGTGCGGAATTGAACGTTGTCGCATATTGATGCAACAGCGAATGATGCGCACTATTGCATACCCTGCACCGGCTTAATTTGCATTTCGATACTGTGTGTCCCTTTCGAAGACAGTTAATGCAAATCGGAACACCTTTTGCAAATTCAAACCTTTGCAACACCGGAAATGCGGTAAACGACTGGCATGCGGTTATTAAATGATCATTTGATTTGCAAAAGATTCATTTTAATTTATTTGGTTGTTGTTGTGTTTGTTGTTGTGTATTTTCAAACGAAAATGATGACCTTTGGGTCTTTTGTCGCCCAAGATCTCTTTTTGGATTTGACTGCTTGTCACTGGGTTTGAGCGGCTGAAGCCGCTACATGTTGATACCTTTTATTTAGTGCTGTTTCACAGTCACTCCACAAAGGAAGAGTGCTATAGTCTAGCTGTTCTTCCCACTTCGACCTCGTAGCGGTATCAACTTTCGACATCACCAAATGGATAATGATTGCATTTGTGATATTCTTTTCGTCTCCAAGTGACAAAAGCGAGTCATATATAGCAGACACTGTATCGATCATGCTGCGTAGTGCAGATGCCGATGGTTAAGTGATCTCAGTAAGATCAAAAAGTGTTTAAATATTGTCGAAAAATATAAGACAATTATTATCATACACTCTTTTCAAACTAGCCAACGCTTTTGGATAGTTTTGTTCCGTGATTTGAAAAGCCTTAACTGTTCCAAAGCTTCACCGGACTAACACGAAATCAGATGATTGAACTTTTCAATATCTGGGAAATTGGGATCATTGTCCACTAAATTTTCAAATAAGATGATGAAATTTTTGTATTCAGCATATTTGCCGCTAAATTTTGGGAGAGACATTTTGGGAAGTCGAGAGTGTTGGGGTCCAACAAAGGAGTATTCAGCCACGCTGGATTTTCTCCTCTTATTTAAAACACACATTATTCGTGGCTTTGTACCAACACAAATGTCTTCTAATTCCCCGCGACATGTGTCTTTGTGATCAGCTAACTCTATGTCTGATTGACAGATCATAGCTTGATAAATATAAGAGTTCAGTAAATCCAATCGACATTCGAGTTCAAATTGATTTTCTGATATTGTCTTATGATCTAATGCCGTTTTGATTCGAGAAATGTTTGCTACTATTATCGACCTCTGATGCTTTAATTGCTCAAGAGTGTCGTCTTTATTCGCAGAAGCTTGTCGCTTCGGTGCCATTATTTTAGTTTAGCGAGAAGAAGTTATGGTTAAGCCACTTGGTATTTTATATGGAATTAGTTTATCCACTGGCTACGCACTGGTTCTCAATTAGAAATAATAAATCGCTGTGTAAATTATTCCACGCAATAATTACGTACTCACTGTACTTAATTGGAACCAACTAATGTGCACTAGCCGAAAATGCCATAAATTAATTTTGTATAATGGTTTGATTTCTTTTCGCTTCACCACTTTATTTAATTACAGCGCTTTGTTTTAAATTCGCTGAATACACTTTCACTCAAAAAAAAATTCAGGAATAATTTTAATCACTGAATGCACTCGAACACAGAACTGCCATTCGACTGGAGAACAATTTTTTTAGCTTTAAGGTTTTTGATCAATGATCTTACTTTATTAAGTATACTTAACTCTGATAGTTCAACATTTGCTTGTGAGAAACTGTCAATTGTGTGAGACACTTCAGTAGCAGTAATCAGGTGATTTTAACGTGAGTCCAACTTGAACTCATTAATTTCATTTGCAATGGCTTTGTTTAACCTTTTCGGGGTATAAAGAAAGCTGTCGTAACAATAACGTCTCCATGTTCTTCTTTCTGAGTTTCTCAACCGTATCAATAGTACAATATTACTAGGGTTGCTGAAAGCGCTACAACTGCTGAACACACTTTATAAATTACCCTATCACGAAGGGAACATACTCATCACGGATGGAGAAAAAAAGAATAAATTCGAAGAAAACGGCTATTTTCAAATAACGTTTATTTATCATCACAGTTTTCATGGTATTCTAAGAGCGATAGCTGACTGCGTAGGTTGCTTCTTTTGAACTAGAAACACCCTTAATTTTTGTAGGTACTTTACTTATATATATACATATATATATATATATATATGTTTATTCTTCATTAACTTTTATATTTTTGGTCAATAAAGTTTTTGCTCGCTCAGTGCGAATTCTAAAATAGGTGGACTTTGATTTTGAACGTCACATTTCTAAAAAAAATGAATGGATAATGTGGCAATCGGCTGGACGAAAGGACTGCATTTCATGCAACCGTGGGAATAGCGCGGAGAATATGGTAATGTGCGATGCATGTAGCAAATGGGTTTCATTATGGATGTGCGGAAGTTGATGCCTCCATCGGTAATCGGGATTGGGTATGTGCAGGTTGCACTGATCCCTACAGGACGATCAAGCAAGAGGAGAACGCAACAACCACAAGGCCGGAGAATGTATCACACACCGAATTGCCGAGAAGGGACAATGGAACGCAGTCTGTAAAGAGTGCCAATATGTCCACATCTTCAACTTCTAGAAAGAACGTAAGACTAGAGTTGCTTCATCTAGAAAAACAAAGGAAGTTGGATAAGAAGTTTCTAGAACAGCGACAAAGACGGGAGCAGGAATACATAAGTAAGAAATTCGATCAAATTCGATCTATTGGCTAAAGAAGAAGAAGAAAATCGAAGTGATAATGCAAGTTCTGCGAATAGCCGTACAGTAAATTGTGATACTTGAACAGCGTCATATTTCTGCCCGTCTGGTTCTATCAAGAGAACTTCCTATATTCAACGGAAAACCAGAGGAATGGCCGCTTATCAGGAGCTATGAAAACACGACAAAATTATGTGGATTTTCACTGGAGGAAAAGTTATGGCGGCTGCAAAAAGCTATAAAGGGGAATGCGCTGGAAGCTGTGGGTACTCATCTGTTTCAGCCATCATTTGAACCAGAAGTTATTCGAACTCTCGGATGTTGTATGGAAGACCCCAATTTATTATACAAACCTGTCTGAAGAAAATTCGTGCAGAACCTTCACCTAAAGCAGATAGATTGGATCAATTAATTAAGTTTGTGCTTTCTGTACGTAATTAACATGCGACAATTGATACTTCCCGATTAAATAATTATCTCAATGACCCAACACTGATTCAGGAGTTAGTTGAGAAACTGCCGTCTTCAATTAAACTCAGCTGGGCGATGGAATCTGGATCTGAAGACAAGAATTTAATACACCTTAGCGAGTTCTTGTATAAGATTGTGGTCAGCAAGTTCGGTGCCAACATTGATTGATTGATTGATTGATTATTTATTGTCTTCATAAAGATATTTACAATTTATAAAATAAAATTCATTATCTTCTATGCCTCCCAACGTCTCCATGGAGTTATCTTTTCAATGCTGGATGGAACCTTGAAGCGGTAGAGGAGAGTCCATGTAAGATATCGGTTAGCATTCGGAGATTATTTAAAACATTTAAACTAAAATTACGTAACATGACAATATGAAATCTGCGAAGCCTAGAGGCTTTTTTGCAGAAGATTATTCAAAAGGAATTTACATTAAGTTGTGAATAATTCTTATTAGTTTTGGGAACACAAATTGATTCATTATACAATTTTAAAGATTAACATTATTTAATAAGACATAGTTTTTTATTTGTTGTTTTCGTGTGTGTATCGGTTGGATATTCCATAGAGAGCGAGGAAGTTGATTGTATATGGTTGGAACCACAAAGGAAAGTTGTCGCCTTCCATATGAGTTGTGGATCCTCGGGATCTTCAAGAGTCCATTTGCCCTTTGTCTGGTGTTGACACAATGGTCGATCGAATGTTTGAATCGTGTGTCGTTGTACGTCTCGTTGATTACATTGAAAAGAAAAGGTTGTTTTAAATTTAATATATTTAAGTTCTCGCTTAGATTACACATATTTTCGACATAACAAGTACAATTCTTGGCTCGCCAGAGAATCTTGAATATTCTATTTTGAATCCTTTGAAGTTCCATTATTCTATGTTGCGCTGCATTACCCCACGCTGTTATTCCGTACTGAAGTATCGACTGCACTAGAGAGTAGTATACTTGCTTCAGTACTTCAAACGACGTGTGGTTGCTCAGGTGGTATAGAGCATATGTCGACTGCCGAAGTCGCCTGCATAAGTACCTTATGTGGTAGTCCCACTTAAAGTTGCACGCCGAGAGTTCCACGCCGAGATATCGATACACGTTAACTGCATCAATATATTCTACGCAGACATCTGTCTCAGGTGCTTGATGAGACCTGTGCAGGCACTCGAAACTATGGAACTTTATTTTTATTGGTGTTCTTATTATGTGATGTGGACGAATATGCATGACCTTGGTTTTCTTCGAGTTTATAATAAGACTCGAAGACTCGTGACACCGTCGCAGAATATTATGAAACTCTGATTGCATTGTTTGAGTGGCAATGTTAATGTCTTTGTGGCTCACAATTATGGCAGTATCATCAGCATATTGAAATCCGACCCTATTTTTCAACACAGACAGCATATCGTTTACATATATGATGAATAGGAGAGGTCCTAGAATCGACCCTTGAGGTACACCAAATTCAACATTTCGCAAATTACTATAGCTGTTCGATATTTTAACTCTGAAATCTCTATTCCGAAGATAACTCGCAAACCAATCCAATGTTCGACCCCGAATTCCTATCTTCTCCAGCATTTTGATGATGTTGGTGTGGCAAAGTGTGTCAAAAGCTTTCTTGAAGTCTTGGCAAATTCAACCATACTGGCTCTTATTTATAATCTGGTGTTTGGCAATATAATCTTGCAACCTTCTCGCCATTACTTCTTCCAACACTTTATCAATCGCCAGTAGTATTGAGATAGGACGGTAGTTCGAGACATTGGATTTTGTACCGGACTTATAGATAGGTCGTACAATGGCTGTTTTCAGTTTCTTTGGAAATTGTTAGCTATTTCGGTTTCGGATACGTTTCCAAGGAACATTGATTGGGTTGCACTCGATTCTCTACCACTATATGTTTTTATGTTGCATTTGTGAACAATCGATTTTATTTCATCCGTGAATTGTGAAGCAAATTTGTTGGCTATGTCTTTTGCATTGCAAACCGATGGGAAATTTCTGCTGATAGTTTCATCGATGTTGTTGGTGGCTTTTCCAAGTAAATTGTTTATTAGTCGCCAGGTACACTTTGCATCCTTTCTATACTCTGCAAATTTGTTTTTGTAATACTCCGATTTTATAGTTTTAATCCTTTTATTTACATAATTTCGGAAATATTTGTAATGATTTTCGTAACTTTGGCACTGTCTGTTACTTTTCCATTTATTGTACAGCTTATATCTTGTCTTACACAGATCTAGAATTTCCCCTGTTATCCATGGATTTGGTTTTTCTCTTTAATTTACTTTAATATTTACATACGATTTTTCGTACACACCATTTAATATATCTGCTAACTTATCATACATATCATCGACATTAGTTTCATTATTCAGAAGGCTCCAGTTAACTTTCGACAATTGTTCACGTACTCTGCTCTCGCTTAGCACTGATTTTGTCGTTGCTTTGCTCTCTGTTTTTGAATCTTTGGGTATTCCAAACATTAGCGTGTAATGATCCGATATATTTGATTCTACAGTATCTGTATATATTGTTTTAAGCTCACAGCATACCAAGCAACGGTCGATTTACTGGATTACTGGAGCCTCTGTTTAAGTCCACTCTGGTCCACTTATCATTTCAAGGTATCTTGCCGCATCAATATCGTGGTCCTTGTTAACATCTATATTCATGTCTCCAATTAATACTAAATTTTGGTTATTGATAACCGAATTTAGATGGTTTTCTAATTCTTCTATGAAATTATATGCCGATAATCTTGGTGGTCTGTAGCCAGAAATGTAAATTCTTTGTTGTTTACTTTTGCTCGTATCTGTAGGTTTTCATAATTCACAATTCTGTAGACTGTTCTTTCATAACGAATGTCTTTTCTCACAAACATAGCAATTCCGCCGCCACTTCTATAAGGTCTATTTAGAAATTCCGAATTAAAGCCGTCTAGTTGATGTACTGAATTTTCTTCATCGTAGATGTTTGTTTCCACCAGTATGATTATTTTAATACATTTAATTATATTCTTTATGCTACACACAAAATTATTCCAATGTTTTCTTAACGACCTTATATTCATGTACAAACACAGACAATCCAAATTTCCCACTTTATTTATATTTATGCCGGTAAACATATCATATACCCTATAATTCACACTTGACATTTGAACACACCCATTTTCACTTTCATTGCTGTCATTTTTACTGTTGTCAAACATTTTGTCGTTCTGATTTTTGTTTACTGTGTTTGACATGTGAAATACATGTGTTTTATATTATTTTGTTTATATCTTCAAGATCAGTAATTCGTTAGTAGCATCAGATGGTGAATTGAAAATAAACAACTTGTAAACGTACACAGCAACATGGACAATCAGTTGTTAGCAAGGAAAGCCTATCCAAATATACAGCGAGGTAATTGTTATCTTTGCCAAGGAAATCACAAATTAGTGGTGTGTAACAGATTTCTACAACTGTCTGTTGATAGGAGGTGGAAATGTTAAATCGTTGGGGTGTGTGTGAATCCAAGGAAATTCAAGTGTCGTAGTGGGCGACCCTGTGGAATAAATGGATGTATAGCAAAAACCACTCTTTACTGCATCGACAGGTAAACTATGTTGGTAAACAGACAGTAATTGGAGAAAGCTGCCAATCTCACCAAAAAATCGAAAAAAGACATACATTATTCAGAGTGATACCAGTTGTCTTACATGGCAAAAATAAATCGTTGGAAACATTTGCCTCCCGGATACTGGATCCTCTCTAACACTGGTTGAAGAAGAAGTTGCAGAATGTTTGGATCCTAAAGGCATTGTCAAACCCTTGTAACTAAAATGGACAGCAAATACTACCCCACTCGAAAAGAACTCTAAGACCATTCCAATGGAGATTTCGCCCATGAGTGATGTTACCCAAAAGATATTAGCTAAGAGACAGTGGAAAAACTAACTCTTAAAATACAATCCATACATACAGAGGAACTGTAAAAGAGGTATTCGCATTTATGTGGCTTGCCATTACAATCATACAAGGATGCGCAGTGTGGCATCCTTATAAGTCTCAATAATCAAAAATTCTAATCGAAAACTCGGCTGGGATGTTGTGTGAGCGGAGGCAATGTCGAAGGAACAAATTGCACTGGAGTATATCAAGCATACAAATCTTGCAACTGCGATAAGGACTTGGATAAAATGGTACGGCAACACTTCAATCTGGAGGACAGTAAGTTTGGGGAAAATCACATCGAATCTCTCAGAAGATATTCGGGCGAAAGATATTCTGAAGGCAACAATCAAAAAAGAAAAAGGGGTTATAGCTCTGGGTTATTATGGCCCTTTGATGACATCGTTATGCCTGACAGCTATCCAATGACATTGAAAAGGTTAAGGTGCTTAGAAAAGAAGATAGTGCGTGACGTATCACTAGATATTGTAAATGAGCAAATTAACAATTTACTAAAAAAGGGATGTGGAAAGAAACTCAGCAAGAAAGAATTGGAATAACATCATCCAAGAACTTGGTATCTGCCTACCTTCATAGTAAGAAACCAAAATAAGCCAGGAAAAATACGATTAGTATGGGATATAGCAGCCAACACACAAGGTACGTCATTGAATAGCTTCTTACTAAAAGGACCAGGTGAATTAAGGCCGCTTGTGGAAGTTTTATATGCATTTCGAACGAACCGGATAGCCATCGCTGGTGTTATTGATCTATCTTGATCCAAAGAAGTTTAAACAGTTCGTAATGTTCCGCGTTGCAGAGACTCTAGATATAACATCAAGGAAGGAATGGAGGTGGGTTCCAACTAAATTGAATGTAACTGACAAGGGCACAAAGTGGACAAAAGTACCTATCTTTGATGAACGAGATCCGTGGTTCAGAGATCCAGATTTTTTGTATGTAGAAGAGGAAACGTGGCCACTCAGTAACAAAACTGAAGAGTATCTCCTAGATGAGTTCAGACATCGGTTTTTTTTGCAAACAAGCACATTTGTGGACTTCCTTCTTAATATTTAGCGGTTTTCATCATGGAGACGTTTATATTGAACTATGGCATGGGTTATTCATTTCATTCACATTCTGAAGGATCGAAAACGAGGAGTTGTCACAAACAGAACATTAACATCCAGCGACCTTCAACGAGCAGAGACAATAATCACTCAATCGTTATAAAGGGACAGATATGCTGATGAGATGGCGATGTTAAAAACGAAAAGGCTTTACCTAAATCAAGTCAACTTTATAAATGTTAGCCATATGTGGACCAGGAGGAGATACTTAGGATAAAGGGATGTTTTGATGGGGCATGGTGAGAAGAAGAACAAACAAAGCGCCCAATCATATTGCCGAAAGATCATCATGTAAGTTTCCTGACTGTTTACTCTTATCATAAACTTTTCCATCATCGCTGCCATGAAACCGTGGTAAACGAAGTTCGCCAACAATTTTGGATACCACGCCTAAGAACACTTGTTAGGTCAGTCAGAAAACATTGCCAACGATGTAAACACCTCCGAGCAGTTCCAGTGACTCCAGAGATGGCCCCATTACCAGCAGCAAGATTATCAGCACATGTTCGACCGTTTACGTATACTGGAATTGGATTACTTTGGGCCTAGGGAGAGCGATTATCGTCTTCACCACAGTCACTACGTTGAACTTTTTTTTTCTTTAAGAATACACGATGGGGATAAACACTTGCACTCACTTCAACTGCTAACACAAGAGTGAGGGGACTTAGTTCGTCGATTTCTTATTCCTTTAGGTCACGGCTTCTCTGTTCAGACTATAGCTGGGCTATGTCT
Organism: Eristalis pertinax; assembly: GCA_907269125.1. Classification (NCBI taxonomy): domain Eukaryota; kingdom Metazoa; phylum Arthropoda; class Insecta; order Diptera; family Syrphidae; genus Eristalis; species Eristalis pertinax. Next base: position 80,025,749 of record OU026145.1, on the reverse strand, counting down.
GTCAGAGTCAACCTTTCAGCAGGCATGGAGGGCCGACTTAAGCCCCATCACCACGCCAAGGTGTCCATCACGTGGAGATAAACTACCCTTTCAATTTTTAAAAAAATTCAGATCTGTGATGTTTTTCGCGAAAGAATTGCATTAAAGTGAAAATGGCTGTTTTAATAGGTTTTTTTTGAAATTTATAGGAGCGTGTCTGATAAACAGGTAATATAAAAACTGAAAAATACAAAAACAAAAATTTGAAAAAATTCTTTGATATGTTCTTTTCTCAAATCTTTTCTATTACGTGCCCTCATACGCGTACTTCCACCATCATTGGAATTCATGACAACATGTTTAATCGTGTGAAAGCAAGCGACATCGGCCTGCCTGATATCCACCGACCAGGCCTGTCCCTCCATGTTTCCTCGTGTGAATCCCCTAATAACATAATTGTTCCTTGGAAATACCACTTTTTTTCGTTTTCCACTGGAAAGTTGTATGTATCGAAATGGTTGATTTTATATACTTACAGTATTCTCGCAAACCAATTTGCAGAGATAATGGAGGAAGAGATATTCAACTTCTACGTTTCTTGCCACTCTGATTCAACTGACAGCGTTTTTTATAACCTTTTCACAGACAGGGGTTGTGAATACGTGTGAGCTAAGCGAACTCCTAAATTTTTCGAGGTGAAATTGACTTGCTTGATATCTCTGATTTTGCTCTAAAGTCTCGCATACTGCTTTATTTTCACGCACACTTCTTAATGGTATAGAGCACAACCATGTTGTTATTAGATCACTCATTCACAAGCTCTGTCTGTGAAAATAAAGAGCGAAATCTTAGATAGACACGATTGGTTTTTAGTAAATACCCAAACCCTGATTGGACATCTGGATGTAGATGATTTCTGTTGTTGATGAGTTCTCTTTAATAACTTTATTTCTGGAGATGATTGTAGTACATAGCCGCATAATACATTTATTTAATTTGTCCTCTTTTTAGAAATTAATAAAAACATTCACAACACTTATGCATTTGTCGCAAATGCCCTTATAATTTGGGCAACATTTCTTATCGGATTCAAATTTCTGTGTAAAATATTCACCACCAAAATGGAGGGAAATATTAGAAGAAAATGTATGTTCCCGAGGTGCATGAAACTTGGGACTGGAAAGTTTCATTGAAAAACGACATTAAGTTTGATAATTGTCCGATTTAATAAAAACACATTATCACATTATCAATATGGGATAAACAATACGATATATACAGTGAAAGAAAAATCATAGGTATATAAAGAACTTGAAAACTAATATATCATAAACAATACGTATTCTTATACCAATATGGGAATTCGCACACAACAATTTATTTGAAAAACTTGATAGAACACGCACGAAATTCATTCTAAATCACAAACATAAAGTATAATACTGGATATAATAAGCGGCAATACAATTCTGTGTTGCATATATGACTTGCACTTCTAGTTTTGATCCAAAAGAAAAATCGTAACAAAATCGATCCAAAAAAATGAATCGTAAACACATTAAACCTTAGTACAGTGTGTAATATGAAAGATTAGTATATTTTAAATGTTTGCATATTTGTTCTGACCGAAATGCATCATCATCACCGTAATGATTATTATTATTAAAATGATTTGCATATTTAACCGACTTTTAGTCATGCCTTTTAAAAAAAACCAACAATAATAATTCTTTTAAGGTCTTCTAAACTTTACGAACATTCTCCTGGAAAACTTCCATTCATGAGCATTTTCGCTAATTTTTGGCACTATTGTGGGCAAATATTAAAAGCAAGATGGCGCTGCTCTGTACTCCTAACAAGTGTGCGTAAAAATAAAGTAATATGAGTGACAAACGTCAAAATCTGTGGTGAACTGTGATGGTCAAGGGGTTTTCCACTGGAAAGTTGAATATCTCTTTATTCCATTATCTCTGATTTTCGTGTTGCAGAAGCACATATTTCGGAACATTGCGATCCGGGAGTCTGCAAAAGTTAAATGGATTTCATACCCATGATTTCTTCCGGTGAATCAGCTCAGCTTTTATTTGATGTAAATAAATCTATGATGAAATATGGCCATCGAGATAATTGGATACCAAGAATTGAATCCGATTTCTATGATGGGGGGTCGTATCCTGAGATACATGTTGCCCAATTCCCACTAGGTAAGGTTTTTATAAATATGACATAAATCATGCTGCGTTTATCAGAACTTATTTTCGACTGTGACTGTTTCAGGCATGGGAACTGTTTCCTGCAAAAAAAAGGGGAAAACAATTGGTATCCAGTTAAACGAAAACGGAATGGTTGTCTATGATGCCTTAGCTAGCCACAATCATGGTGCCAATAAAATTGTTTATACTAATATATCCCAAATTTTAACCGAAGATATATCTGCAAACAGTGATCTAAAAAAGCCAAATAATGAAACACTATTGGAAATTACAGACACAACACGAAGAGCGCTAGAAAAAGTAACTAATCAGAAAATAAACTCTTCTATGCCATGCAGGCAAAATGGTAAGACTGCCCCTAGCAAGTTTTTGAGGTATACTCCATTACAGCAAGGTGACGAATTTAATTCTGGCGCAAAACAAAGAGTAATTAAAATGGTAGAAGCTCAGATAGATCCTATGGAACCGCCTAAATTTAAAATTAACAAGAAAGTTCCAAGGGGGCCGCCGTCTCCTCCTGCACCCGTCTTGCATTCTCCTTCACGCAAAGTTAGCATGAAAGAACAAAAAGAATGGAAAGTACCACCGTGCATTTCGAATTGGAAAAATGCTAAAGGTTATACAATCCCCTTAGATAAAAGACTAGCTGCGGACGGGCGTGGATTACAGCAACTGCATATCAATGAAAAATTTGCAAAAATGGCGGAGGCGCTTTATATTGCAGATCGGAAGGCTCGTGAAGCAGTTGAAGCCAGAGCTCAATTAGAAAAGAAGTTAGCCCAAAAAGAAAAAGAGAAAAAAGAAGACATGTTACGGATAATGGCTCAAAGAGCTCGAGAGGAAAGGGCAGGATTACGATTTTCTGAAGATATTGATAACAATGAAATTCGGGAACGAGACGAATTACGAGCAGAAAGGCATCGTGGTCGAATACGTGATAAGAATCTTGCACGTGCTGCACCCGATAAACGCTGCAAACTTCAACGTGAAAGGGACCGTGATATAACAGAACAAATTGCCCTCGGTAAAGCGACCAAACCCGCTATGAATAGCGAATCACAATTCGATCAACGCCTCTTCAATACAACGAAAGGAATGGATTCTGGATATGGTGACGACGAAGGGTACAATGTGTATGATAAGCCATGGCGTGAATCGGGATCATTGTCCCGTCTTCATCGTCCGAAAAAAGAATTAGATAATGAAACATATGGTATAGAATATAATAAGGTTGTAATAGCACAAAAATTTCTTCCTGACAAAGAATTTTTGGGAGTTGAGCGTTCTGCACACTCGTTTAGGAATGTTCCTGTTCAGTTCGAGAAAGAGGACGATCCTTTTGGATTGGATCAGTTTTTGAATATGGCTAAAAAGGCCACTAAGAGGGTTGATGGGGCTGACGAAAAGTCTGAAAATAAGAAACAGAAATTGCAAATCGAGTAAACATGTTAACGTAAAAAATAAAATGGGACGATTAAATGGTCGTCAAGAAAACTGTTTTTCCTATTTACTGTTCATATTTACATATGTATGTAGGTTCAATTGGAAAAGTAACTGCAGCCTAGTTAACGTGAGTAACATTTTAATATGTTGGTTGCTGAGTTTTTTCTACATAAGTTGTACACAAAACATCGTATATCGTACTAACTTAAGGGTCAACTATAATGCGCATGAGCGAGCAAGTTTGGACAAACTGTTTCGTCATGTTTTCTAAAAAAAACATGAGTAAATAATAAGCACATGCGCACATAGCCTCCTGTCAGAAATTCTTCTGTTGCTTGCTTTATTTTCTTTATTTAATTTTGATTTATTATTAATTCCTCATGTTTCCAGTTCGATTATATGTGTATGTACATATGTAGGAATAAGAAACAATAGGTCTGTTCCTATTGATTTGTGCACAGAAATTCGTAGTTGAGCAAATTGTCAGGAGTGGGGGTAAAAATCTCTCTTTGAGAAAGAAACTGTGCACAAACTTGTGGAACGACTTTTCGTAAAAATGCACAGAATTCACGACACGTCAAAAAAATGTATGAAAATTGAATGTCGTTTTTTTTTTAATTTGAATTTGACAGTCTTCAATTTTCTGCCACAGAAATTTCTGTGTCAGAAATTCGCAGGGTGGGGAAATTGTTTACTCATGAGCACGCTCTTCTGTGAAAAACTACGAAAAAATCATCAAATGGAACGGCTTTGGACAGTTTTTCGGTGAATTTCCCAGCAATTGGAACAGACCTAATAGGCCTGTTCCAATTGATTTGTGCACAGAAATTCGTAGTTGAGCAAATTGTCAGGAGTGGGGGTAAAAATCTCTCTTTGAGAAAGAAACTGTGCACAAACTTGTGGAACGACTTTTCGTAAAAATGCACAGAATTCACGAAACGTCAAAAAAAATGTATGAAAATTGACATATGAAATGTAGTTTTTTTTATTTTGAATTTGACAGTCTTCAATTTTATGTGGCAGAAATTCGCAGGGTGGGAAATTTTTTACTCTCTCATGAGCACGCTCTTTTGTGAAAGACTACGAAAAAATCACCAAATGGAACGGCTTTGGACAGTTTTTCGGTGATTTTCGGTGAATTTCACAGCAATTGGAACAGACCTAATATCAGTTGATTTGTTAATTTTTCAAATTTGTTTTCTTGGCTGTGTTTTATCTGTCACATTCGCATATGCGCGGTGCGATTCATTTCGCATTAGCTAATGTGGTATGCATTCACATACATCGTGCTTATTATACACATAAATGCATACATAAATTCAGATCTGAATAAACAAATAGACACAAGTGGAGCGTCGATGATCGTCATATCTCGACCTCCCGTGATTTATGTGATTGCATAGCTTTCCTCATGGATGATGACCAACATCCAGTTGAGTCGCGTTTCGGTCGTCAAATAAGTCAGAATAAAAACGTATTAATCTTGAGTGTGCGGGTGTATCTTTTTATATGAAAAACACTTCAACTGCATATCAATGAAAAGTTTGCAAAAATGGCGGAGGCGCTTTATATTGCAGATCGGAAGGCTCGTGAAGCAGTTGAAGCCAGAGCTCAATTAGAAAAGAAGTTAGCCCAAAAAGAAAAAGAGAAAAAAGAAGACATGTTACGGATAATGGCTCAAAGTTCTCGAGAGGAAAGGGCAGGATTACGATTTTCTGAAGATATTGATAACAATGAAATTCGGGAACGAGACGAATTACGAGCAGAAAGGCATCGTGGTCGAATACGTGATAAGAATCTTGCATGTGCTGCACCCGATAAACTCTGCAAACTTCAACGTGAAAGGGACCGTGATATAACAGAACAAATTGCTGACAAAACCCGCTATGAATAGCGAATTGCAATTCGATCAACGCCTCTTCAATACAACGAAAGGAATGGATTCTGGATATGGTGACGACGAAGGGTACAATGTGTATGATAAGCCATGGCGTGAATCGGGATCATTGTCCCGTCTTCATCGTCCGAAAAAAGAATTAGATAATGAAACATATGGTATAGAATATAATAAGGTTGTAATAGCACAAAAATTTCTTCCTGACAAAGAATTTTTGGGAGTTGATCGTTCTGCACACTCGTTTAGGAATCAATTTTATGTGGCAGAAATTCGCAGGGGGGAAAATTTTTTACTCTCTCATGAGCAAGCTCTTCTGTGAAAGACTACGAAAAAATCACCAAATGGAACGGCTTTGGACAGTTTTTCGGTGATTTTCGGTGAATTTCACAGCAATTGGAACAGACCTAATATCAGTTGATTTGTTAATTTTTCAAATTTGTTTTCTTGGCTGTGTTTTATCTGTCACATTCGCATATGCGCGGTGCGATTCATTTCGCATTAGCTAATGTGGTATGCATTCACATACATCGTGCTTATTATACACATAAATGCATACATAAATTCAGATCTGAATAAACAAATAGACACAAGTGGAGCGTCGATGATCGTCATATCTCGACCTCCCGTGATTTATGTGATTGCATAGCTTTCCTCATGGATGATGACCAACATCCAGTTGAGTCGCGTTTCGGTCGTCAAATAAGTCAGAATAAAAACGTATTAATCTTGAGTGTGCGGGTGTATCTTTTTATATGAAAAACACTTCAACTGCATATCAATGAAAAGTTTGCAAAAATGGCGGAGGCGCTTTATATTGCAGATCGGAAGGCTCGTGAAGCAGTTGAAGCCAGAGCTCAATTAGAAAAGAAGTTAGCCCAAAAAGAAAAAGAGAAAAAAGAAGACATGTTACGGATAATGGCTCAAAGAGCTCGAGAGGAAAGGGCAGGATTACGATTTTCTGAAGATATTGATAACAATGAAATTCGGGAACGAGACGAATTACGAGCAGAAAGGCATCGTGGTCGAATACGTGATAAGAATCTTGCACGTGCTGCACCCGATAAACGCTGCAAACTTCAACGTGAAAGGGACCGTGATATAACAGAACAAATTGCCCTCGGTAAAGCGACCAAACCCGCTATGAATAGCGAATCACAATTCGATCAACGCCTCTTCAATACAACGAAAGGAATGGATTCTGGATATGGTGACGACGAAGGGTACAATGTGTATGATAAGCCATGGCGTGAATCGGGATCATTGTCCCGTCTTCATCGTCCGAAAAAAGAATTAGATAATGAAACATATGGTATAGAATATAATAAGGTTGTAATAGCACAAAAATTTCTTCCTGACAAAGAATTTTTGGGAGTTGAGCGTTCTGCACACTCGTTTAGGAATGTTCCTGTTCAGTTCGAGAAAGAGGACGATCCTTTTGGATTGGATCAGTTTTTGAATATGGCTAAAAAGGCCACTAAGAGGGTTGATGGGGCTGACGAAAAGTCTGAAAATAAGAAACAGAAATTGCAAATCGAGTAAACATGTTAACGTAAAAAATAAAATGGGACGATTAAATGGTCGTCAAGAAAACTGTTTTTCCTATTTACTGTTCATATTTACATATGTATGTAGGTTCAATTGGAAAAGTAACTGCAGCCTAGTTAACGTGAGTAACATTTTAATATGTTGGTTGCTGAGTTTTTTCTACATAAGTTGTACACAAAACATCGTATATCGTACTAACTTAAGGGTCAACTATAATGCGCATGAGCGAGCAAGTTTGGACAAACTGTTTCGTCATGTTTTCTAAAAAAAACATGAGTAAATAATAAGCACATGCGCACATAGCCTCCTGTCAGAAATTCTTCTGTTGCTTGCTTTATTTTCTTTATTTAATTTTGATTTATTATTAATTCCTCATGTTTCCAGTTCGATTATATGTGTATGTACATATGTAGGAATAAGAAACAATAGGTCTGTTCCTATTGATTTGTGCACAGAAATTCGTAGTTGAGCAAATTGTCAGGAGTGGGGGTAAAAATCTCTCTTTGAGAAAGAAACTGTGCACAAACTTGTGGAACGACTTTTCGTAAAAATGCACAGAATTCACGACACGTCAAAAAAATGTATGAAAATTGAATGTCGTTTTTTTTTTAATTTGAATTTGACAGTCTTCAATTTTCTGCCACAGAAATTTCTGTGTCAGAAATTCGCAGGGTGGGGAAATTGTTTACTCATGAGCACGCTCTTCTGTGAAAAACTACGAAAAAATCATCAAATGGAACGGCTTTGGACAGTTTTTCGGTGAATTTCCCAGCAATTGGAACAGACCTAATAGGCCTGTTCCAATTGATTTGTGCACAGAAATTCGTAGTTGAGCAAATTGTCAGGAGTGGGGGTAAAAATCTCTCTTTGAGAAAGAAACTGTGCACAAACTTGTGGAACGACTTTTCGTAAAAATGCACAGAATTCACGAAACGTCAAAAAAAATGTATGAAAATTGACATATGAAATGTAGTTTTTTTTATTTTGAATTTGACAGTCTTCAATTTTATGTGGCAGAAATTCGCAGGGTGGGAAATTTTTTACTCTCTCATGAGCACGCTCTTTTGTGAAAGACTACGAAAAAATCACCAAATGGAACGGCTTTGGACAGTTTTTCGGTGATTTTCGGTGAATTTCACAGCAATTGGAACAGACCTAATATCAGTTGATTTGTTAATTTTTCAAATTTGTTTTCTTGGCTGTGTTTTATCTGTCACATTCGCATATGCGCGGTGCGATTCATTTCGCATTAGCTAATGTGGTATGCATTCACATACATCGTGCTTATTATACACATAAATGCATACATAAATTCAGATCTGAATAAACAAATAGACACAAGTGGAGCGTCGATGATCGTCATATCTCGACCTCCCGTGATTTATGTGATTGCATAGCTTTCCTCATGGATGATGACCAACATCCAGTTGAGTCGCGTTTCGGTCGTCAAATAAGTCAGAATAAAAACGTATTAATCTTGAGTGTGCGGGTGTATCTTTTTATATGAAAAACACTTCAACTGCATATCAATGAAAAGTTTGCAAAAATGGCGGAGGCGCTTTATATTGCAGATCGGAAGGCTCGTGAAGCAGTTGAAGCCAGAGCTCAATTAGAAAAGAAGTTAGCCCAAAAAGAAAAAGAGAAAAAAGAAGACATGTTACGGATAATGGCTCAAAGTTCTCGAGAGGAAAGGGCAGGATTACGATTTTCTGAAGATATTGATAACAATGAAATTCGGGAACGAGACGAATTACGAGCAGAAAGGCATCGTGGTCGAATACGTGATAAGAATCTTGCATGTGCTGCACCCGATAAACTCTGCAAACTTCAACGTGAAAGGGACCGTGATATAACAGAACAAATTGCTGACAAAACCCGCTATGAATAGCGAATTGCAATTCGATCAACGCCTCTTCAATACAACGAAAGGAATGGATTCTGGATATGGTGACGACGAAGGGTACAATGTGTATGATAAGCCATGGCGTGAATCGGGATCATTGTCCCGTCTTCATCGTCCGAAAAAAGAATTAGATAATGAAACATATGGTATAGAATATAATAAGGTTGTAATAGCACAAAAATTTCTTCCTGACAAAGAATTTTTGGGAGTTGATCGTTCTGCACACTCGTTTAGGAATCAATTTTATGTGGCAGAAATTCGCAGGGGGGAAAATTTTTTACTCTCTCATGAGCAAGCTCTTCTGTGAAAGACTACGAAAAAATCACCAAATGGAACGGCTTTGGACAGTTTTTCGGTGATTTTCGGTGAATTTCACAGCAATTGGAACAGACCTAATATCAGTTGATTTGTTAATTTTTCAAATTTGTTTTCTTGGCTGTGTTTTATCTGTCACATTCGCATATGCGCGGTGCGATTCATTTCGCATTAGCTAATGTGGTATGCATTCACATACATCGTGCTTATTATACACATAAATGCATACATAAATTCAGATCTGAATAAACAAATAGACACAAGTGGAGCGTCGATGATCGTCATATCTCGACCTCCCGTGATTTATGTGATTGCATAGCTTTCCTCATGGATGATGACCAACATCCAGTTGAGTCGCGTTTCGGTCGTCAAATAAGTCAGAATAAAAACGTATTAATCTTGAGTGTGCGGGTGTATCTTTTTATATGAAAAACACTTCAACTGCATATCAATGAAAAGTTTGCAAAAATGGCGGAGGCGCTTTATATTGCAGATCGGAAGGCTCGTGAAGCAGTTGAAGCCAGAGCTCAATTAGAAAAGAAGTTAGCCCAAAAAGAAAAAGAGAAAAAAGAAGACATGTTACGGATAATGGCTCAAAGTTCTCGAGAGGAAAGGGCAGGATTACGATTTTCTGAAGATATTGATAACAATGAAATTCGGGAACGAGACGAATTACGAGCAGAAAGGCATCGTGGTCGAATACGTGATAAGAATCTTGCACGTGCTGCACCCGATAAACTCTGCAAACTTCAACGTGAAAGGGACCGTGATATAACAGAACAAATTGCCCTCGGTAAAGCGACCAAACCCGCTATGAATAGCGAATTGCAATTCGATCAACGCCTCTTCAATACAACGAAAGGAATGGATTCTGGATATGGTGACGACGAAGGGTACAATGTGTATGATAAGCCATGGCGTGAATCGGGATCATTGTCCCGTCTTCATCGTCCGAAAAAAGAATTAGATAATGAAACATATGGTATAGAATATAATAAGGTTGTAATAGCACAAAAATTTCTTCCTGACAAAGAATTTTTGGGAGTTGATCGTTCTGCACACTCGTTTAGGAATCAATTTTATGTGGCAGAAATTCGCAGGGGGGAAAATTTTTTACTCTCTCATGAGCAAGCTCTTCTGTGAAAGACTACGAAAAAATCACCAAATGGAGCGGCTTTGGACAGTTTTTCGGTGATTTTCGGTGAATTTCACAGCAATTGGAACAGACCTAATATCAGTTGATTTGTTCATTTTTCAAATTTGTTTTCTTGGCTGTGTTTTATCTGTCACATTCGCATATGCGCGGTGCGATTCATTTCGCATTAGCTAATGTGTTATGCATTCACATACATCGTGCTTATTATACACATAAATGCATACATAAATTCAGATCTGAATAAACAAATAGACACAAGTGGAGCGTCGATGATCGTCATATCTCGACCTCCCGTGATTTATGTGATTGCATAGCTTTCCTCATGGATGATGACCAACATCCAGTTGAGTCGCGTTTCGGTCGTCAAATAAGTCAGAATAAAAACGTATTAATCTTGAGTGTGCGGGTGTATCTTTTTATATGAAAAACACTTCAACTGCATATCAATGAAAAGTTTGCAAAAATGGCGGAGGCGCTTTATATTGCAGATCGGAAGGCTCGTGAAGCAGTTGAAGCCAGAGCTCAATTAGAAAAGAAGTTAGCCCAAAAAGGAAAAGACATGTTACGGATAATGGCTCAAAGAGCTCGAGAGGAAAGGGCAGGATTACGATTTTCTGAAGATATTGATAACAATGAAATTCGGGAACGAGACGAATTACGAGCAGAAAGGCATCGCGGTCGAATACGTGATAAGAATCTTGCACGTGCTGCACCCGATAAACGCTGCAAACTTCAACGTGAAAGGGACCGTGATATAACAGAACAAATTGCCCTCGGTAAAGCGACCAAACCCGCTATGAATAGCGAATTGCAATTCGATCAACGCCTCTTCAATACAACGAAAGGAATGGATTCTGGATATGGTGACGACGAAGGGTACAATGTGTATGATAAGCCATGGCGTGAATCGGGATCATTGTCCCGTCTTCATCGTCCGAAAAAAGAATTAGATAATGAAACATATGGTATAGAATATAATAAGGTTGTAATAGCACAAAAATTTCTTCCTGACAAAGAATTTTTGGGAGTTGATCGTTCTGCACACTCGTTTAGGAATCAATTTTATGTGGCAGAAATTCGCAGGGGGGAAAATTTTTTACTCTCTCATGAGCAAGCTCTTCTGTGAAAGACTACGAAAAAATCACCAAATGGAACGGCTTTGGACAGTTTTTCGGTGATTTTCGGTGAATTTCACAGCAATTGGAACAGACCTAATATCAGTTGATTTGTTAATTTTTCAAATTTGTTTTCTTGGCTGTGTTTTATCTGTCACATTCGCATATGCGCGGTGCGATTCATTTCGCATTAGCTAATGTGGTATGCATTCACATACATCGTGCTTATTATACACATAAATGCATACATAAATTCAGATCTGAATAAACAAATAGACACAAGTGGAGCGTCGATGATCGTCATATCTCGACCTCCCGTGATTTATGTGATTGCATAGCTTTCCTCATGGATGATGACCAACATCCAGTTGAGTCGCGTTTCGGTCGTCAAATAAGTCAGAATAAAAACGTATTAATCTTGAGTGTGCGGGTGTATCTTTTTATATGAAAAACACTTCAACTGCATATCAATGAAAAGTTTGCAAAAATGGCGGAGGCGCTTTATATTGCAGATCGGAAGGCTCGTGAAGCAGTTGAAGCCAGAGCTCAATTAGAAAAGAAGTTAGCCCAAAAAGAAAAAGAGAAAAAAGAAGACATGTTACGGATAATGGCTCAAAGTTCTCGAGAGGAAAGGGCAGGATTACGATTTTCTGAAGATATTGATAACAATGAAATTCGGGAACGAGACGAATTACGAGCAGAAAGGCATCGTGGTCGAATACGTGATAAGAATCTTGCACGTGCTGCACCCGATAAACTCTGCAAACTTCAACGTGAAAGGGACCGTGATATAACAGAACAAATTGCCCTCGGTAAAGCGACCAAACCCGCTATGAATAGCGAATTGCAATTCGATCAACGCCTCTTCAATACAACGAAAGGAATGGATTCTGGATATGGTGACGACGAAGGGTACAATGTGTATGATAAGCCATGGCGTGAATCGGGATCATTGTCCCGTCTTCATCGTCCGAAAAAAGAATTAGATAATGAAACATATGGTATAGAATATAATAAGGTTGTAATAGCACAAAAATTTCTTCCTGACAAAGAATTTTTGGGAGTTGATCGTTCTGCACACTCGTTTAGGAATCAATTTTATGTGGCAGAAATTCGCAGGGGGGAAAATTTTTTACTCTCTCATGAGCAAGCTCTTCTGTGAAAGACTACGAAAAAATCACCAAATGGAGCGGCTTTGGACAGTTTTTCGGTGATTTTCGGTGAATTTCACAGCAATTGGAACAGACCTAATATCAGTTGATTTGTTCATTTTTCAAATTTGTTTTCTTGGCTGTGTTTTATCTGTCACATTCGCATATGCGCGGTGCGATTCATTTCGCATTAGCTAATGTGTTATGCATTCACATACATCGTGCTTATTATACACATAAATGCATACATAAATTCAGATCTGAATAAACAAATAGACACAAGTGGAGCGTCGATGATCGTCATATCTCGACCTCCCGTGATTTATGTGATTGCATAGCTTTCCTCATGGATGATGACCAACATCCAGTTGAGTCGCGTTTCGGTCGTCAAATAAGTCAGAATAAAAACGTATTAATCTTGAGTGTGCGGGTGTATCTTTTTATATGAAAAACACTTCAACTGCATATCAATGAAAAGTTTGCAAAAATGGCGGAGGCGCTTTATATTGCAGATCGGAAGGCTCGTGAAGCAGTTGAAGCCAGAGCTCAATTAGAAAAGAAGTTAGCCCAAAAAGGAAAAGACATGTTACGGATAATGGCTCAAAGAGCTCGAGAGGAAAGGGCAGGATTACGATTTTCTGAAGATATTGATAACAATGAAATTCGGGAACGAGACGAATTACGAGCAGAAAGGCATCGCGGTCGAATACGTGATAAGAATCTTGCACGTGCTGCACCCGATAAACGCTGCAAACTTCAACGTGAAAGGGACCGTGATATAACAGAACAAATTGCCCTCGGTAAAGCGACCAAACCCGCTATGAATAGCGAATTACAATTCGATCAACGCCTCTTCAATACAACGAAAGGAATGGATTCTGGATATGGTGACGACGAAGGGTACAATGTGGATGATAAGCCATGGCGTGAATCGGGATCATTGTCCCGTCTTCATCGTCCGAAAAAAGAATTAGATAATGAAACATATGGTATAGAATATAATAAGGTTGTAATAGCACAAACATTTCTTCCTGACAAAGAATTTTTGGGAGTTGAGCGTTCTGCACACTCGTTTAGGAATGTTCCTGTTCAGTTCGAGAAAGAGGACGATCCTTTTGTATTGGATCAGTTTTTGAATATGGCTAAAAAGGCCACTAAGAGGGTTGATGGGGCTGACGAAAAGTCTGAAAATAAGAAACAGAAATTGCAAATCGAGTAAACATGTTAACGTAAAAAATAAAATGGGACGATTAAATGGTCGTGAACTGTTTTTCCTATTTACTGTTCATATTTACATATGTATGTAGGTTCAATTGGAAAAGTAACTGCAGCCTAGTTAACGTGAGTAACATTTTAATATGTTGGTTGCTGAGTTTTTTCTATATAAGTTGTACACAAAACATCGTATATCGTACTAACTTAAGGGTCAACTATAATGCGCATGAGCGAGCATGACCTAGTGTCAAGTTTGGACAAACTGTTTCGTCATGTTTGCTAAAAAAACATGAGTAAATAATAAGCACATGCGCACATAGCCTCCTGTCAGAAATTCTTCTGTTGCTTGCTTTATTTTCTTTATTTAATTTTGATTTATTATTAATTCCTCATGTTTCCAGTTCGATTATATGTGTATGTACATATGTAGGAATAAGAAACAATAGGCCTGTTCCTATTGATTTGTGCACAGAAATTCGTAGTTGAGCAAATTGTCAGAAGTGGGGGTAAGAATCTCTCTTTCAGAGAGAAACTGTGCACAAACTTGTGGAACGACTTTTCGTAAAACTGCACAGAATTCACGAAATGTCAAAAAAAAAATATGAAAATTTAATGTCGTTTTTTTTAATTTGAATTTGACAGTCTTCAATTTTCTGCCCACAGAAATTTCTGTGGCAGAAATTCGCAGGGTGGGAAAATTTTTTACTTATGAGCAAAAAACTACGAAAAAATCATCAAATGGAGCGGCTTTGGATAGTTTTTCTGTGAATTTCCCAGCACAGAAATTCGTAGTTGAGCAAATTGTCAGGAGTGGGGCTAAAAATCTCTCTTTGAGAAAGAAACTGTGCACAAACTTGTGGAACGACTTTTCGTAAAAATGCACAGAATTCACGAAACGTCAAAAAAAGTGTATGAAAATTGACATATAAAATGCAGTTTTTTTTTATTTTGAATTTCACAGTCTTCAATTTTATGTGGCAGAAATTCGCAGGGTGTTGAAAGTTTTTACTCTCTCATGCGCACGCTCTTCTGTGAAAGACTACGAAAAAATCACCAAATGGAACGGCTTTGGACAGTTTTTCGGTGATTTTCGGTGAATTTCACAGCAATTGGAACAGACCTAATATCAGTTGATTTGTTCATTTTTCAAATTTGTTTTCTTGGCTGTGTTTTATCTGTCACATTCGCATATGCGCGGTGCGATTCATTTCGCATTAGGTAATGTGTTATGCATTCACATACATCGTGCTTATTATACACATAAATGCATACATTGTATTACTTCAAGAATACTTTGTATGTTTCTTGCCTACGTGGTATCCGCTCGTTCGGTGGTCGCAACCGCTGAAACATAAACACACGTATCAGATTTCAATAAACAAATAGACACAAGTGGAGCGTTGATGATCGACATATCTCGACCTCCCGTGATTTATGTGATTGCATAGCTTTCCTCATGGATGATGACCAACATCCAGTTGAGTCGCGTTTCGGTCGTCAAATAAGTCAGAATAAAAACGTATTAATCTTGAGTGTGCGGGTGTATCTTTTTATATGAAAAACACTTCAACTGCATATCAATGAAAAGTTTGCAAAAATGGCGGAGGCGCTTTATATTGCAGCTCGGAAGGCTCGTGAAGCAGTTGAAGCCAGAGCTCAATTAGAAAAGAAGTTAGCCCAAAAAGGAAAAGAGAAAAAAGAAGACATGTTACGGATAATGGCTCAAAGAGCTCGAGAGGAAAGGGCAGGATTACGATTTTCTGAAGATATTGATAACAATGAAATTCGGGAACGAGACGAATTACTAGCAGAAAGGCATCGTGGTCGAATACGTGATAAGAATCTTGCACGTGCTGCACCCGATAAACGCTGCAAACTTCAACGTGAAAGGGACCGTGATATAACAGAACAAATTGCCCTCGGTAAAGCGACCAAACCCGCTATGAATAGCGAATTACAATTCGATCAACGCCTCTTCAATACAACGAAAGGAATGGATTCTGGATATGGTGACGACGAAGGGTACAATGTGTGTGATAAGCCATGGCGTGAATCGGGATCATTGTCCCGTCTTCATCGTCCGAAAAAAGAATTAGATAATGAAACATATGGTATAGAATATAATAAGGTTGTAATAGCACAAACATTTCTTCCTGACAAAGAATTTTTGGGAGGTGAGCGTTCTGCACACTCGTTTAGGAATGTTCCTGTTCATTTCGAGAAAGAGGACGATCCTTTTGGTTTGGATCAGTTTTTGAATATGGCTAAAAAGGCCACTAAGAGGGTTGATGGGGCTGACGAAAAGTCTGAAAATAAGAAACAGAAATTGCAAATCGAGTAAACATGCTAACGTAAAAATAAAATGGGACGATTAAATGGTCGTCAACTGTTTTTCCTATTTACTGTTCATATTTACATATGTATGTAGGTTCAATTGGAAAAGTAACTGCCTAGTTAACGTGAGTAACATTTTAATATGTTGGTTGCTGAGTTTTTTCTATATAAGTTGTACACTAAACATCGTATATCGTACTAACTTAAGGGTCAACTATAATGCGCATGAGCGAGCATGACCTAGTGTCAAGTTTGGACAAACTGTTTCGTCATGTTTGCTAATAAAACATGAGTAAATAATAAGCACATGCGCACATAGCCTCCTGTCAGAAATTCTTCTGTTGCTTGCTTTATTTTCTTTATTTAATTTTGATTTATTATTAATTCCTCATGTTTCCAGTTCGATGATATGTGTATGTACATATGTAGGAATAACGAAACAATAGGTCTGTTCCAATTGATTTGTGCACAGAAATTCGTAGTTGAGCAAATTGTCAGGAGTGGGGGTAAAAATCTCTCTTTCAGAGAGAAACTGTGCACAAACTTGTGGAACGACTTTTCGAATGTGACAGTCTGCAATTTTCTGCCCACAGAAATTTTTGTGGCAGAAATTCGCAGGGTGGGGAAATTTTTTACTCTCAAGAGCACGCTCCTCTGTGAAAAACTACGAAAAAATCATCAAATGGAACGGCTTTGGACAGTTTTTCGGTGAATTTCACAGCAATTGGAACAGACCTAATAGGTCCTATTAGGGACCTATTAGGTCTGTTCCAATTGATTTGTGCACAGAAATTCGTAGTTGAGCAAATTGTCAGGAGTGGGGCTAAAAATCTCTCTTTGAGAAAGAAACTGTGTACAAACTTGTGGAACCACTTTTCGTAAAAATGTACAGAATTCACGAAACGTCAAAAAAAATGTATGAAAATTGTTTTTTTTTATTTTGAATTTGACAGTCTTCAATCTTATGTGGCAGAAATTCGCAAGGTGGGAAATTTTTTACTCTCTCATGAGCACGCTCTTCTGTGAAAGACTACGAAAAAATCACCAAATGGAACGGCTTTGGACAGTTTTTCGGTGATTTTCGGTGAATTTCACAGCAATTGGAACAGACCTAATATCAGTTGATTTGCTCATTTTTCAAATTTGTTTTCTTGGCTGTGTTTTATCTGTGCATTAGCTAGTGTGTTATGCATTCACATACATCGTGCTTATTATACACATAAATGCATACATTGATTACTTTAAGAATAATTTGTATGTTTCTTGCCTACGTGGTATCCGCTCGTTCGGTGGTCGCAACCGCTGAAACATAAACACACGTAACAGATTTCAATAAACAAATAGACACAAGTGGAGCGTCGATGATCGTCATATCTCGACCTCCCGTGATTTATGTGATTGCATAGCTTTCCTCATGGATGATGACCAACATCCAGTTGAGTCGCGTTTCGGTCGTCAAATAAGTCAGAATAAAAACGTATTAATCTTGAGTGTGCGGGTGTATCTTTTTATATGAAAAACACTTCAACTGCATATCAATGAAAAGTTTGCAAAAATGGCGGAGGCGCTTTATATTGCAAATCAATTAGAAAAGAAGTTAGCCCAAAAAGAAAAAGAGAAAAAAGAAGACATGTAGCGGATAATGGCTCAAAGAGCTCGAGAGGAAAGGGCAGGATTACGATTTTCTGAAGATATTGATAACAATGAAATTCGGGAACGAGACGAATTACTAGCAGAAAGGCATCGTGGTCGAATACGTGATAAGAATCTTGCACGTGCTGCACCCGATAAACGCTGCAAACTTCAACGCGAAAGGGACCGCGATATAACAGAACAAATTGCCCTAGGTAAAGCGACCAAACCCGCTATGAATAGCGAATCACAATTCGATCAACGCCTCTTCAATACAACTAAAGGAATGGATTCTGGATATGGTGACGACGAAGGGTACAATGTGTATGATAAGCCATGGCGTGAATCGGGATCATTGTCCCGTCTTCATCGTCCGAAAAAAGAATTAGATAATGAAACATATGGTTCAGTTCTTTCTGTTCAGTTCGAGAAAGAGGACGATCCTTTTGGATTGGATCAGTTTTTGAATATGGCTAAAAAGGCCACTAAGAGGGTTGATGGGGCTGACAAAAAGTCTGAATATAAGAAACAGAAATTGCAAATCGAGTAAACATGTTAACGTAAAAAATAAAATGGGACGATTAAATGATCGTCAAGAAAACTGTTTTTCCTATTTGCTGTTCATATTTACATATGTATGTAGGTTCAATTGGAAAAGTAACTGCAGCCTTGTTAACGTGAGTAACATTTTAATATGTTGGTTGCTGAGTTTTTTCTATATAAGTTGTACACTAAACATCGTATATCGTACTAACTTAAGGGTCAACTATAATGCGCATGAGCGAGCATGACCTAGTGTCAAGTTTGGACAAACTGTTTCGTCATGTTTGCTAAAAAAACATGAGTAAATAATAAGCACATGCGCACATAGCCTCCTGTCAGAAATTCTTCTGTTGCTTGCTTTATTTTCTTTATTTAATTTTGATTTATTATTAATTCCTCATGTTTCCAGTTCGATTATATGTGTATGTACATATGTAGGAATAAGAAACAATAGGTCTGTTCCTATTGATTTGTGCACAGAAATTCGTAGTTGAGCAAATTGTCAGGAGTGGGGGTAAAAATCTCTCTTTCAGAGAGAAACTGTGCACAAACTTGTGGAATATATGAAAATTGAATGTCGTTTTTTTTTTAATTTGAATTTGACAGTCTTCAATTTTCTGGCCACAGAAATTTCTGTGGCAGAAATTCGCAGGGTGGGGAAATTTTTTACTCTCATGAGCACGCTCTTCTGTGAAAAACTACGAAAAATCATCAAATGGAACGGCTTTGGACAGTTTTTCGGTGAATTTCACAGCAATTGGAACGGACTTAATATCAGTTGATTTGCTCATTTTTCAAATTTGTTATCTTGGATGTGTTTTATCTGTCACATTCGCATATGCGCGGTGCGATTCATTTCGCATTATCTAATGTGTTATGCATTCACATACATCGTGCTTATTATACACATAAATGCATACATTGTATTACTTCAAGAATACTTTGTATGTTTCTTGCCTACGTGGTATCCGCTCGTTCAATGGTCGCAACCGCTGAAACATAAACACACGTATCAGATTTCAATAAACAAATAGACACAAGTGGAGCGTCGATGATCGTCATATCTCGACCTCCCGTGATTTATGTGATTGCATAGCTTTCCTCATGGATGATGACCAACATCCAGTTGAGTCGCGTTTCGGTCGTCAAATAAGTCAGAATAAAAACGTATTAATCTTGAGTGTGCGGGTGTATCTTTTTATATGAAAAACACTTCAACATTTTCACTATCGCCCAGTGCTCGGTACGCACAACAAATTTGGTGGCAGCGGTAAGATACATTTTATATCCGAGTGGACGTAATAAATTGCTCATTACTCCGCCCAAAATTCGGAACCACATAAAATAAAAATAAAAAATATCTGACGGCAATCGGTGTTAATCCTAAAGTGATACATGACAATCGATCCTAAAGTGAATTTTAATAAAAAATATCTGACTGCAATCGGTGTCAATCAAGTGATATATGACAATCGATCCTATAGTGAAATTTAACAAAAATATCTGACGGCAATCGATCCTCGATCCTAGAGGGAAATCTGACGACGAACGTGGAACTGCAAACAACTCCAACACCCAATAGAAAAGAAGGGAATCAACAACAGAACAGTAGCGCCAGTAATAGCAGTAACAGCGGTAGCAGCAGCAACGGTCTTTACAGCAGTAGCAGTACATCAATTAGTAGCAACGATGAAAGCAGATTTACTATAACTTTCGTAAGTAAAAATGAATGTCGATAATAAAGAAACAAAAAAAGTGTATTTAACGAAAGAGCAAAAAAAAAGTTAGTAAATAAAATGTTAATGGTTAGGGAAACAATAAGAAAAGCACAACTTGAACTAAAAGTAGGAAAAGAATAGATTTAACGATTATAATAAATAATTATTAAAGAATACCGTGAATATGAGTGAGTTTAATTTTGACGAAGAGGCAATGGCCCTTAGTAATAAAGGAATTTAAGCTCGAGTTTTACGTAAACTAGAGTTTAACACGAAATCCGTAGTAATAAACGAGCAACCCACTTCTAAAATCGACAAATATTTAGATGTGGCCGAATCGTATCTAAGTCGAATTTAAAAGTGACAGTTTAATGTTTCAAAATGAGTGTCAAAATCAGCTGTGCTAGCTCACAAAGCGAATATGACAGGTTGTGCTAGCTGACAATAGCGAATATGACAGGTTTATTCACAATGATAACGTTAAATTCGAGTTTTGTTAAAACTGATTTATTACTATGGAAACTTAAAAGTACCTTAGCTACATTTAATTAATTCGACTTTAGAAGCGACTTTATGATTTTCTATTACTAAGGGCCAATGTCCTTAAAGTATAAGTGCGTAGGGAAAACATGTGGAAAAGTATTCGAAATTTCCTTAAGGCACATTAGTGAAAATTTGAAAATTAGTATTCATGATTTGGAGGAAGAATATTTAGAAGAATATATAGGTGAAGTTATAGTAAGGAAATTATTTTTGGTTCGTATAGAAGATGAATATAAGACAAAAGAGGTTTATCCAAGCGCAGTTGAAGAAGCTATTAGGGCGTTAGAAAATATGGACTTAGATAAAACAGGGGCTAGAACAAGTAAGTTTTTGTTAGTTGAAGAAAGTTCTGAAACCAATAGTATTCGCGTGCAGAGACATGGGAACATAAATGACATAAATGACATAATTGCTTCCACAGAATGCACAGTGAGTTTTAACGATTTAACAAAGCTAGTCCCATATTTCGATAGTAGTTCTCAAAAGGCGCATAATTTTATTCAGAATTGCGGAACTGCTATGCAATTAGCATCAGTACAACAGAAGCCATTACTTCAAACTTTAATTAAAAGCAGAATTTCCGGAAATGCGGCAATAATTCTCATGAATAAAAATATTCACACCTGGTCACAATCAAAACATGAATTGAATACGCTTTATAAAGAAACGTATTCAAGCCTCTAACTTCGTCTAGAAATGACAAGGCTTAAACAAGAATTTAATGAATCAGTAATACAATTTACTCAGAGATGCGAGACACTTGCACGTCGGCGTGTACAAATATTGTATACCGAGAATCCCGATGATCCAACTTACTATGGTCAGAAAATAGCAGTCCAGCGTGATATGCTTAATGCATTCGTATCAGGGTTAAAGAAAGAAATAGGAACATTTGTGAATACGCAAAAACCCAAGACATTAGCTGAAGCTAGTCAGTTAGCAATGGAGGAAGAAATTCGCTTAGGGCACCATAATTTCAAATCAAGGAATAATAATTTTAAGGAATATACGGGAAAAAACCTTATCAATATAAATCACGTAACAGATATAAAATGCTACAACTGCGGACTTAAAGGTCATATTTCAAGAAATTGTTTCAGAAACAAATCGAAAATAGAGCCTCGGGTAAATAACTTTCCAAACAGATATGAGAATCGGAATACATCTCAAGATACAAGTCATCAACGTGTTGAAAAGCCAAATGGTAGTGGCTATGGTAATGGTAATGGCAATGGCAATGCCAATAGAAATAAGAAAATGAATGAAAATAAAATCGGTAATAGAAATTTTCGGCTAGACGAGTAGCTACAGAGGCAGTTATCTCGTTAGTAATGTTAGGAAGTCCTCATGTTGATATGATATATAAAAATAAAGTTTTCAGAATGCTAGTAGATACAGATGCAACAGTATCATTACTTAAGCAAAAATGCATATTTGAACAAGATTTAGATAAGGAAGATACAATAATACTGAAAGGAATTGGAAAGGACAACAAAAGTGTTTTAGGAAGTATCAATATCGACATAGAATTAACCAAAGGCATTTTTAATAAGTATACGTTTTATATAATTACTGAAGATATAATATGGGATAACGATGGAATCATAGGGAATGATTTTTTACAGTATTTTGGGTTCATAATTGATTGCAAAGGGAAGATTCTCAAAAATGAAAGTGAGCGATTATTGTTAAAATATAAAGAAGATTTAGGTCTGGAATATAATGTTGAATCAGTTGTTTCAAACTGTGTAAGCCAACGTATTGAAAACACGAGTTCAAACGCGTTTACTACGTCAATGAATACACATTTCAATACAGGGAAAAGTGAAAGTGAAAACGGGATAAATAACATGAAAGATTTAAATGCAATGAAGAGAAATAAACAAAAATTGGCTGATAATCAGAACAAAGAGTACCAATGCGATGGTGAAAATTCCATCGGAACGTCTTATTTGTTAACACAATCAAAATGTTTAAATGAAGATATGAATAATGAGAACAGAAACGAACGTTTTTTACAAGTGTTAGAAAACCTCAGAATGAGTCATTTGAATGAAAGTACGAATATAGGATCATTGAGAGAAATATTGAAAGATTATAGTGATAGATTTAGCTTAGAAGATGAAACATTGACAGAGACAACAGCTGCAGAACATTTTCTAAGAACTGTAAATGAAATACCCATTCATACAAAGACATAGAGATACCCAAAGAGCCTTGAAGAAGAAGTCAATAGGCAAATATCTAAACTTCTTGCTGATGGTATTATTCAACCAAGCGTTTCCCCTAGGTCAAGTCCTATTTGGATTGTACCAAAAAACTTCGATGCAAGCGGTAGAGAAAAATGGAGGAAGGTAATTGGTTTCAGAAAACTGAATGAAATCACTGTAAGTAAATGCAAAATATTTCACGACATTGGACTTAACGTCTGGATTCCATCAAATTCCTTTAAGTATAGAAAGTATTGAGAAGACAGCATTCTCAACACCCCATTGTCATTTCGAAGTCCTTCGCATGCCATTCGGTTTAAAGAATGCGCCTGCATATTTTCAGAGAATGGTCAATAAAGTTCTAAATGGACTTAAGGACAGAATTTGTTTCGCGTATATAGACGACATAGTAGTTTTTGGGGAAACTATAAAACAACATAATGAAAGGCTGTTATTGGTATTGGACAGATTGAGAAAATATAATTTGAAAATACAGTTGATGAAATCAGAATTTCTAAGAGAAGAAGTGGAATACTTAGGCCATTTAATAACAAATAAGGGATTACTACCAAACTTTAAAAAGGTTGACGCAATCGACAAATTGCAAGAACCGACGAATCAGAGAGGAATAAAAAGTTTTCTAGGTATGATAGGATACTATAGGAAATTTATTCAGAATTTCAGTAAAATTGCTAAGCCATTATATGCATTGCTAAAGAAGAATGCAGCTTTTGATTGGAAACAAGAGCGAAGTAAATCCTTTACGGAATTGAAGAATAAATTGAAAGAATTTATAATATTACGTTATCCGGAAAGAATTTATTATCACAACCGATGCAAGTAATATTGGCATAGGCGCGGTCTTATCTCAGGAATATGAAGGGAAAGATCTACCAGTACATTTCATAAGTAGAACTTTGAATAGTGCGGAATTAAATTACAATACGACTGAAAAGGAAGGTTTAGCCATCGTTTGGGCTATTCAGGAGTTTCGTCCAAATATTTATGAAAACAATTATAAAATAAAAACTGATCATTGTCCGTTAACATGGCTCTTTAAAGTCAAAGATCCCGGTAGTCGTTTAGTGAGATGATTCAATATAATACAAGAAAGCCGTCGACAACGTCGTAGCGGACGAATTGAGTAGAAATGTATACCCAATAAAAGGGCAGGATAAATATTATGATCCAGAGATACAAAATAATATAAAGGAAATTTTTGGCAGCGATTCTTGCGAGGAAATTGAAGACGAGAACAGTTTAAGGAAAATCTATACGGAAGAATGCGAAAGGTTAAAAAGAGCTAAAGAAGTTAAGGAACAAGAGAGAATTAGAGAAACTTCAGAAGATGAAAGCGATTTAGATGTTGAGGTTATATGCGATCGAGATCAGCAACAAAAAATTATCAAAGAAAATCATGACGGTCTAATTGGTGGCCATGGAGGTCAAAAAGCAACTATTTCTAGAATTAGATAAAAATACTTTTGGAAAGGACTAAACAAAGATGTTATTGAATATGTAAATAAATGCTCAGAATGCCAAAAGCAAAAAATTAATAGAAGCCTAGGAAAAAAAATCCAATGAAGATTGTATCTGGTGCGGATTACAGCTTAGAGAAAGTATCTATGGATTTAACAGGACCTTATAAGGAGCGCAATAGTATGATTTATAGTCTTACTATTCAAGACGATTTATGCAAATATATAAGATATATACCTATTCATATGGAGGAGAATTCGTAAATGAAGTAATGAAGGAATTATGTAAGCTATTTAAGATAAAACATTTAAGAACTAGTAATATGTATACACAAGCAAATGGATCTGCTGAAAGATCACACGCAAGGTTAGGAGACTACCTGAGACTAATGATAAAAGATAAATCAAAACCCGAATATTCAAAACATTTTAGATATGCAGCATTTTGTCATAACACAATGGTGCATAATAGCACAGGATTTACACCACATGAAATACTTTTTGGAAGAAAAGCAAATAGTCACTGTGAAGTTAGTGGTTTAAAAATGAAAACACTTACTGATTATGTACAGGAGCTACAACTAAAGTTAATAAGGTTAGAATCTGATGTCAAAAGGAATTTGCTGAATATGAAACAACAAACGAAAAGATGATATGATGCAAGACTAGGTTCAAAAATAAAAGAATATAACATAAATGATTACATACTAGTAGAGAATGATAGGTCAGATAAACATAGGGACAGATATGTAGGACCATTTACAATATACAAGGTTTTTCGAGATTATGTAATCGTACGAAGAAATAACAAAAACATGAAGTATAACAAAAGCAAAATTAAACTATTTCAAAGTTAAGTGTCAGATACTTACTTACTTATGAATATATTTTATATTTTAGATCTATCCTTTGGATATTGCAGCAAGTGTGCAGTAATAAGATTGAAAATATTAACTCGAATGGAATATACTTCAAAAGAGAGGGAAATATTCGGAAAATTAGAGGTCAAATTGTTATAATTAATACTCTAGATGTTAGTGAGACAGAAACTAGTGTAGATAAATTAATTAAACAATCACAAGGGCTTGGTACAGCATGCATTAAATACAAATTAGAATGCACTGAAATACAGTCAGAGGTAATTAAACACATATCTCGAATAGATAGAAGGTTAGATGAGATATATGGTTTACTAGGAATAAAATCAAACAGAAATAAAAGAGGTCTTATTAATATAGTATGAAATGGATTGAAGTGGAAGTGGATTGAAGTGGAACAATGGATAGCGAAGATAGTGAATATTATGAAAAAGTAATAAGAACGATGCAAAGTAACAATGAAAATTTGCAAAGTAGTATGAAATCGCAAATTGTCATTATGAAATCATTAAATGAACAAAATAGAGCATTGCGCAATAGTTATTACTCCCATGAAGACAAAATAAACGAATTAGTAAGCAAATTGAACAATTTATGTGAAAGCATCGATTAAATAAACGAAGAAGTTTTAATAAACAAGTATTTTGAAAAGATTCATAGGCAGATTCTTGATAAAACATTGGCGCTGGATATTGAAACAGATATAAAACAGCAAGCTATTTTCCTTTTATAATCAAATTTCGTTCATCCGGTAATTCTTAAACCATCCAAATTCATTGAAATACTTGAACAAAGTGCTAGCAAACATTCATTGGTTTTTGAACCAAGTTTTGCTAATTACAATTACCTAATAGAAGAATCTGAAGTAAAAACATATTTATCAGGTAAGATAATTAATATCATCTTAGAAGAACCTCTAGTAGAAGACAAAAATATAGAGCTTTACGATATAATAACGTTACCAGTAATTAAACAAAAAAATGTATTCACATAGACAAACAATTCATAAAAGACAAACAATTCTTAATTAATGAAACCAGAGAAGAATTTGGAACGTTCATAGATTTGAAACAGTGCAAAAAGATTATGGAATATTATATATGTAAAAACTTAGTCTTACAAAGCACAATTAGACAGGATAACTGTATTTTGAACATTTATATGAGTAGATCAGTTAATGTTTGTAAATTCAACCAAATACAGAATATGAAAATATATGGAAATTTTTCATGCTCTCGATACCAACAAATATCTCTTTGTAATTAAAGATGAAAACAAATACAATTGTAAGTGTAAGTCCGAGGAAAAGATAGATTTTATACAGGGAAGTGGAATCCTATATTTAGATTCAGATTGTAGATTTAATACTTTAGAAACACACCTAAGCACTAACAATGAAACTTTTACTTATGTTAATAATGATAAATATAATTTTGGCTTAGATGATTGCCTTAGCTCTAAATTAGATGATATTAAAACTGATAGTGTTCCGTTAACAAGAACAAAAGGAAGTTTAAAGAATATTAATGATATAAGCATTGAATTAAAAAATTAAGAAAGCTTTATTCAGAATTTACTAAAACCAATACACACAAAAGTGCAAGGAGGTGGATTTCTAACTTTTGCCATACTCTTGACAATTGCTATTGCATATGTTATTATTAAAATGTTAAAATTAATAAAATTGTATTCTTTCAAAATTGTTTTAACAAGAGAAATCGTAACCCTGTTATAGAAAGAGAAAAGATGCATTATTATAATAAGCAACAGAAAATATGCATTATTATAATAAGGAACGTCCAATTTCTAGAGTTCTGAAACTAGATGAATAGTTTTAAGAAAAATGAACAAATAAACAAAATGTTTTGTCGAATAAAATTAACCGATATTTTAAAAAAATTTTGAATATATATTAAAAAAGGAATTTTATAAAAATTATATATGTATGTCAGAATTAAGAAAAACAAATGTATGGATTTTGTAACGAAACAATGATATTGTTTCTTTTTAAAGAAGGGAGGTGTTATCCATTCACATACATCGTGATTATTATACACAAAAATGCATACACTGTATTACTTCAAGAATAATTTGCATGTTTCTTGCCTACGTGGTATCCGCTCGTTCGGTGGTCGCAACCGCTGAAACATAAATACACGTATCAGATTTCAATAAACAAATAGACACAAGTGGAGGATCGATGATCGTCATATCTCGACCTTCCGTGATTTATGTGATTGCATAGCTTTCCTCATGGATGATGACCAACATCCAGTTGAGTCGCGTTTCGGTCGTCAATTAAGTCATAATAAAAACGTATCAATCTTGAGTGTGCGGGTGTTTCTTTTTATATGAAAAACACTTCAACATTTTCAGTATCGCCCAGTGCTCGGTACGTATAACACATGCTTAACGAAACATTTGTGTTTTGCGCATGCTTAACGAAATGTTAATGTTAGCTAATGCTCGCTCATGCGCATTATAGTTGATCCTTCAGGCGAACTGCAGTCCCTACTGTCAACAAACGTCAATAACTCATCGATGTTGGGTAGATTATTGTGCAGTCATTTTTTGACTGCAAAAAAGGGCGATTGGAGGAAATCATTGGGGATTATATGATTTCCGTAGGCGGTAGGGTTTGTGCACACAGGGCAAAGTTGCTGATCGCTCTCAACTTGGCAGGATGCCAGCAACTCGATGCATAGATCAAGTTGACATACGGCATCCTAGCGGCGCCCCCTGGATAGCCACCACAACCCCGTTGTGAGGTGAACTAATGTATGCAACGACTCTCTTGTGGTTGTGCGGAGGGCTAACAACCCGTCCACACTAAACAGCAACCATTATGGGTGAGCAAACTGCCTCGGATCTACGGAAGGAATCACAACAACGACGACACGGCGCAAAAACGGACAATGATTTGCGAGTGTGCTCCTGGAACGTAAGAACACTACACTCCAGGGGCCGCTCATAAACTGGAAAAGATCCTCTCGCACTACAAGTCGGATATTACTGCGATCCATATTACTGCGGATTCGTTGTGGAAAAACGGTTAAGGTCGAAGGTCATCGACTTTAAACCGATAAGCGATCGCCTGGCTGTGATCCGTATCCAATGCAGATTCTACAACATCACCCTTATATGTGCAAACGCCCCTATTACGACGTCTTGGACGGTCCCTACGGAGCCTGTCCGGAGTACGATGTCAAAATCGTGCTCGGAGACTTCAATGCCAAAATCGGTAAGGAAAGTATCTTTGGCGGAGTGATCGGAAAGCACAGCCTCCACGACACGACAACAGATAACGGCTTCCGACTCACTGACTTTGCGACAGGACGTAATATGGTCATAAGTACAGCAACCTGTCGATCTCCGGACGGTCGAACCGCCAACCAAATTGACCATGTGCTCATTGACGCAAGACATGCCTACGAGCCTACGAAGAGCAATTAAGCGAGACTCCGGTATGCTACGTCGAACCCCAACGCCAACGAGTTGTGGTTGCATTGCGGCTCGGCCATCAAAGAGATAGCGGAAACCACCTTAGGCTACCTACCACCCGCGACAAGAAACCCGTGGTAGGATGGCGAGTGCGAGCAGAAGAAACGTGCAATCGGCGAAGCATACCAAAAGGCGCTGCAACGGAAAACTAGAGCAGCGCAAGAGGAGTACCGGGCTAGAAGACGGGAGGAGAAGAAGCTTCTACGCCTGAAGAAAAGGTCTCTCGCAACCTCTTAACATCGAAGAGTCTAGGGATGGACACGAAATACGGCCCTTTAAAAAAGCCAAAAGCCTGGCTTCAGGCTTTAGGAAAGTCACCCAGGCTCTTGGAAATAGTGAGGGTAGCCTTGTTACTGACCCGCAGGGACTAATTAATGAATTCTGTTCTTGCTTTTTCTCTTTCTTTACTGTTCTAATTTTATTGTTTAAATAACCCTTAATATTTTTAGTATTTTTAAATATTGATGATGTAGCACTTAACACTATAATTTTAAAAACATACAAAACGCTACTACTATTCTCAAAATGTTAAATTGTAAATGTTTAATACACCTTTAAATTGTAATTAACTTAGAGAATATGAATAAAATATGAAAATGAATCATAGCAAATGTCAAAAATGTGATCATCGTCGGAGCACATCATAAGGAACAACAAACACATTTGAGAGTCGAAAAATAATAATAAATTAAAATATATGGAATTTTTTTGATTTTGCTGTGTGGTGTAAAATGAGGATAGTGACAATATATAATTGGCTTTCTATAGTTGTAAATAGGTTATAAAGGCAATAAATATTTTTTTATAATGCAACGCAGAAAAGTTCTAAGGAATTTGATAGGAGTTCTCTCTTTGCATTGTCATTTCAATCAGTCGTAAAGGCTCAACTATGGCCGCTTTTACTCACGGTAAGTTCGTCGCCGTTTTTTTCATGAATTGGTTAAGGGAGGTGAGACAGAATGGACACACAGAGGAAATAACACACATTGAAAAAATCGGCGACAAATTTAGTGTGTGTAAAAGCGGCCTATAATACCATGAGCGAGCATAAGGTAGTGCCGAACGCGCATGGGTGAGTGAATACTATGAGCCAACCTATAATGTAGTCCATGTAAGATTGCGAACGTTACGTTAAGCATGTGCAAAACAAATATTTCGTTCAGCATGCACATAATGAATCGCACCGCGCATATGCGAATGTGACAAATGAAACACAGAAAAGGATCAAATTTTAAAAATTAACAAGTAAGCTGATATTGAATTGGAATTCGTATAAACGATGATTGAGCCAGTAGCAGAGATGAAGTATTAAAGAGCCAACTTCCTCGTCTCTTCGGCTTAGATTTCATTTGACAGCGTTTTTTATAACATTTCACAGACAGGGGCTTGTGAATACGTGTGACCTAAGCGAACAGCTGATTACCATACCTAAATTCATCATGAATTTGATTTGCTTGATATCACTGATTTTGCTCTACACGCACCCATTCTACTTTATTTTCACGCACACTTCTTAAGGCTGTAGAGCAGCGCCATGTTGTTTTTAGATCACTCGTATTCACAAGCCCTGTTTTTGAAAATAAAAAACGCTGTCAGTAGTGTACGTCAATTTAGAGCAAAATCTGATATAGACAGGATGGTTTCTAGTAAATACCCAAACCCGGGTTGGACATCTTGTTGTAGATAGTTTCTGATGTTGATGATTTCCCTTTAAAAACATTATTTTTGAAGATAATTGTACTACATGGCAGCATAATTCCTTTATTTAATTTGTCCTTTTTTAGAAATTAATAAAAACATGCACAACAACGTATGAATATATCGCAAATGCCATTATCATTTGGACATCATTTCTTATCGGATTCAAATTTCTGTGTAAAATATTCACCACAAAAAATGGCGGGAAATATTAGCATCAAACTTGGGACTGGAAAACTCCCTTGGAAAACGACGTTAAGTTTAAAAATTAGCAGATTCAATAAAAATATACTATCACATTATCAATATGGGATAAGAAATATGGTATATACAGTGAAATACAAACCATAGGTTTATAAAGACTAATATACCAAATACGATACGTATACTTATAACAATATGGGAGTTCGCACACAACAATTTGTTTGAAAAACTTGATATGACAACGAAGTTTATTCTAAATTACAAGCATAAAGTATAATATTGGATATAATAAGCAGCAGTGCAATTCTTGCATATTACTTGCACTTCTAGGCTTAATCCAAAAAACTTAATCGTAAACACATTAACCCTTATTACAGTAGTTTCATCAGTATATGAAGTAAAAGATTAGTATATTTTAAATGTTTAAATTGTTTTTTTTGTTAGCCGAATTTTAACGATGTCTTATAAAAACACCAACAATAATAATTCTTTTAAGGACTTGTAAGCCTTGCGAACATTCTTCTTGGAATACTTCCAATTGTGGTAGATTAAATAAATATGTATGTTATTTTAACCGAACCTGTGCTCGATAACAGCTGCGAGGTGTTATCGATTACTATGAACCACAGCCAACTTCGAGTAAGGATCGGCCGTTACTAAAAAGGAGCCACGTAGGCAGATAGATGTAAAAAAGAGCGACGCAAGAAAGAACGTGTCGGAGCGAATAAAGAAATTTGACCAACTAAGAGGATTTTTAATTATTTTCTACTAAAACATCAGATGTGGGGTACACATACTAGAAAAATTCAGCGTAGCGTGAAGAACCCTCGAAATTTCGGTATGTCCAGCAAAAAACTAACTAAAGCTCAAATTCAGGAAGCCCTTCAAGAGGCGCATGTGGCCATGCCACCCTCGGCAACGTAAACCCAGCTACGCAGACTTGCAACGAGAGCTTGAAGAAACGGAGCTAACATCATCGACTAGACGAGTGGACTTCCGCGATATAGGGGACGCAGTCTCTCCTTTCTCCGGTGACGATTCGTACGGCATCAAAAAGTGGATCGCCGACTTTGAGGACGTGGCTTTGTCAGTGGGTTGCGACGACAGGAGGAAATACGCTTGTGCAAGGAGACTTCTGAGGGGTACTGCGAAGATGCTACTACGAACTGTACGAGTGGACAATTGGGACTGCCTAAGAAGACTCCTGGTTAAGGAATTCGACAAGCGCTTAACCAGACAGGATGTCTACCGACAGCTGAGCCGCCGAATGCGCAATCATGAGCAGTTTTGACATTATCATAGGCACTATCGCTAATTTTTGACACTATTGGAGGTAAATCTTAAAAGCAAAATGGCGCTGCTCTTACGAAGCCTTACGAAGTGTGCGTGAAAATAAGTAGTATGCGTGCGTTTAGAGCAAAATCGAGGTGATATGCGATTAGCACTATATACATGATTTCTGGCTAGTAGTCGGCCCTTTAACTTTTTTACGTTTAATTTGCTTTTAAAAACCCCGTAATTATAGTAAAGAATAGGCTATTCATCATTTCTAATGAATTGGAATGTGCTAATTATGAAAATTCACTTATTTTAAGCGTTCTTACTACCGTAAACAAATTATTCAGAAAAATGAGGATGAAAACGTCATTCTTGAGTAGTCGACCTCCTTTACCTCTGAAGTCGGCCGGATAAGTATTCAGTAGTCGGCATGAGTTTTTACAATAAGACTTTCACTATCGCAACTAAAGTTAAAAGTTAATTTTTCAATTTTAAAATATTTATTAATTCAAAGAAACCATCAAAGTACAGTTGTTTAATAGCTCTTTTAAAAAAGAAACATTTACTTCACTATTTATTGAAAATAAATTGCACTTAGTAAAATTCAATAAAAAGACAAAAAAAAAACAAACACTTCAGAAAACTTCAACAACTTAACTTAATCACTATACTTATATGGGTACACGTGTACAAGTGTAAAAAGAAGATAAAAGCTTTAAAAACGTAAACAATTAAGATACAAAACATTTTTTGCACATAAATACTTCGAACTCGATTTATGAGCAGTATTTTTGTATTCCTGTTTTAGCCCTTTAAACGCGCCCACATCGGCTGGCTGAGTGATATGCGTCGTGTTGGGGAATAGGCCATACAAAATAATATCATTATTCCGGCAAAAATCGCTCAGTTCTGGCTATCGACCAGAAATAATATTGGCCGTTTGATATCGTGTTCTGTTAACCAATTATTAAAACTGTTTGCCACGTATTCAAAAAAAGTTTCAGGACGCATCTGACCTTCCCAAAATCCATTTGTCTGGTATACTCTGGATTTGAGGTTGTGGTGTGCGTACATATGGAAACACTATTAAAGGAGGTAAAGTTTCACCATTGGCACTGAAAAGAAACAAAACAGTGGCTAATTCTTTTTCGTTGCCTTGGCTAACCTTATAAAGGTTTTTTCCAGCCTTTAGGTACAGTCCCAGATTTTGGAGACATGCTGAACGATGTTTCGTCCCCATTAAAAATCCTGGAAGGGTCTTCAAGAATATCTGCAGCACCAATATCCTGCAGATAACTTTTCAGGTGTAAAAACCCCTGCCTGACCGACTCTTTGATAACTATCGCCCGACCTTTTGCCAGGCCCTCTGGTGTTCTGAGGGACAGTGCAGGATGGCGCTTTAGAAACCGATAGTACCAAGTCTTTCTTGGTAGACCGTCTTTGAATGGTGTTTTTCTATTTTCTTCCAAAATTATTTTTCCAGCATTTTATTTGTAGTAATTGCATATTTTTTTCTTGTAAAATGTTTTTTCAGAATATTTTAAGTGTCAGCGCGAGTAATAATTTTCGTAGAAATATTGAATAAAAAAACCAGTTTAATTTTATTTAATTCTACTTTATTTATTATTAATTAAACTTCCTAAGTAAAAGTCGCTGCCCAAGCGAGGCCGCATTTTTCCGGAAGGCCGCTTAACAACAAAAAACTATACCTAATTCAATCTCAGCAGCAACCCAATTCGTACAGCTCGTTACCTGGTGAACAATTCACACTTGTATTTTCGTGGGAAATTAACGTTACTGCACTTACGTTTTCGAATGAATGCCATTGCTAGAAGAAATGTTAGGTGTCGTTTTCAGTTAACTGACATTTTTGGGTTTCTCGGGAATGGAATGTCCATCGGATATGTAACTCCTCCTTCTTTTAATTTAACACTCCTAATTTGTAGTTGTTTCCGGAGGCAACTGTATTTGTGGAGCTACTGCTGAATTTCGTACAAATTTTTAACTCTAATGAAACATTCTCTTGTTTTTACAATACAAAATGGTTATAACTGGTATGACTCACTTTGTCAACTGAACTGGACGATCGGGGATTGCAGCCAACTTCTGCATGATCCTCGAAAGAGTGAATTGTAACCAACTTCGGGCAGTTTCTCAATCGTTCAGTCCTCTTTCTCAAAAAGACGCTGAAGCTGTTCAGACAAATTAACGGGCAACAAACGTTGTAATCTTTTAAAGAATACAAAATAATAAAGTTTTGAAGTTTAAAACTCAGAAGTGGGGTGATGTCACGTGCAAGAAGACGCAACCGCAGAGAAGTTGACGACGAAGTGCCAGAGGAGGAGTACTTGATAGGCGATGCCGATCGAGTTGCAAATGCCGATAATGCCGTAAATGTGGACGAGCTGCAGGGAGCCACCCTGGACCAGGAACTGGGTGACCTCCGGAAGAGGATGGAACCTAGAATTAAGGAAAAAAATACTTGATCTGGAGGGGCATCTACGAGAAGGTGCAGGACCGACTACGGAGACCTGAAGCATGCTTTACCGAAGTTCACGGGAGATGACATAGGTCATTCCGTATTGCATTTAATTCGGGACTTTGAAGATATGATGGAGACGGTCAGTGCTGACGACCGGTTCAAGCTACTAAGTTTACGCCGTTCTCTGACTGGTACTGCAAAGGTTTTCCTTGAGTCAACGGCCGCCCTAAATTACCGGGAGCTAAGGACGGCACTCATTAAGGAGTTCAACATCGCCGTTTCGCGCCAGGACGTCTACAGGGTGCTGAGCCATCGAAAGTGGAAGAAACAGGAAGAGTCGCTCCACTGCTACATCCTCACCATGCAAGCGATTGGAAATTGGGCAGACATTAGCGAACTGGAGGTCATTGACATTTTTTGCACATAAATACTTCGAACTCTATATCTTCGAATATTCTTCCAGCATATCGTGTGCATTTAAGGTTAAACCAATTGGAACACGAATCGCACCCAACGTTCTTTAAGTTATTGTCTTCAACATCTGAGATCAGCTCTTCTTCACATTGTGAACTTTTCTTTTTTATTTGTTTCATTTTATTATGTTTGGCTTTCTTTTTGTTTCTCTATTTTGTCTTCGCAGATCTTGTTCCTTAACTTTTTTTGCTTTTTCTTCATGTTTCTCAGCGAAAAATTTCTTCCAGGCCAGCGAAGAGATGCTGGCTGGTGCTTTAGCGCGAACAGGTTTGGTAAGTTCAGGATAATACAGGTGCTTTGAAAAGCAGGACTGATTGTTGTGGCTGATGATGTGCGCTGAACTAAAAGAGTTTTAAAGCTTAAAGCGTTATTTTTTTATATTAGCATGGTATGTACCTTTGCATTAACCAGTTGGATTTTCATTAGCAATATTTGTCAAAAGTTCACTTATGGTGGACAAGGAAGTTGAAGAACGACGTGGTAATTGGATGGATGAAGTTTCAGATTGAGTTTTCTGCATCTTTTCTATTATTTTCCATACCACTTCATATTCTACATTGTTTTTAAGCAATTCCTCCTTCACCGATGTTAGTACTTTTTTCGTTTCCTCGGAACTAAGAGGTGTCACTAACGTATTTCCTTTATTTTGTTGCATTTCGAGTTCATTTCGCACGCACTTGGTAAAGTCAAATTGTTAAACGGATATATTTCACACTCGCGAAATGCTTTCTTAACAATATCTGTTCTGTCTGAGCTATCTAACACCATCTTCAGAATTTCGCAAAAATTTATTTTAGTGACAGCCTTCCCTGCGTTGTGCGGAATGCTGTGCCATTTATGAGCAGTATTTTTGTATTCCTGTTTTAGCCCTTTAAACGCGCCCACATCGGCTGGCTGAGTGATATGCGTCGTGTTGGGGAATAGGCCATACAAAATAATATCATTATTCCGGCAAAAATCGCTCAGTTCTGGCTATCGACCAGAAACAATATTGGCCGTTTGATATCGTGTTCTGTTAACCAATTATTAAAACTGTTTGCCACGTATTCAAAAAAAGTTTCAGGACGCATCTGACCTTCCCAAAATCCATTTGTCTGGTATGCTCTGGATTTGAGGTTGTGGTGTGCGTACATATGGAAACACTATTAAAGGAGGTAAAGTTTCACCATTGGCACTGAAAAGAAACAAAACAGTGGCTAATTCTTTTTCGTTGCCTTGGCTAACCTTATAAAGGTTTTTTCCAGCCTTTAGGTACAGTCCCAGATTTTGGAGACATGCTGAACGATGTTTCGTCCCCATTAAAAATCCTGGAAGGGTCTTCAAGAATATCTGCAGCACCAATATCCTGCAGATAACTTTTCAGGTGTAAAAACCCCTGCCTGACCGACTCTTTGATAACTATCGCCCGACCTTTTGCCAGGCCCTCTGGTGTTCTGAGGGACAGTACAGGATGGCGCTTTAGAAACCGATAGTACCAAGTCTTTCTTGGTAGACCGTCTTTGAATGGTGTTTTTCTATTTTCTTCCAAAATTATTTTTCCAGCATTTTATTTGTAGTAATTGCATATTTTTTTCTTGTAAAATGTTTTTTCAGAATATTTTAAGTGTCAGCGCGAGTAATAATTTTCGTAGAAATATTGAATAAAAAAACAGTTTAATTTTATTTAATTCTACTTTATTTATTATTAATTAAACTTCCTAAGTAAAAGTCGCTGCCCAAGCGAGGCCGCATTTTTCCGGAAGGCCGCTTAACAACAAAAAACTATACCTAATTCAATCTCAGCAGCAACCCAATTCGTACAGCTCGTTACCTGGTGAACAATTCACACTTGTATTTTCGTGGGAAATTAACGTTACTGCACTTACGTTTTCGAATGAATGCCATTGCTAGAAGAAATGTTAGGTGTCGTTTTCAGTTAACTGACATTTTTGGGTTTCTCGGGAATGGAATGTCCATCGGATATGTAACTCCTCCTTCTTTTAATTTAACACTCCTAATTTGTAGTTGTTTCCGGAGGCAACTGTATTTGTGGAGCTACTGCTGAATTTCGTACAAATTTTTAACTCTAATAAAACATTCTCTTGTTTTTACAATACAAAATGGTTATAACTGGTATGACTCACTTTGTCAACTGAACTGGACGATCGGGGATTGCAGCCAACTTCTGCATGATCCTCGAAAGAGTGAATTGTAACCAACTTCGGGCAGTTTCTCAATCGTTCAGTCCTCTTTCTCAAAAAGACGCTGAAGCTGTTCAGACAAATTAACGGGCAACAAACGTTGTAATCTTTTAAAGAATACAAAATAATAAAGTTTTGAAGTTTAAAACTCAGAAGTGGGGTGATGTCACGTTTAAGAAGACGCAACCGCAGAGAAGTTGACGACGAAGTGCCAGAGGAGGAGTACTTGATAGGCGATGCCGATCGAGTTGCAAATGCCGATAATGCCGTAAATGTGGACGAGCTGCAGGGAGCCACCCTGGACCAGGAACTGGGTGACCTCCGGAAGAGGATGGAACCTAGAACTAAGGAAAAAAATACTTGATCTGGAGGGGCATCTACGAGAAGGTGCAGGACCGACTACGGAGACCTGAAGCATGCTTTACCGAAGTTCACGGGAGATGACATAGGTCATTCCGTATTGCATTTAATTCGGGACTTTGAAGATATGATGGAGACGGTCAGTGCTGACGACCGGTTCAAGCTACTAAGTTTACGCCGTTCTCTGACTGGTACTGCAAAGGTTTTCCTTGAGTCAACGGCCGCCCTAAATTACCGGGAGCTAAGGACGGCACTCATTAAGGAGTTCAACATCGCCGTTTCGCGCCAGGACGTCTACAGGGTGCTGAGCCATCGAAAGTGGAAGAAACAGGAAGAGTCGCTCCACTGCTACATCCTCACCATGCAAGCGATTGGAAATTGGGCAGACATTAGCGAACTGGAGGTCATTGACATTTTTTGCACATAAATACTTCGAACTCTATATCTTCGAATATTCTTCCAGCATATCGTGTGCATTTAAGGTTAAACCAATTGGAACACTAATCGCACCCAACGTTCTTTAAGTTATTGTCTTCAACATCTGAGATCAGCTCTTCTTCACATTGTGAACTTTTCTTTTTTATTTGTTTCATTTTATTATTTTTGGCTTTCTTTTTGTTTCTCTATTTTGTCTTCGCAGATCTTGTTCCTTAACTTCTTTTGCTTTTTCTTCATGTTTCTCAGCGAAAAATTTCTTCCAGGCCGGCGAAGAGATGCTGGCTGGTGCTTTAGCGCGAACAGGTTTGGTAAGTTCAGGATAATACAGGTGCTTTGAAAAGCAGGACTGATTGTTGTGGCTGATGATGTGCGCTGAACTAAAAGAGTTTTAAAGCTTAAAGCGTTATTTTTTTATATTAGCATGGTATGTACCTTTGCATTAACCAGTTGGATTTTCATTAGCAATATTTGTCAAAAGTTCACTTATGGTGGACAAGGAAGTTGAAGAACGACGTGGTAATTGGATGGATGAAGTTTCAGATTGAGTTTTCTGCATCTTTTCTATTATTTTCCATACCACTTCATATTCTACATTGTTTTTAAGCAATTCCTCCTTCACCGATGTTAGTACTTTTTTCGTTTCCTCGGAACTAAGAGGTGTCACTAACGTATTTCCTTTATTTTTTTGCATTTCGAGTTCATTTCGCACGCACTTGGTAAAGTCAAATTGTTAAACGGATATATTTCTCACTCGCGAAATGCTTTCTTAACAATATCTGTTCTGTCTGAGCTATCTAACACCATCTTCAGAATTTCGCAAAAATTTATTTTAGTGACAGCCTTCCCTGCGTTGTGCGGAATGCTGTGCCATTTATGAGCAGTATTTTTGTATTCCTGTTTTAGCCCTTTAAACGCGCCCACATCGGCTGGCTGAGTGATATGCGTCGTGTTGGGGAATAGGCCATACAAAATAATATCATTATTCCGGCAAAAATCGCTCAGTTCTGGCTATCGACCAGAAACAATATTGGCCGTTTGATATCGTGTTCTGTTAACCAATTATTAAAACTGTTTGCCACGTATTCAAAAAAAGTTTCAGGACGCATCCACCACCGTCTGACCTTCCCAAAATCCATTTGTCTGGTATACTCTGGATTTGAGGTTGTGGTGTGCGTACATATGGAAACACTATTAAAGGAGGTAAAGTTTCACCATTGGCACTGAAAAGAAACAAAACAGTGGCTAATTCTTTTTCGTTGCCTTGGCTAACCTTATAAAGGTTTTTTCCAGCCTTTAGGTACAGTCCCAGATTTTGGAGACATGCTGAACGATGTTTCGTCCCCATTAAAAATCCTGGAAGGGTCTTCAAGAATATCTGCAGCACCAATATCCTGCAGATAACTTTTCAGGTGTAAAAACCCCTGCCTGACCGACTCTTTGATAACTATCGCCCGACCTTTTGCCAGGCCCTCTGGTGTTCTGAGGGACAGTACAGGATGGCGCTTTAGAAACCGATAGTACCAAGTCTTTCTTGGTAGACCGTCTTTGAATGGTGTTTTTCTATTTTCTTCCAAAATTATTTTTCCAGCATTTTATTTGTAGTAATTGCATATTTTTTTCTTGTAAAATGTTTTTTCAGAATATTTTAAGTGTCAGCGCGAGTAATAATTTTCGTAGAAATATTGAATAAAAAAACCAGTTTAATTTTATTTAATTCTACTTTATTTATTATTAATTAAACTTCCTAAGTAAAAGTCGCTACCCAAGCGAGGCCGCATTTTTCCGGAAGGCCGCTTAACAACAAAAAACTATACCTAATTCAATCTCAGCAGCAACCCAATTCGTACAGCTCGTTACCTGGTGAACAATTCACACTTGTATTTTCGTGGGAAATTAACGTTACTGCACTTACGTTTTCGAATGAATGCCATTGCTAGAAGAAATGTTAGGTGTCGTTTTCAGTTAACTGACATTTTTGGGTTTCTCGGGAATGGAATGTCCATCGGATATGTAACTCCTCCTTCTTTTAATTTAACACTCCTAATTTGTAGTTGTTTCCGGAGGCAACTGTATTTGTGGAGCTACTGCTGAATTTCGTACAAATTTTTAACTCTAATAAAACATTCTCTTGTTTTTACAATACAAAATGGTTATAACTGGTATGACTCACTTTGTCAACTGAACTGGACGATCGGGGATTGCAGCCAACTTCTGCATGATCCTCGAAAGAGTGAATTGTAACCAACTTCGGGCAGTTTCTCAATCGTTCAGTCCTCTTTCTCAAAAAGACGCTGAATCTGTTCAGACAAATTAACGGGCAACAAACGTTGTAATCTTTTAAAGAATACAAAATAATAAAGTTTTGAAGTTTAAAACTCAGAAGTGGGGTGATGTCACGTGCAAGAAGACGCAACCGCAGAGAAGTTGACGACGAAGTGCCAGAGGAGGAGTACTTGATAGGCGATGCCGATCGAGTTGCAAATGCCGATAATGCCGTAAATGTGGACGAGCTGCAGGGAGCCACCCTGGACCAGGAACTGGGTGACCTCCGGAAGAGGATGGAACCTAGAACTAAGGAAAAAAATACTTGATCTGGAGGGGCATCTACGAGAAGGTGCAGGACCGACTACGGAGACCTGAAGCATGCTTTACCGAAGTTCACGGGAGATGACATAGGTCATTCCGTATTGCATTTAATTCGGGACTTTGAAGATATGATGGAGACGATCAGTGCTGACGACCGGTTCAAGCTACTAAGTTTACGCCGTTCTCTGACTGGTACTGCAAAGGTTTTCCTTGAGTCAACGGCCGCCCTAAATTACCGGGAGCTAAGGACGGCACTCATTAAGGAGTTCAACATCGCCGTTTCGCGCCAGGACGTCTACAGGGTGCTGAGCCATCGAAAGTGGAAGAAACAGGAAGAGTCGCTCCACTGCTACATCCTCACCATGCAAGCGATTGGAAATTGGGCAGACATTAGCGAACTGGAGGTCATTGACTTCATTGTCGACGGCATGGGATATGTGCCGAACGTTAACCTGTTGATGAGAGCTCGCAGTTTGGAGGATTTGAAGCTACTGGTCAATCGGTATCAGCAAAAGTGCCTTACGGACAATGCCACTAGACGACAAAAGATGGATAAGAAGGCACCGACCGCCAAAAACGACCCGTTATGCTTCAACTGTTGCCAACTGGGACATATCAAGCAGTACTGCCCGTACCCTTTGCGCCCGGACGGATCTTGTTTCCGATGCTGGAGAATGGGACATGA
Organism: Eristalis pertinax; assembly: GCA_907269125.1. Classification (NCBI taxonomy): domain Eukaryota; kingdom Metazoa; phylum Arthropoda; class Insecta; order Diptera; family Syrphidae; genus Eristalis; species Eristalis pertinax. The sequence goes on along the minus strand of OU026145.1, from coordinate 79,984,595 downwards.
CCACCGATCGTGTCTTAACCCCAAGAAGATTTTGACGAAGAAGCTTGCTGTAAATGCCGACAAACAAGTTGCTGCCGTTGCCGTCGCCGCTGATTGCACTGATGAAGACGAATGTGATGTTATTGGTGCTGTAAACTGGGCGAGTGTTGCTTTTAAGATTGACTTTCTGGAGAGCACAGAATTTACTGATTTTCTTCCCCGTTTTGATACTATGCGTCCCAAGTGGTACCGTTGAGTCCGCGAAGAAGCTTTCGAGAATATACCATGGAATAGGTGGAAATGTAATTAAAATAATTGGGGAAATTGTATGCTTAATAAAATTTAGAAAGGTGTCAAATTTAATCAAAATTGTTGTTTTACCTGATAACGCTATGGGTATGCCATTAATCTTTTGACGGGATTTTTTTAGTGCCTTTAAAACACACTTGACTAAGGTCAAATTTAAATATCGTAAAGAAACGTTACTTTCCCTAAGGGTAAACAGTAAGTTCTGCGCACTGCCAGATGAATCTTGTACGGTTCTCGATAGATATATGTAGCCTTTCGAAAATTGATTATCCTGATGCCGTCGTTAATGCGTGTAATACAAAGCCGGTTGTTGAAGTTGAGTCAACTGAGGTTAGTAATAAATTTAGTGCCGCGCCAGACATATTTAATATTGAAGTAGCCGCTGATCAAGTCAAGTTGAATATTGATTTTAAGCTAGATAAAGCTTGCTGTGCCAAAGTGAAGGACGTGATTGTAGATTCCTACATTTCTCCGAAAGACGTGAAGTTAGGACCATTAGAGTATGAAATGAAGATTCATTTGAGTGATGATATGCCGTTTCAACTTACACCTCGACGACTTTCCTATACCGAACGTTCTAGGGTCCAATCCATAGTTATCCAATTAGAAAAAGATGGTTCACCTTTTGCCTCTCCGATAGTGTTGGAGAAAAAAAAAGAGTGGAGAAACACGAATGTGCGTTGACTATCGTGCTCTCGGCAAGAAAACTATTCGAGACAACCAAACATTGCCGCTTATTGAGGACTGTATCGAATATCTGGTAGGAAATAAGTACATCTCACTCCTAGACCTGAAAAGCGGGTTCCACCAGGTCAGAGTTTCTGAGGAGTCCATTCCCCTCACAGCCTTTGTTACCCCAACGGAATGTGGGAATACATGAGAATGTCGTTCGGGCTCAAGAATACCCCGGCTATATTTCAGCGGTTCATCAATGTTATTTTTCGTGATATCATATTCAGGCCGCATAGTTGCCTATATGGATGACATATTGGTTGCTACTGCCGACTTTGACGAGCATTTTCACTTACTACGAATGGTTCTGATACAGATTACTCAGCGAAATCTCAAGTTTAACCTTAACAAATGTAAATTTTGCTATACTCAGATGGAATACACTTGCCGTTACGGCAGATGGTATTGCTGCTATAAAAAGGTACCCAATTCCGGTAAATCAGAAGCAGCTGCAGTCCTGCCTCGGGTTGTTTTCCTACTTCAGACGATTTGTGCCTTCGTTTTCTCGAATTGCCAAGACGTTGGAAAAACTTTTAAAAAAAAAATTTTGTTTTGACGACCAATGCCATGCCGCATTTATAGAATTGAAATCTAGACAGGTCGAGGCTTCAGTTCTCCCTGTTTACAATCCTACTAAGGAAACCGAATTTCATCATGACGCCAGTTCGATTGGCTTTGGAGCTGTTCTTCTACAAAGACAGGACGATGAGAAACTTCACCCGATATTGTACTTCTCAAAAACAACTTCGTCTGCCGAGTCCAGGTATCACAGTTTTAAGCTTGAGACGCTCGCCATAATTTATGCTCTGAGACGTTTCTGGGTTTACTTGGAAGGGATAGCTCGCTTGCGATGACACTAGGGAAGAAACATTGTAATCCTCGAAAAGCTTGCTGGGCTTTAGAGCTCGAAAACTACAACTATAGAATTCAGCATCGTAGTGGCGTTTCCATGGGACACGTGGATGTTCTCAACCGAACCAAAGATCCAGATCCAGGTTGCTCAGCGTCGTGTTGATGTCATCAAGACGTTGCGGGATCGTATGGCAGTTGAGGAGGTTAATGGTTTTGAGCTGACTGATGGGCTCGTCTTTATACGAAGGAATGGACGGACGGCTTTATATGTCCCTAATGAAATGGAAGAGAATGTCATTCGGGTAATCCACGGTTGACACGTGTTATGATAAAATCACTTCTGTTTATTGGTTTCCTCATATGAGACCGTTTGACATCTTACACCTGGACCATTTTGGTCCGCTGTCGTCCATAAACTCGAAGAGAAAACATGTTCTGGTATGTAATAGACGCCTTTACTAAATTTGTCAAATTATACACGACGAAATCCACTAGCACAAAGTAAGTGACGGCAGCCCTGGAAAAATATAGAATATAGAAATAAGAGCGCAAGGAGATATCCAACTTTGGCGAGAATTACCTCTAGTCCACACCGGAGAGATTCGTGGATCTGCCCACTATCATGTACTTTTGTTCGGAGGATGTTCAAAAGTTGACTCATATTTTTAAGAGCACGTTTAAATAAGAGAGCAAGGAGATATCCAACTTTGGCGAGAATTACCCCCAGTCCACACCGGAGAGATTCGTGGATTTGCCCACTATCATGTACTTTTGTTCGGAGGGTGTTCAAAAGTTGACTCATATTTTAAAGAGCACGTTTAATGTTTGGGTGAATAAAAATATAATGCTACGATCTCTATATTTTGCATCAAAATAAATATGTACTTTAAGTAAAGTATTCATTAATTTCACCCTAGTGCATCAGACAGTAATTCCCACAAATGGGAGTTTAATAAATCTGCTTCATGAACATACGTTCGCTTGTTTACCCCTCCTTTCTGTGCTGAAAATATAACACCGAAATTTGAAAAAAGTTCAAGTAACTAGCGAATTTTTAAATAAGAACTGTAATTCACCCCATTACTACGGTTGGGGAAGGAGATCAGCTGTTCGCCAGCTGTTCGCAAGAGCTCACACGTAATCACAGACAGGGGGCGAAAGTCGTGTAAAAAAGGCTGTCTGATGAAATCAAGGGGCAAGGGAGGTAGAAGTTGGATATCTCCTTGCCCTCTTATTTCTGATAGTCGGCCAAGGCGGGTCGTGACCGATAGGGTACATGTTCGAGGAATTCCTGATGAGTCGGAATACAGTGCACGTGAAAGTTGCTGTGGCTTCATCCCAAGCGAATGGAGAGGTAGAAAGGACTAATAGGGTTATTAAACCCATGTTGGGAAAATTATCCGAACCTGTCAGTCATGCCGACTGGTCTCAAAAGCTACTGCGGGCAGAGTTTGCGATTAACAATTTTGTTCACAGGGCAACAAAATATTCACCCAGTATGCTGTTATTTGGTGTTGCGCAGCGGGGGGAAGTCGTTGACGCATTCAAGAATCATTTAGATGATATGTTGGGCTCAGATGTTCCTCGCGACCTCGTACGTATTAGGGCGAACGCTTCTGTAGGTATCGACGATTCCCAGGATCCCAGGAATCCGTGGACCTCATCTCGTACATAAAGTCCTAGGAAATAACAGATACGTGCTTAGGGACATCGAAAATTGCCAGTTGACTCAACTACCTTACGACGGAGTTGTCGAAGCGAATAGAATGAGAATGTGGCGGTCTAAGCCTGAAGAAGAGGCTGTATGTATCATCATCCTGAGCAACACTCCGACCCCATGTGCCGAATAGATTCAGCTGATTTTTTGTATGTCACTGTTCCTGGTCAACCAATTGTCAGCTCGGCTGAGTTGTAAGCATTTCATAGTTTGTTAACCGAACGCACCCGGGGAGAGCCCTCTGTGTCTCACTTCGTCAACTGAACTGGATTATCGGGGATCGCAGCCAACTTCGGGATGATCCTCGAAAGAGTGAATTGCAACTAACTTCCGGCAGATCCTCAATCGTCCACTCCTCTTTCTCACACAGACGCTGAAGGTGTTCAGAAAAATTCACGGAAAACAAACTTTGTAATCTTTTTAAGAATAAAAAATAATAAAGTTTTGAAGTTTAAAATTATTAAATTTATACTAGGTAGGTAATCGTGGCGTTGATTAAGTTTGCTAACATTATATTCAGTTCAATCATATTCGCATTGTTTTTTATCTATGATCATTCCTTGCTTTACATTATTTGGTACTGAAATAATTTTCTTTATTTGAACATTTACATAATTGATTCTATTTTTATAGCTATTATAATTTTATTATTTGAATACTCCATTACTCGTATCTCAGCTTGATTTTACTTATATCTACCTTCATAGTACTAAATTCTTCTTGAGAAAGCATACTAGGGTGTAGAATTCCTAATCTGGCTAAGGCAGTTGCATTAAGTATATGATCCAGCTTGGTTTCAAGAAAACCTAAACTATCTGACAGAGATATAGAACAGCCATTTCTGAAACGTTCCTCCCAAGTTTATTAGTTCCCTTCTTTTTCAATATGTTGCCGTTGGGAGAAATTTAGTAATTTTTGAGCGAATTAAGTCAATTTTATTGTGTATTACTACATCATTCTCAGGATGTATTTGTTCTTGAAGATTTGACGCTATTTTCCGGAGTGAAACTAAATCAATTAAATGTACGATCGTTTGGGTCTCGTTCACTAGTTCCATATTGATCAAGGAAAAACCATTATCGGCTTGAATTTGCACTGTTAGCATGGTTAACATCAGGTTCCAATTTTTAGGTACTCTTTTAACGTTGCAGACATGTACATTTTTAAGCTTAATTTATCTGTAGCAGGGTTTCTCCATATGTCGGACATGTTTGTAATTTTTTACAAAACCTTCCGATCGGGTTTCTAAATAAGTTTCACGAGTTTCGTTCGCTTTTACTCAATGTTTCTACTTCGTTCTACCAATTTTTTTCTTTTTCAACCTCTTCCGTTTTATTGGGTAAGGTTCCTAGCGTGTTATGATATCGGTTGTTATAGTATCTAAAAGCTCTAAATATTTTTGTGTTTGCAGAAAAAGGCCCTATCTTTGGTTATATGCACACTTTCTAAAAGAGTTGGGCTTGGTTAAATGTATTTCAGTATTATGTTCTCCTAGGAATACTAAAAAAATTGTTAATCCGAACCCATTGTCAGTTATTATTTTTTTGGTTTCCCACAATTACTGATATGCTCTTCTAAGCTTACTATTTTGTGCACATTGTTTTTACTTGCAAGTCTATAAACGTATGACTGCTTCGTTAGCTTGCTATGGAGGTCAGAAATTTGCTTATAAATGTTATGTATTTGGTGTTTTGACTAAACACCAATAAAACATATTAATATTCAATTAACACATTCAATATTTATTGAATTAAAACATTAAATTAAGGAATTGGAATTTTGAAAAACAAAATAAATTCATAATTTTATGACTATATAGGATCGCGACAGAAAAGGAGTCAAGTTCGAGAACAACAGAATATAGTTCTAGGTATCAGAGTTTGTTCTCTCTTTCTTCCGTAGTATAGATAGTACTGTCACAATTGCTCCTGTTCTTCTTATTGATGGTGCTGCCACCAGTTGATCCGTTTCTTCTGCCAATGGTGCTGCCACATCTACTCCTCCACCAGATAATTTTACTTGTGATGTTTCTGCTGGTTGATGTTGATTCTGCTGTCAATTTTGGCTGCATACTTCATTTGGCAAATCAGATTGTGATGGCCTTCCTCTTGAGCGACAAAAGCAGGTTTAAGACGTTCTACTGACTCATTGACATCCTTGTTGTTCATACGGATAGTAAAAACACGATCGGATATTGTTTCGATGACTTCATATGGTCCAGTGTACGGGGGTTCTAGCGGTTTCCTTAGAGCATCTGTTCTGAGCATGACATATGAAGACCGGTACAGATCGCATGCGATGTCGAATATTTTCCACAAAGGCATGTGAAAAATTCATTTGGAAGGCTGATGGAAGTTCTGTTGGAAGTACTGTTGGAAAAAGTTCCACCCATGGTTTATTGGAGTGACACATCAAAGCAGCTTTAAAGGATCTATGCCAGCTTCCGATCATTCCATTTGCTTGAGGATGATATGCACTTGTACCCGCTCGTTTGGTTCCAGTTAAGTTAGTCAATGCCTCGAAATTATGTTCCTTGATCAGTGGAAATTGTCTTAGGACAGCCGAATCGTGCAATGCAATGAGTCCAGAAGGCAGTAGCAACAGTGTTGGCCTCCTTTAATGGCATAGCTTCTGGCCACCTGGAAAATCGGCCAGTCATTGTTAGACAATACCTGTAATCTTAAAAATGCGGCATGACAACTAAATCCAAATGGTCATGATCAAAGCGGTAGTCTGGAATGTCGTTATGATTTGGTTAGAATTTGTTGCTAGGCATGACAGTTGCGAACCCATCTTTTTTATGCATGGCCAAACATATTTCTGTTGAATTTCTTGAAGAGTTGCTCGTCCTCTTGGATGTGAAAGACTGTGAACAGAATCGAAGATTGTTTTTCTGAGCTCTTTTGTAACGTATAGTCGGACGAATCTTGTTGACACATCGCAGTAGATTGGAGTTTCAGGCTCAAGATGTATTTGCAGTTTGAGAGAACTCGTTCCCTCCATTAGACTCTGCAACTTGACATCTTTTGATTGAGAATCGAAGAGTGTTTCGATGTCGATTGCAATAGGCATGTTGATTGCGTTGACATGAGGGTGAGCAAGACGTGAAAATGCATCTGCAACGATATTTTCATCACCCTTGATGTGGACTATGATGGTCTGGAATGTTGAAATGTAGTCCACGTGCCTAAGCTGCCGTTTCGAACCTCGATCAGATTTGTTTCCGATGTTCGTTGCCAAAGTTTAGTGTTCAAATTTGTTGACAATTTGTCGACTGTCAAGAATGTGCTGGAAGTGTTTTATAGCATCATGAATCGCTATTTGATCACTGTATTTGATCTCCGTTGGAATCATCTTACGAGAATAAAATCCAAGAGGCTTGCAGGTGTTGTCGGTTTTTTGTTCTAAGACGGCTCCAATTGCTGCGTGAGACGCATCTGTAGTTAGTACGAGAGGTGCTGTTCCAACAGGGTGTACTAACAGTGTTGTTTCACCAAGACTCTTTCGGCATTTGTCGAAAATTAGTTTTGTCTTCACTTAGTTTGTCTGCACATTTCGGTTGTCATTTTTCTTGGATTTTTCTCATTGTGATATGCAACACGTGTAGTAATTTATAATTCCTAAGAATATCCATAATTGAGAGATGGTTTCAGGTAGCTCGTAGTTAACAATTCAGATACTCGGCCTTCTGGAGGTTCACAGCCCTCTTGATTAATAACGTAACCGAGTAATTTGACCTCAGGTACGTTAGTGACGCATTTCTCAGGCCGAACGGCATGAAAAGGTGATCGAAAAGACCAAATGGGGTGCAGACAGCTGTTTTTTTATGTCATCTTCTGCCATTGCAATTTGATGATAGGCATGTACTAGCTCGAGTGTTGGGAAGTGAGTTTTGCCATGAAGTATCTCTGCAACATCATCGACATGAGCGATGGCGTAACGAGCAAATGCTGATTGTGCATTCAATCGTCTTTAGTCTCCGCATGCTCGCCAGTCACCATTTTGCTTGGCCACTGTGTGAAGTGGCCCAAGGACTGTTGGAAGGTCGGGAGATACCTTTCTCAAGGAGAAAATCCAATTCAGATCTGGTGGCTGATAATTTATCTCCTGAAAAGCGTTTGAAGTGGCTTGCAACCGGAGCCCCTGTTGTCTCGATGTAATGGGGCACTGGTGTGTCGATTTCTGATTGCGGTTTTCTTGAAATGGTTGTGATGTCAATGAATTCGTTGAGTCGGTTTGAGTACTGTCCAATCGGATCTCCACTTGCACTCAAAGTTGATAAACCAAATTCGGAAACTGTTGATAATGATCCACATGTTGTAAGTATTGTATTTGTTGTTGGCGTGATAATGCTCAAGAAAATCTGCTCCGATGATTGCTGTCTGAACATCAGTTAAAATGAATGACCATTTGAATTCTCGTAGACTCAGGCTTAATTTTAGGACATGGTAACCAAATGTTTGTATCTAAGATTTGTTGGCAGCATAAAGTTTAAGGTCTGCTCTCATGAGACGCTTGTTGATTTTTGCGATGGGTATGACGGAAACAACTCAACCAGAATCAGTGAGAAAGAGAATGTTTGCTCCCTTATCGAAAATGTGCAGACGGGATTCTTTGTTGAGGCTGCTGTTCTTGATGAAGATGCTGTATTCAATCGCCAGAACTGATAACAGCGCAGCTAGTTTTCCTGCTGGTCGCTGCTAAAGGAACAAGAACCTTCACATTTTCGAGCGTTGTGAGCCATTTCCTGTGGTAATAACGCAATTTCATGGTGTCTTTATCACGGCTGGAAGAACGATCTCTTGGCTGGTACCTACTTCTTGACATGGAACTCTATCTGTTGTTTGATTTCAGTCTGCGAATTCGTTTGTTAAGATCATATATACATACGTACGGCAGAGCTCTGTGTAGCTTAAATTATGATTTGGGAAACTGCTTGAATTGAATGCCGCTCAATGACTGCTGATGTTACCGATGACTGGTTATTGCTTGCGGAATCATACATCCTGTCTGCTTCGGTGGATAGATTATCAAGAGAATAATTCTCAAAGACTGTAAGGACACTTCGCATAAAAATAAAACACTCTCGCACACTTTTGGACCACATTCCAGTATTATAGACGGTTTCTTATCTTTAATCTCTGCACATTTTAACAAGTGTCTTAGTTTCTGCTGATTCAGCAAACCTGGAGAGAATGCGTTTTTTAAACAAAGAAAACTTGCTTGTCACTGTCGAGTCGCCAATGATATCTTCTCATGCTATCAGACAATCACCCTCCAAATTAATAAACACTTGTTTAAATTTTTCTTTCTTCGTCGTAATGAGCTTCAGTGTCATTTCGATTTGGCTTAGTCATATTTGAGGTTGAGTTGCATCAAATTTTGCAAAGTTTTATCCAACGAAGGTTCGCTCGTGGTTGATGAAAAGATGGTTGGACTGATGATGATGGCACTTGCGCTGCGGAATTTATGTTGTGCAAAGTAAGTTGCCCTACATGTTCCCTGAGAACACTGGTATCAACATCCACCATGGTAGATTCGAACTGAGTCGGCTCTGTGTGACGCTCCAAATTCTCCTGCTCCTGTGACTTCAGGATCTGCTTGATGATTGCAGAGATTTGCTAATACTGGCTGTCAACTTGATCCCTCTCGAGTTCAGTTTCCTTCCTGGCATTGGAGCTTGCTTCTTGATCAGAGTGCTCGGTGGTGTGCTCCTCAATGGCGGCCTGGATGATGTCAAATTGTTTATAGAGCTTGTCAAGTTTACTCTTTTTCACTTCAGCTTGAAAAAAAAAATTTAACAATTTTCTTATTTGTTGTTTGATATATCCTCTGTTTTTTATTAATGAATTGAAATCGGCCATTGTGAAATTGTATGCTTTTCAACGAACTGATTGGAGGACGCGACAAGTACCGCAATTTCTTGCGTCTTTTTTTTCTGTCACTAATTTGGTGTTTGGACTAAACACCAATAAAACATATTAATATTCAATTAACACATATAATATTTATTGAATTAAAACATTAAATGAAGCAATTGGAAATTTGGAAAACAAAATAAATTCATATTTTTATGACTATATAGGATCGCGACCGAACAGGAGTCAAGTTCGAAAACAACAGAAATAGTTCTAGGTATTAGAGTTTGTTTTCTCTTTACTCCGTAGAATGGTGCCGCCACAATTGTTCATGTTCTTCTTATGGATGGTGCTGCCACCAGTGGATCCGTTTCTTCTGTCAATGGTGCTGCCACATGTCCATATGTATAACGTCATTTTTGTCCGTTGGTGTTTCTGTTAATTGGAATTTAGCTTTAATTGGTCTTCTATCGTACTTCCTTGCTTGGTATATTTGACAATTGCCTACAATTCTGTGGATATGCTTTATTAAACTTGGGTAAAAGATTGCATTTTTTATTGTATGATAGATTTCTTCTATTCCCGAATGGCTGCTTTCTTTTGTATGATAGAATGATTTTTGCTTATATAGGTCTTCTTCCCGTCTTAGTTCTCTTACTCTTCTGCTGGTTCTAATAAATTTTACTGTTTTATCATGAGAGAAGAGGTCCATTAGAATTTGTTGTATTCTATTATATCCACTATCATCAACCTCCGAATATAGTCCTATACGCCCTCCGTTAATGTACCGCTTAAACAAATCTTTCCAATATTCTTCTGATCTATTCATAACTACATAAATAATATGTCTTTTATGCAATATTTCTATTTCTTGTGGTGGGGATTGTGAGTATAATTTGGGTTTTGAATTTATTCACTATATCATTGGGAATAGCAATGTGGTCTAATGCTTGTTCGCTTAAAGAGTGTATGGTTTGATTATCTGAATCTGTGTTATTGGTTTCATGTTCTACAGGTGGAATTCTACTAAGAAAATCGGATATTTTCTTTTCTTTTCCCATAACGTATTCGATATAAAAATCAAATTCCTGTAATTTTAATAACCAACGCTGATTTCTTGGACTGAACTCGGTACTTTTATATTTCTTATTCAAATACTTGATCGGTTGATGTTCGGTAGTGATCTTAAACTTCTTCCCGCAAATATATGGTCTAAAGTATGAATTTGCCTTTACTATAGCCATAAATTCCTTATCGGTGGTGGAATCGTGTGTATTGAGTGTACGTGATGCATACCAAACAGGTTGACTGTCTTGAGTCAAGACAGCTCCTATCGCATAATTACTTGCATCAGTGAAGAGTGAGAATGCTTTACTGAAACTATACTTTTCAGGACCCCTGTTGTCGTATGAGAGAGGAAACAGTCGCTGCATTGACGATCCGCAACCGCTGTCCTTTCTACTGAGCCGCGACCGAGAATAAACATCCAGAGGGAGCTGCAGGAAAATATAACCCTGTCTCTGATTGGCTGCCGACGACGCCAGTAGCGAGGATCCACACATGGTGCAGAACCTCATCAAATAGATAAACATGCTTCAATCTCTAGTAGGAGATCTTCGGAAGGAGACTAACGAAAGCCTCGTCGTTCACAGATCTTTGAACAGTGCAGATGTGTTTCGACTAATTTAAAGTAAAATCAAGTGATAATCAAGAAAAGTGAAGTTGTGTAATTGGTACGACGATCCGCAGCAAGTACTTGGCCGAACGAGTAGAGTCAACAGCCGTGACGCATAGGGGCACGGGTTCGAAGCTCAGTTGGGGCGGACAGTTTTCCTTTTTTTTCAAACTAAGTACGTGAGTCCGTCGAATGGAGGGGAACGGGCAGCCCGATCGCCGAGGAACGGACGGTGAACATCAACCGGTGAAAGAAGTGTCACGCCACCAACCAACGGTGTCCCAAGAAGGCACGTCGAAGAGGAGGAGAAAGAAGCGCATCTCCAAAAGTGCAAAACGTCGCCTCACTGACGCGTCACTAGAAAGACGGCAGGAGGGAGAATGCGCTGCAGCTATGTCATCTAATGAGACGGCAGCCGAGGGCGAAACAGGTGATGACGGGTACTCCTATGTATCTGACGGGAGGGAAGGGCGGTTCGCTATTAGCAGTAATAGCTTTGAATCGATGCCCTCCAGCACAGAGGAAGAAGTAGAGGCAATAATTCGTGCCAAAAAAGACAAAGTCTCTAATTTGCAGGAGGAAACTAACAAACTCCTTCAAGGAATTAGAGCACTTCGGGCAAGTAACCTTGAAAGGAGAAGAATCGAGGATGAGCTAGAGCTACAAGGGCTCAGGCAACAAAAACAACAGCTGGAAAAGCCAAACCAGACACAAAAGAAACAGCAACAACAGCAAAAAACAGCACAACAGCTGAAGCAGCAACAACATGCAGCTGCTTTGCAGCAACAGAAGTCTGCAACACAACAGCTGAAACAGCCAGCAGCTCAACAACATCTGCACGTAGCAACACAGCAGAAAAAGAAGCAACATCAGGCAACAGTTCAGCAATATCACCATTCAGCAGCACAACAGATAGCAGCCCAACAACAACAACAGCAGTCAGCAGTACACCAGCAACAACAGCAGCCAAAAAAGTATGAAAATGTGCCACCCATCAACTTGTCCAAGACGGATATTATACAAACTGCACAGGTATGTAGGCGGGCCATAGGTAGTGGCAATTTCAGCATTAAGAAAAATAAAGGATTGGAAAAATACTCTATCCGCTGTAAGACCGTAGAGCATCACAAAGCTCTTAAGACGTGTCTATCGCGTTCGACGACGCAGTTCTTCTCCTTCACACCGAAAAGAGAAAAAAATCAATCCAAATTATTAAAGATCGCCGCACCGCTCGAAGCGGAGGAAATCTTCCAACTGCTCAAAGAGCAAGTGTGCGATGGTCTTGAGTTCGTAGGGGTCAAGCCCTACGCCTTTGCCACAGCTAAGGCAAAAATAGAGGGGCGGAAATTACCGTTCTTTATTGTACAGCTGTCACCCAACAGCAAAATAGATAAGTTGAATGACAGAGAAACATTAGCTGACTATGATTGCGTTTGGGAAAGCGTAAGAAGGCGCGACGGCATTCTCCAATGCGTTCGTTGCCAAAGATTTGGGCACGCCGCGTCGAACTGCCAAATGCGGCCTCGATGCGTGAAGTGCAGTGGAAAACACAAGGCGGAGGATTGCTCATTGGGGAAAGAGGGAGCAGCTGACAAAAGTCAGCTCAAGTGCGTACTCTGCGGGAACGCGGGGCACACCGCCAACTATCGGGGTTGCCCTAAGTTCCAGGAGCTTAAAACAAAAACAGCTCTGCAGAAGCAGCCCCCAGTGATGATGGCTGCGCAGACGGAGAGTACCTATAAGATCCTTGCAGTGATCTATAGATTGTTGGACGATCAAAGCCCAGAGCTATTTCTGATTAGCGAAACTAAGCTAACTCAGAGAGGCACATTGGATCACAGTAATTATAATGTTATTAGAAGAGTCCGACCCAACTCCAATGGTGGAGGCGGTGTCGCGATCTTCATTAAAAACAACATTAAACACAAAGTAGTGTATAGCAGTGAAGTTCGACGGTTTCAGGAGTTGGAGGCGTGCATCGTGTGCATTTCTCTCCGCAGTGGAAAGAAGCTGCATGCGGTGTCGGTCTGCTCCTCCGGCCCCCTAGTTCCAGAACGACTATATCAGAGCTCGATTCACTCTTTCGATGTCTTATACTGGACTCAGAGGAGAACTATTTCATTTTGGCCGGGGACTTAAATGCCCGTCACGGATATTGGGGAAACATAGTTTCCAATAGTAGAGGGGACCAGCTCTACAGCTGGTATTGCTTGCACAGTGTCGAATATAGACTCGAGTTGAAAGCAACAAAGATCTCGTCCTTCCCCAGAAGCGGCTTTTATCTGGATCGCCTGCTGTTCGACGCAAGACTGCAGCTGACAGACACAAACGCACAAACGGTAAACTGTTTGAACACTTTCGTGTATCTCAGTGACCATTGCGTACTCAGTACCGAAATAAAGATCCCCAACGATATTGCGGAATTAGGAGAGTTTGTTCAACTTATATCGCAATGCGATAATTGACGCACTACATCAACGGAAAAGTAGACTCCTGTCAAGACTAAAAACCTTGTACAGACCGTTTACTGACAGACGAGATGAAGAAATTAGGCCACTGAAATCGCTCATCAAAAACATTCAAACATTAATTGTTCAGAACTACAGACTGTCTGTTAACATGCATTGGAACAATAAGATTCGGACTGTAAGATCCAACAACCCCAGCATGTTCCCGCAGATAAATAAGTTCTTTCGTAAAAAGCATAGCGACCCTCCGTTTCTTAAGCTCCCCAGAACGACGGACAACGAACAAGTACTGACTACAGCAGGTATTGATCCAATGAACGCCGTACTCGACGAGAACTTTTTTGTGGTCGAAGACCCGCAAGAAAAAATGGAGGTACTAGGCGCGGTCTTTCAGGAAGTGTATAAGGTGAATGGGAGTGTTCGCCCAAACCACGACCTGGAGAATCGCGTACAATCTAGCAACACGCAACTTCGAGAAGACATGCAACATTGGCGATCTGAGAACTTCGGCTTTGTCGTGTTGAATGAAGATAACATGGCAGATAATATCATTCATGCCGCGTCGAAACTGGTGTCGGAGATCCAATGGAACAAGAGCCAGAAACAATGTACGGGTGCCTGCCTGATTGACCTGGAGAAGGCCTTCGACACCGTATGGTTAGAAGGACTTTTTTACAAGCTCAATGGGCTAGGCATTAGTAAACCACTACTGTACCTACTGTATAACATGCTTACTGGTAGAAGGTTCGTCGTCAAGAATGGCAATGTGACCTCTGCAGGTATATTTGAAGTAAAAAATGGTTTCCAACAGGGTGCCGTTAATTCGCCGATCCTGTTCAACATTTTCTTGAGCGATCTGATAAGTTCTCTTCCTCACGTAATTGCGTACGCCGACGACTTGACCGTGTACAGATCAGGTAAAAAGATGGAGAACATCACTACTCTCGCGCAGGGTGACTACGACTTATTCATGAGATGTTGCGATGACTGGAAGTTGAATATCAACTTCCAGAAGTCGGAAACCATACTGTTCAGGACTCTGTTGTATAAGGCTTCGGCGGATGCAAAAAAGAATTGGCGAAAGTTCTCAATTGTTGGGCGTCACGGGCAACCACTGGCGCAAAGGACTCTAGTGAGATACCTGGGGATCTGGCTAGATCAATATCTATATTTTAATAAACATGTAGATGCTGCTTTAGCCCGAGCCCGAGGCCCATTTGGTCTTACAAAGAGACTGTTTTATAACAGCCAACTCGATGCGAGGGTGAAGGTAATCTGCTACATGGCCCTCATCCGGCCAATGCTCACCTATGGCTGTCCCGTGTGGTTCGACGTGAGTGATGGAAAAGATTCAGGTGTTTGAGAGGGCTTGTCTTAGGGCTTGCCTTCGACTTTACAGAACACCAGAGTCCCAGTACAGAGAATTCTAGTCCAACGAGGTTTTACACGACAGGGCGAACCTGATACGAGTGGAAAATTTCCTGTTGAAATTGATTCGAGGCCATACTGCCAGAGCGATGAACTCGATCAGTAACTTCATCTCAGGGGCTTACTACCCCAATCCTTAGTACCACGAAAGGGTACGTCCTAACGGCTTCGTCCCCCCAGAAGCATTCCTCCATTTAGATAAACACGGTCTGATACAAGACAAGAATGCGGTACCGCTTCTCTTTCACATCGCCCGTTCAACAGTGGATGGGCGACTCAACTACGACCGTTCCGTCGCACGACGAGCTGAGGAGGGTCTCCTCCGCTTCAGTACGGCGGTATTAAGGCGATATGTTCGGGATGTTGGATTGCAACATCAAAAATTCTGGTGGTTAGGGAGTGAGGGAACTCCCTCGTCGAACCCTTTAGACCCGGGGTAGAGAAAGGGTAGTACAGATCCCCTTATTGGATGCAGTCGGTCTCTGTCTTGCAGCGGATTGAATGAAATCTATCTGCCGCAACCTACGGCTGACCCACATGCATAGCTTAGGGTAGTTTAAGGTAGAATAAGTTTACAAAAAAAAAAAAATTAAAAATGTATTTATGTCTACATGCATGCTATATGGACGTACATACCACTATATATACATGATATTGTATAGCTTTTTATACAAGACGTATGTATATATATGTGTAGGTAATAAGTTAGTTTCTAAGTCTAGTTAAGTTTTATTTAGTTTTAATTTTATTTTAAGGTAGAATTTAAGTATAATTTTCACACAAATGTTCAGTTAATAAGTTTTTTCAATTTTTCTTATTATATATTTTTAAATATAATAATTTTTTTAAATATTATAAACAATATTTGTTAGGTTAAGTCGAAAGACATAGTTTAAGATTAAGTTTAGCTTAGAGTACCCGCCGAGGGCCAGTAAGTTAAAATATAATATCAGTGTTCGTCCCAGCCAGTTTTAAGCATTTTTGTCTAGTATATAAGATTGTTATGAATTATAAAAATAAAAATGAAACAAAAAAAAAAAAAACTAACGAAAGCCAAGCCGAGACTCAACGACTTAGGGAGTGTATCGAACGTCGTAGTTCTGAAATGCCGGAGCTTCCACCGCGTCGCCAATCGACAACAAGCCAAGCGTCGATCGTTCTCGATGCAGCCTCTAGCGTCCCCACGGTGTTACCAAGCCAACACCGTAAGATGGTTGATTTGCCGATATTTGCCGGATCTTTAGAGGAGTGGCCGATGTTTATTACTAATTATAATGCAACAACGGCAAATTTCGGCTACTCTGACACAGACAAGAATATTCGCCTTCATAAGTGCCTTCACGGAGCAGCCAAGGATGCAGTAGCTTCTCTATTAATCCACCCAAAAAATGTAAAGGACGTTATCGACGAACTCACGTTCCGATTTGGACAAAGATAACTACTCATCAAGGCTCACATTGCCCAAATTCTGCAGTGGCCGCCAATAAGCGAAAACACACCTCTCTTTAGACGAACGCTGGAGAGCAGTAAAATAAAAACATCTTGGCTTCTCGTGCCTGAAGCCATATCATGGCACTGCCAACTGTAGAAACAGAAAGAGATGTGGTATAAATAATTGTGATCGATTCCACAATCAATGGCTTCACGAAGATGCCAAGTCAGTTGCACTACCATTCGTTTCGACTGCACAATCAACCATAGAGCGATTTAACAACTGCCGTGTACCGTCTGGTAACGATCTTCTCTTCCGCATACTCCCGGTGATTTTATCAGGACCAAAGTGAGAAGTTACTGTTTTCGCTATGTTCGACGAGGGTTCGTTCATCTCCATTCTGGAAGACGATGTTGCTAGAAAACTGGGACTTTGTGGAAAACTACAACAGCTAACCCTTCAATGGTACGACGACAAAATCGTAACCGAACCATCGCGGAGCGTGACATTTGAGATTCGTGGAAAGCAGAAGGAAGCCCAACCTTTCGTAATGCGCAACGTCAGAACCGTTAAGAAACTAAGCCGGCCAATACAAACGTTCGACAAAGAAATAAATGGCCATTTGAAGGACCTGCCTATCGAAAATTATAAAGACGCGCAGCCAGCTCTGCTTATTGGCCTGGACAACTGCCATCTGGGAATAGCCATGGACACGGTAGAAGATAACAATAACGAACTCGTAGGGGCCCGAACAAGACTCGGCTGGGTAGCATATGGTCGCCTTCATTCCAATACACACACCACATCACTAATTTTTCATATAAAGGAAGCAGATGCGCTCGAGAAGCTGATTCAACTGGTTGAATCGTTCTTCACCACGGAGAATTTTGGGGTACAGAAATCTGACATCGTGTTAGAGTCGGAAGAAAATACAAGAGGAAGGAAGATATTGTCCGAAACGACCAAACGCGTTGGAAACCGCTTTGAAACTGGGTTACTCTGGCGCACTGAAGTTAAACACCTACCAAACAGTCTACCAATGGCAACCAAAAGGCTGTTGAACATCGAAGCTAAAATGAAGAAGGACGCCGGATTTGCCAAAAGCTATGTGGAACAAATGCAAAATTATATCAGAAAAGGTTATGCCCGAGAACTATCACCAGGCGAAGCTGACACCCCTTGCAAATGGTATTTGCCCCATTTTGGAGTCAAGCCAGAGACATCCCGCCAAGCCAGAGAAGATTCGAATTGTGTTTGACGCGACCGCTAAGCTCAACAATTGTTCGCTCAACCTGATGAAAGGTCCAGAACAAGCCAGGCCTCTCCTGTCAGTGCTCTTCAAATTTCGTCAAGGCGCTGTTGCAGTTGCTGCTGACATTGCCTAGATGTTCTCCCAAATCCAGATACGACAGATGGATCAAAACGCCCAGAGGTTCCTTTGGAGAGATGATGGCCAAGGTAAGTCTATAAAAACCTACGTTATGAAGTCGATGATATTCGATGCAGCTTGTTCGCCGTGCTCCGTCGAATACTGAAAGAATTTAAACGCCAACAGTTTTGCAAAAACTTATCCTGAAGCCGCTGCCGCCATCGTCGAAAATCACTATGTTGACGAGTATGTCTGTAGCTTTAATGACGAAGATCAGGCGAATCAGCAAAGAAGTTACAAAAATCCATAGTCTCGGAGGATTTGTTCTGCGCAACTTCGTAAGCAATTCAGTCGGGTTACAGCTAAAACTTAATAAACAACCGTCTCAACATGGCTCGACAGTCAAAATTCAAACAAGCGACGGTGGTGGCAAGGTGCTTGGGTTGTTTTGGAACACGACAGACGATATCTTTCGTTTTCAAATAAAATTCCACAAATTGCCAAAAGAGGTTCTGGATCCAGGAAGGTCACTGACTAAGCGGGAAGTGTTGAAGATAACCATGGCCATTTTCGATCCCTTTGGTTTCCTTGCCGACTTTATTATCTAATCGAAGATTCTGCTGCAGAATACCTGGAAGGCCAAAATCAGATGGGATGATCCCCTTTCTCCGCATCTACAATTACAATGGAAACTGTGGTGGACGGAATTAAGCAAAATCAGCAACTTTAAGATCAGTAGTTGCTATTCTCCAAAATTGCCGAAGGCAGACAGTATCCATCTTCATATTTTCACGGATGCTAGTGAGAATCCATTTGCCGCCGTTGGATACATTCGAGTTGCCTTAGACGGAGATGTTGATGTTGCCTTTGTCGCAGCCAAAACCCGATGTGCCCCGCTAAAGAAGCTGTCCATTCCACGACTGGAACTACAAGCCGCAGTTCTGGGCAGTCGCCTGCAAAGTATGATCCAAACCAACCATCAATTCAAAGTGTGCAAAATAGTGTACTGGAGTGATTCTCAAACGGTGATACAGTGGCTACAGTCTTCGGAGAGAAGATACAAACCGTTTGTCGCGCATCGCGTCGCCGAAATACTAGACAGGTCGGAACCCACAGACTGGCATTGGCTTCCAACGGACCTAATGCAGCAGACGACGCAACTCGAGCAGTCAAACCTCCAAGATTCGCAAGTGAAAGCCGGTGGTTGAGTGGACCGGCATTTCTCAGGCAGCCCGAACATCTTTGGCCACGATGTCAGAAGCCGCTACTAAACATGCCGGATGAAGAAATACGTCAGAGGGTCATCACAATAAACGAGGCAAGTACATCTTTTATAGACATTACTAAATATTCTTCCTACTTGAAGGCGAAACGAGTTGTGGCCTGGATATGTCGCTACAAAACCATTCTGCTCGAACAATTAAAAGGCAAAAATGAGGATAACATTCCAGTGAAGTGGTCGCCAGACCGAAGAACTCACCTTGGCCGAGAAACTTCTTTACCGACAGATGCAGCAGGAAGCATTTGACTGAAGAAGGCCGAAACCCTTCCAAAATCTAGTGCTATATACCAGCTGACACCATATCTAGACGAAGACAACATACTACGAGTAAGTGAGCGATTGGATGCTGCAGATTGCTTGCCAATTGAAGGCAGAAGACCCGTCATCCTTCCACGCAAACATCCACTAACCAAACTCATCGTGTACCACTACCACCATCTGCTCCATAAGTGAGATACGACAGCGACACTGGATCATTCACATTCGCGCCGCCCTGAAGGAAGTCAAAAATAACTGCTTCAGATGCAAAATTAACAAAGCAAAGCCTAAGGTGCCACTCATGGGACAGCTACCGCCGGATGGAGTGACGCCATATGTGCGTCCATTCAGCTACACAGGACTAGATTTCTTCGGCCCGCTACAGGTTACTGTGGGTCGTCGCTACGAAAAGAGGTGGGTGACCTTATTCACTTGTTTGACAATAAGGGCGGTGCATCTCGAATTGGCCGCTGATTTGTCGATAATCGCCGTGGAGTTCCCGTTCGTATTCGAAGCGGCAACGGCACCAATTTTATTGCTGTCCAACGGAAAATGCAAAAGGACCGTCAACTTCTTGATACTGATCGTATCCAATGCGAACTAGCTTCAAAGGGAATAGAGTGGCTTTTCAATTGTCCACTCAATCCTAGCGAAGGAGGAGCCTGGGAAAGAATGGTGCAGCCGGTGAAGAGAGTGCTGTCGGTGACGTTGCGTGAGATGGCGCCACGAGTCGAAACTCTAAGAAGCCTCTTGATTGAGGCCGAGAATATTGTCAACTCTAGGCCATTAACCGAACTACCCCTTACATCGGAAGAGGACGAGCCACTAACTCCCAATCATTTTTTGCTCGGTTGTCCCAACTCAACTCAAACCTTTTGCCCAGACGACAGACGACTTTGTAGCCGAAAACAGTGGGAGGTGATGCAGCAACTGAAAAACAGGTTCTGGAAGCGCTGGATCCAGGAATACTTGCCTGAAATAACCAAGCGAACGAAGTGGCATGCAACGCTGACTGCACTCAAGCCGGACGACTTAGTCTTGATCTGTGAAGGTACCCAACCAAGAAACAAATGGCAGCGTGGGAGAATCACAAAAGTGTACCCATCTAAAGACGGTCAGATGAGAAGTGCTGATGTCCGTACCTCACGAGGAGTACTTCGCCGTCCAGCCTCAAAACAAGCCGTGCTCCACACCAGTAGTGAATCCTTTTGAGAGGATGGTGTCGCATGAGAGAAGAAACAGCCGCTGCATTGACGATCCGCAACCGCTGTCCTTTCTACTGATCCGCGACCGAGAATAAACATCCCGAGGGAGCTGCAGGAAAGTAGAACCCTGTCTCTGATTGGCTGCTCAAAATGTCCAGTCAGAGATG
This sequence comes from Eristalis pertinax, assembly GCA_907269125.1. Taxonomy (NCBI): domain Eukaryota; kingdom Metazoa; phylum Arthropoda; class Insecta; order Diptera; family Syrphidae; genus Eristalis; species Eristalis pertinax. The sequence continues at coordinate 79,963,864 of OU026145.1, read as the reverse complement.
ATCTTCTATTTTTATTTGAATTTTATCCGTTCGATCAACGTCATTCCGAAGTCATCGGTCAACGGAATAAGTACACAATTTTTGAACCACCCCCCAAACAACATCTCATAATTAAAATAAATTAAGTTTTAAATCGTCGTTTTAAATTATTTGCGTTGTTTTGCCAACACGACAACCCCGTTGTACATGGCATCCTGGGATACGCGCACAAACTGGCGTAAGTTCGACATTGTTGACCCGCAAAGACGGCCGTTGGATGTGAAAAGTGTAGTAATGTATCTTGGCATTTGGTTGGACCAATATCTGTATTTTGGCAAACATATATTGCTGTGGCAATGGGGCTGTTTTACAGCAGCCAACTTGACACCAGAGTGAATGAAATCTGTTACATGGCTCTCATCCGGCCAGTTAGTGTCTTCGCATCTATCTCCGGTTGTATCGTACACCCGAGTCTGAGTACAAGAAGTTCTATCCCAATGAGGTCCTGTACAACGAGGCATACCTGAACAGGATAGATAATTTTATTATTAAGCTGATTAGAATTTATACTGCACGAGCTACCCCAATGTTATGTACCATGAGAGAGTGCGCCTCATCGGCTTTATTCCTCCCGAAGCGTTTCTCTATCTCGACAAATTTGGCCTAATACAGGATCCACAAGGGTGTGCTGTCATTTTCCATGTCGTACGCCGTATAGTTGACAGGCGACTCTAATAGAAACGGGATGTCGCTCGCAGTCACGAGGATCTCCTCCGGTTCAGTAGAGCAATCTCTGCTCGAGACAGGAGACAGTGGTGGCCAGCTTACATAGGTTCTAGGTCAGTTTTTAAGTAGATAAAAAAAATAAGTACAAAACCAAATAGTCATAAAAAAAATGCAAGAAAGACAAAACTAAAAATCCAAAAAAAAGTGCACCACGGTTACATTGGTGATTATTGTTTTGTCGGTACATATCATTAGCTTGCTTGATAATTAATGTTTCGTCATAATATATCATTACTTGGTCGAGCTTATTCTGACAAATTATGATAGCTATTCTTTTGATTTCACTGATGTTATAAATATCTGCTAATTCCATAGCCAAATTTCCTGCTACTACTTCCTCAATTTTTAACTATCAAAGCCCTAACATATTTATACCTAAATAATTCCTGTTGATGTTGATACATCGCCAAAGCGTTTATTTCGCATATACAACAATTAAATTTATTACATAGGTCTTGTATCGAACTTACTCGAAAATGATTTATTTTCCCGATTAGAACATTTTTGTCACCTGATGGTTAGGAAGGATTCTCATAATTCTTCCTATGATGGAAGTTGATGACACCTTGCCAGTTATTTTCCGCTGTCTCCGTGTATTTCCTCCCAAACTGCTGCTCTGTTGTCTTCCGGTATTCTTCTTAAACTGTCTTCCACATCACAAATAAACTTGTAAAGTTGTCCTCTTTCACCGTTAAATTCTTTTATATGTGACGTCTTCCTACTGGATCGGTCGTTGCACAGGTACATAAGTAACCGTTCAATGCGGCTATTTAAGTCATTTTCGGTTGACTTTGTACCTTGTCATCTTATGACGTTTCAGACTAATAGATAGGGAGCAACAATTGCTTTTTTTTTTTTCAAACACTTTTTTGCAGTTAATAATATTGATTTCAATAAAATGATAATTTTCACTCAGCTTCGCGGTTTTAGCTCGTTTGCTCGTTCTCGTATACATTGTGAATTTTTTCAACAATCCTACCGACTGCGCTAGTAATATTTTCGTAGAAATATTTAATAAAAAACCCCCTTTTATTTTCTTTTACCTTATTATTTATTAATTAAACTTCCTAAGGAAAAAGCGCTGTCCAAGCGACTATATCTAATTCAATCTCAGCAGCAACCCAATTCGTACAGCTCGATACCTAGTAAATGCACACTTGCATTTTCGTGGGAAATTAATGTTACTACTTACATTTCCGAATGAATATCATTGCTAGAATAAATGTAAGGTGTCGTTTTCAGCGGGTTAACTGACACTTTTGGGTTTCACTTTGGGAATGGAATGTTCATCGGATATGTAAATCGCGCGCTCTATTTCGATATGGAAAACTGAGTGCATCGCGTTTTGACATAAAATTCTCGTAAGCTCGATGAAACGCGTACCAGCGCCTATGAAAGTTTAACCGATCGAACGCTATTTGGTCTTTAGCAAAATATGAACTCTTGAATTATTTACACTTCGCAAAACTATGTTACATATAGGTATGTGTCTGGCAATGCTGTACATAAAACTTGTTTGCAAGAGAAATCAACTAATAGAGATATTCAACTTTCCAGCCAAAAATTCCATAACCTACGGCAAAGCAAGCATACTTCATTATTTGGAAGCTATATATTGTGCATACTTTCACAAGTGGCAGAGATGAAGTATTAAAGAGATAGCCAACTTCCTCGTCTCCTCCCCCTAGATTTCATTTGACAGCATTTTATATAACATTTCACAGACAGGGGCTTGTGAATACGTGTGACCTAAGCGAACAGCTGATTACCCCCACCTAAATTTATCGAGGTGGATTTGATTTGCTTGATATTACTGATGTTGCTCTATACGAACCCATCCTACTTTATTTTCACGCACACTTCGTAAGGCCTTAGAGCAGCTCCATGTTGTTCTTACATCACTCGTGTTCACAAGCCCTGTTTGTGGAAATAAAAAAAAAGCTGTCAGTAGTGTGAGTGACTTTAGAGTAAAATCTGAGATGGACACGATTGTGTTTTAGTAAACACTCAAACCCGGGGTTGGGCATCCGGTTGTACATGATTTCTGATGTTGATGATTTCCCTTTAATAACATTATTTCTGAAGATAATTGTAGTACATGGCCGCATAAATCCTTTATTTAATTAGTCCTTTTTTAGAAAATAATAAAACATGCACAACAACTTATGTATTTATCGCAAATGCCCTTATCATTTGGGCATCATTTCTTATCAGATTCAAATTTCTGTGTAAAATATTCACCTCCAAAAATGGCGGGAAATGTTAGAAGAAAATGTATGTTCCCGAGGAGCATGAAACTTGAGACTGGAAAATTCCATTGGAAAACGACGGTAAGTTTGAAAATGATCAGATTTAATAAAAAGATATTATGACATTATCAATATGGGATAAGACATATGTTATATACAGTGAAATACATACCATAGATATATAAAGAACTTGAAAGCTAATATACTAAATACGATACCAATATGGGAGTTCGCACACAACAATTTGTTTGAAATTCATTCTAAATTACGAACATAAAATATAATATTGGATATAATAAGCAGTAATACAATTCTGTGTTTCATATGTGACTTGCACTTCTAGGCTTAGTCCAAAAAAACTCAATCGTAAAAACATTTACCCTTATTACAGTAGTTTCATCGGTATATGAAACAAAAGATTAGCATATTTTAAATGTTTTCACATTAGTTCTAACCGAAATGCATCACTATCACCGTAATGATTACATAAAATATATTTTCAATATTTGAAACGCAAAATATTTGAATTCAACTTGTCAATGACCAGCGCGCCATCCAATATACTTCCAGGTATATTAATGTACCTTCTAAACACAATCAATGTTTTTAACAGAGATGAAGTATTAAAGAGATAGTCAACTTCTACCTCTCTTGCCCCTTGATTTCATCTGACAGCGTTTTTTATAAAATGTTCACAGACAGTGTTTGTAAATACGATTGATCAGAGAGCAACTGCAGCTGCTCTAAAGCCTTAAGAAGTGTGCGTGAAAATAAAGTAGTATGCGTGCGTTTAGGGCAAAATTCAGGGTGAAACGCGATTGGCAAGGGGTTTTCCACTGGAAAGACGACTATCCGGTGTACATGATTTCTGGTCAATGAACAGCGCGCGTTCCAAAGTACTTCCAGGTATATGAATGTACCTTCTGAACACAATCAGTGTTTTTAAGCTCCTCCTCCTTTGTGGGGTGAAACATATGGATTTGAAATAATACTCAAATAATGAGCGCTTTTGAAAATTATGCTCTACTTCACCTCATTATTTCGAAGGGGAAGACTTTCAGATGTTCGAAACGCTTCTCACGTATTCGCAGATGGTACAGATGGTACAAATACAACAATATCACTATTAGTTGATTTCTGGTTTGCAATCAGCAATGACAGTTTGCAGAACACCAAAAGCCACGAATGAACTAGCCATGTTATGAGGAATAGAGAAGCTAGCTATCGAGAGCTTGAAATGTAATCCCAATCGAGTGCAGGACTCTGATTGTTGTTGTTGTAATACATGCTAACAAAGATGTAATCCCGATTCGTGGGCATAAAAAAAACACTATATAAGCAAAAGCATAGCTTTATAGTACAATTCTGCATCCCAATTTCGAAATTGCCCAAAGTATTCACACTACGTTTGAAAAAAATTGGTTTGACATTGAAATGTACATGTACGTGAAAACTCGCTCAGGGAGGCATGTGTGCGAGGCATTGTGTGAGATCTGTGTTTGGTAGTGAGAAATCTGATAGTTATATGTTAGAACTATAGGAAACTGGCACAATCTGTCATAAAACACAATTTCCTTCGCAATTTCATTAAAATTGACGCAATTTCGAAATTGGTTCGTTTTATGGGAAAGTGGGCAATTTCGATCTTAATTTCGAGAGAAATCGCCAAAATCACTCAATTCCGTCTAGTGGGAACATATTATTATATGAAAAAAAAATTCATTAAATCCATTAGGCCGTTGGATCTTATTAACGTTTTAAGCCTGCGCTGCACGCGGGAACATAATTCTAAAAAAACTACAATGAACGAACAAGAAAAGGAAGAAGCAAAGGAAAATAAGATAAAAGATCTTCTGAAGAGGCAAGCAGCTTACGTGTAATCGAATCAGATGACAGCAGCACTGGGACTCTCCTTCAGAAACTACAAATTGGTACCGCTACCAACGATGAATTTTTGGCTTCATCACAGGCTAGTAAGTATACCATGTAAGTAGACTTTTAAACCGAGGCCCATCTTCTGAAAAAAAAAGGCTCGATCCTAAGCCCACAGGCAAACCTGACGATAAGACAAAAAGTGCGATAACATCGGCCCAGAGAGCAAAGAATGGCTACTAACGGTCAATGCAATTTATTAAGCAGATGAGCGCTGGATACCTCCCAAGAAGCACAGGAAAGAGCCAAAGTAGCCAAATAAGAAAATAAACTGGATCCCACCTTCATTCAGGCTGTTAAAACGAGGTCATCCCTCACTCGATGCTACCGCTTCGCACATTAGTTTCGAATGGATTCCTCCGCCAGTTCTCGGAAAGGACGAGTTCATATTGAAGCTGGTAAACAACTTTAGGGTTGATGTGTGCAATGTTCGTGGGCTAAGAGCGAATCTCTTCGCTGTGTATGTCCACTTGTTTTTATATAAACCAGCTGTCTTGGCACTAAGTGAAACACAGGTAGATGAGAATACCGAATTATCGGATTTGACCCTGCATGGATATAGCTTGGTGCCGCTTTTCTATTTTCATCGCGGTCTCGCCATCTACGTGCGTAGTGATGTAGCTTGCCAACTTCAACCACAATATGGCCACTGTTCCAATCCGGAATTTAATTTTCTGTGGTTAAAACTCCGTGTCCGTAAGCATTTAATTCACTACTGCTTTATTTACAGAAGTCCTAACTTGGATAGCAATTCATCCTTTAACGAATTTGATGCGCTATCCGATTCCATCTCAAGAATTGTATCCCTGTATCCTCGCACTGAAATCGAGGAAATTGCGGGCGATTTCAATGTACACAATTCTAATTGGCTTCGAGATTCAGGCCAGGCAACACCCGAAGGAAGGTATATCGAAATCTTTGCTGAGCAATCTGACTCAGCTAGTAAATGAGCCCACACGAATACCTGACATCGCAGATAAACACCCTGGGCCTGTTTCTCACCTCTCACCCTGATAAATATTCTGTTGACATACTGTCGCCTCTAGGCTCGTCTGACCATTGTGTCATATCAGCTAATTTCTCGTTATCACCACACACAGTTAGAGAACAAATTCCTAAAAGAACAGTATGGCTGTACGAGAAAGCCGATTGGAGCGGACTCAACAATTTCTTAAGGAATCTTAACTGGTCACTATGCTTCCTCGATAGTGACGTGGATGCCGCTGCTGATATGATCACAAACATTCTTCTGCTGGGCATGAGATCCTTCATTCCGCATAGAGTGAAGAGTATCAAGCCCAAAGAAAATGCATGGTATGACTCGAGCTGTAAAGAGGCTATCAGGTTGAGAGAGTTGAATTTCCGGGCATACAAAGCCAACCCTACTGAGGAAAACAGGAATAAGTTTAAACGGGCCAGAAATGACTGCAATGCAACTATCAGACGTGTGAAATTCTCTTATGATCAAAAGTTGAGGCTAAAAGTGCTACAATGTCAAAAAGGTAGCAAAAACTTTTGGTCATTTGTAAAAACATAAAGAATTCCACCTCGTTTTCAATTCCCGCGCTCATTTACAATGACATTCCAGCTGTCAGCTCTTTAGACAAAGCCAATCTGCTTGCGGCGCATTTTGCAGCCAGCTCAACACTGCCAGATTCCAATATGTCTCCACCTGTACTTGAGAGCGTTGATTTCACCATGGAACAAATCCATTTTCGCACTCGTACAGTTGCAAGAGTACTTAAAGATCTCGACGTGCACAAATCCGCTGGCCCGGATGGTATTCCCCCTATACTTCTGAAGAGGTGTTCTTCTGCGCTGGCAAAACCATTGCGTAAGCTTTTTCATCTATCCTACTCTCTACGTCTCTTTCCGAGCAGATGGAAAACAGCATTTGTCCAGCCCGTTCCTAAAAAGAGCGAATCTTCGTCACCCACCTCGTACCGACCCATAGCACTTACGTCCCTTCTTTCTAAGGTCATGGAAACGTTGATAAATCGTCAGCTTATGAAATATCTTGAATCGCGGAAGCTACTTAATGACCGGTAGTACGGTTTCCGTAGCAATAGGTCCACTGGTGATCTGATAGCTTATCTCACCGAAAAGTGGAACACATCTTTGCATAATGCAGGCGAAAACAAGATCGTTGCACTTGATATTTCTAAGGCATTTGACAGAGTTTGGCATCAAGCTTTTTTGCCGAAAATGCGTGCATATGGTATCGATGAATCTCTTCTTCTATGGATTAGAAATTACCTTTCGAACCGTTCAATTCAAGTTGTTTTGGATGGGTTCAAGTCTGATATCCACCAAATAAATGCTGGTGTACCCCAAGGCTCTGTTCTGTCTCCGACACTCTTTCTCATTTTTATTAATGATCTCTTGTCTGCTACTTGTAATCCAATCCATTCCTTCGCTGATGACAGCACCCTCAGCTTTTCATATTCGTTCCGAGACTCACGACCCTGTCCTTCGGCCGTAGAATTGGAACGGCAGCGTATGTTAAGCACATTGAATTCCGATCTTGACAGCATAATTAGATGGGGAAACAACAACAGAATGGAATTCAATGCTTCAAAAACTCAATGCTGTCTGCTGTCACTCAAGCGAACCCATGTTAATCAGCCATTATCCATGAATCTTGCTTGTGTCGATGGTAACGGAAAGCTTTCCATCCTTGGTATGTGTATCAACACAACACTTAGATGGAACGATCACATATTTGAGGTCGCCAAAAATGCTGCGAAATGTTTAGGTTTCTTAAATCGATGCAAGAAATATTTCACCCCCTCTGATTTGGCTTTCATTTATAAGGCGTAGCCCGAAGCTTGAGTTCAACGCTTATATCTGGTCTGGTGCCCCAAAGACCACCCCGCACCTACTAGATAGAATCCAAAAGCGAGCGATAAAACTTATAGGAGAGAAGAATGTCGCAAAGACATTAGACTCGCTCGAACATCGACGTACCGTTTCTTCTTTGTCCGTATTTTATCGCTATTTCAACAAACACTGCTCAAGTGAGCTAGCCAACTGCATTCCTCCTCTCAATGAATTCACCCGCAATACTCGTCTCGCCAGGAATGCTCATCAGTTTACCTTTAAGCCTACTTTCGGACGCACAGTTAAATTTAGAGACTCGTTATTTAGCCATACTACGCGAATTTGGAATGCTCTTCCCAGCCCTATTATTCCCACAGACTGCAACCCGCAGATATTTAAGACCAATGTGCAAAGGTACCTCCTCTCACTTTCTCCCTCTATACATTCGGCCCGTGCTGTGTCTTGACCCCGGACACTTAAGGGTATTAGCAATCCCTTATGCGCGGGAAAAATATAAAAAAAAAAGCAAATAAAAGAGCTTGACACCGAGCTGGAGAATAATTTCTTCAGCCAAGAGCATGAACGGAGAGGGAAAGGACCTCGTGGTTACTATTGACCAAAACTCACTTGACCACATCTGCAGCAGAGCCGGCAGCATCCAGTTCGGGTTGGGATCCCTGAAGCAGCTACCGACGGCTTGATGCTGTACATGCTCCAAGAAAACGTGGATATAGCCTTTTAATTAATATTTTTCTTCTCGGAAAAGAAACCCCACTGTGGTAACTTACGAAAACAGAACAAATCTATTTTGCTCCTATCATCCACAAATTAAATTCTTGTCTCAAATTTTGAGGTTTTAAAAAACTTTATTGCTCGAACGTTATCGTTCTAGTTCTAACATACAACTGGAGAGCAGTAGCCTACTTTACATTTCTATTTATACTAATTCGAATGCTTACAAAAGTGCAATCGAAGCTAAATGGACTGACACTAGATAATGGTGAAATCTGATACAATGCTTTAAATATGAGAAATCCTTATGTTTTTGTAATTGATACCAAGTGAATATCATCGGTCACTCGGTTAGTTGGTGTCATTGATCTCGATGCTGCGTAGGCATTTACTACCTTAATGTCTCATGTTGCGTGCCGTGTTAACTACCCTCTGTTGGATTCTCGTAGGTTGTATTGTCAATCATCGTTTTGTTATCGAATGTGACTAAGTAGACTCCTTCCAGTGGGTGTCCATCAATTGTGTGTTTGCGGAAACCAATATCGCTTCGTCTTTAATTATTTCTATTTCTTTATTTTTTTTCTTTTATTTTTAAGCATTGTCCTTTTTTGTTATTTAAAATCTTTGACAGACATGATTCTTCTAATGATGAAATGCATAATATAGTCCATAGCTCGATTTTACAATTCTTAACACTTACATAAGTACTCATTACTACATCTAACCATTTTGTTATTAATTCCCCATCTTCGTGGCTTATGCCCTGGTTTCAAATAGTTTACAATTTTTCTTAATGATTTGGTATCTTATATGTGTAACAAATATATCGTCATTTTGTATTATTTATTATATAATTATATTTAAATCTTGAAATATTTATTAAATCTATCAAAGTTAAACTTTCGTGTTCATGTTTGAGAATATTTTTAATTTCTTTCAAGTTCAAAATAGTAGGGTTTAAAATACCAATTTTTGCCAAAGTTATTGTTTGAATTTGATGTATCATCCTCATCTTCAGAATTCTTCAGATTACAGGCTGATTTTTCTGATCTTCTTTTATGAAACCGGATTTTTTAAAGCAGTTGAGAATCGTTATTGGTGTTACAGCTCTGCATGCCTTGTCAATCAGTAAAATAGCCGTCAGGACCTTAATATTCGCAGTTACCTGATTGTCGAGAGATTCTAAAAAGAGCTTAACAATTTCCTTACAATAGAAAGTCTTAAAATTATGGATGATGCCTTGGTCCAATGGTTGCAATTTGGAAGTGGTATTCGGTGGAAAGAAGTAGAGTTTTACATTGGACAATGTAGGGGGACTGTTGTGGACAGTACAATTGTCTAAAAAGAGAAGAATTTTCCGCTTTTGTCGTTTCATCTCCACGTTAACTGTTAGAAGCCAATCGTTAAAAAGCTCTATGGTCATATAAGCTTTTTTGTTAGCACGATAATCAGTAGGAAACGATTTCACTCCTTTGAAACATCGCGGCTTTATTGCTTTTCGTATCACTAAGGGCTTCAATTTTTCCGAGCCGTCCATATTTGCTGCAAGTAAAGCTGTAAATCTCTCTTTACTATGTTTTCCGTCGTGACATTTTTCATCTTTGAAAGTAAGAGTTTTGTCAGGTAAACATTTGAAAAAGAGGCCGGTTTCATCAGTATTAAAATATCTACCATCATATCAAAGTCTTCAACTTGCCGTGACAATCTATGCAACCTGAATCACTAACACTTCCACTTTCCCCACAAACAGTTTTCAACACAACACCATTTCTCTTCTTGAAATTTGCAAGCCATCCTTAACTTGCCGCAAAGTTTTTGATGTTTAGAGTAGACGCGAACTGTTTTGCTTTTTCTTTTAAAACGTTTCCGCTAATAGACACTTTTTGTGCTCTACACTGCCTTAGCCAAATGACCAGGCTCTCTTCCAGACGAGGAAATTCACCTTTTGTAGTTCTTTTTCTTACTCCAGTAGTTTGAGTAGCATAAATCTTCTCCTTGTGCTTTATTATGGTTGAGAGTGTACTTAGAGGAATTTTAAATTCTTTTGCGACAACACTTTTCTTCCCAAGTCGTTCACAGACCGTTGAACTATTCGGAAGTGTTTCGACTTCGGAGAATTAACAAATAATAATTAAAAGAGTGAAATAGTGCTAGCGTCACTGGGATCCGCAACTAGAGCGTAGCCGAGTGCGTAGAACTTACAGCGGCAGTCGTTCACAGACCTCCACCCAGTGCAGACGTGTTTCGACTTAGTGCGGAAATATTAAATTATCAAGTGCGAAAAATATCGCCGAAATAAAATAAGAATCGGTAGCTTCACGGTAGAGTGATCACCGGTGACTTCGTGGTGCCGGGTTCGAATCTCGAAGAAAAATTGAAATCTTTTTTTTTTAATTAAAGAAATAAAGACACTAAAGTGTGAGTCACTGCAATGGAGACAGCTGAGCGACCCGAGCTCCGAAAATCGGGTGATGTTGTACCGGTGGCTGGGACATCAGACCACCAGTCAACACATGATGAGGCGAGGAAGAAAAGGAGGAAGAAGCTTCAGCCACAGCCAAACCTGGTGAAGCGCCGTTCCAGCCTTGGATCAGGCGACGCGAAAATTGCGGCAACAGCCGGAATTACAACAGCAGCAGCATCAACAACAATAACTGTAGCCACAACTACAGCAGCAGCAGCCAGAATGCAGCAACAGACAGTCGACGACGTAGAATACGAGTCGACAGAAGGCGAGGGGAGATTCTCCTACAGCGGTAGAGAGAACCCCTTCATTGCTCTAACGTCGTCCGAATCCGAGGACGAAGAGGAAGAGGACGAAGAGGAAGAGGACCGGGAGCAGCTAAAAAAGAGCCAGAGGGAGAGGGAGGAGCTGGATGCCCACATTCAAGCCCTCCAAATCAAATTAAGGGCCAGGAGAGCGGCCAAAGAGGCTGCACAACAAAAACGTCAGTCAGAAGAGCAGCAACAACAAGAACAGTCCCATCAGTTGCCAAAGGGACAACGGTCAACAGCTGCCAAGAAACAACAGCAGCAGCAACAACAACAACATCAGCCAAAGCAGCAGCAGCAGCAACAACAACAACAACAGAAACAGCAGCAGCAGAAGAAGCAGCCGCAGCAGCAGAAGCAGCAACAACAACAACAGCGGAAGCAACAATAGCAGCAGCCAGCGAAAAAAGAGAGATGCAATCCAATCAACGTATTCGGACTGGAGACGAAGGACGTCGACACCTTATGTAAGTTGGTCACCAAAGAGTCATATTATATAAGGTATAAGGGTCTATTAAGAGTATCTGTCCATTGCTTATCAATGGCAGACTATCATGTAGTCTAGCGGTGTCGGAGGCCGAGTTTTTTTCTTAAACCCCAAAAGGGGAAAAAGTGCAGACCATGCTCCTTAAGGACGTGGATCCTGACACTGATCCGGAGGAGATCCTCGCTAAGCTGCGCCAAGCGCAGAGCGGCGATGTCCAGGTCGTTGGGGTTAAGCCCTTCATCATTGCGGTTTCGTAAAGGGAGAACAGGAAACTTCCGTTCTTCCTAGTCCAGGTCACCCCAGACAGCAAATTAGATAGCCTAAAACGAATACATCGTCTAGGCTCTATTGATGTCAAATGGGATACATTAAACAAGACAAAGCACACACTCCAGTGTGCTCGTTGTCAGAGGTTTGGGCATGCCGCGGCGAATTGCAACATGCAATCTCGCTGCGTCAAATGGGCAGGAACCCACAATCGAGGGGAATGTCCCTTAGGGACGGAGAAAGTCGAGGATAGGAGCAAACTGAAGTGTGTACTCTGTAAGACCAGCGGGCACCCTGCCAACTATCGGGGATGCCCTAAGGTCCAAGAGATCAGGAAAATAATAGAGGCCAAAAGGAAAGGAAAAATGGTAGAAGCGATGCCAGTGCCCCGTGCTCCAGCTACCATTGTTACTCCGGCAGTCTCCTATGCCCAAATCAGAGATGAAGTATTAGAGAGATAGCCAACTTCCTAGTCTCTTCCCCCTAGATTTCATTTGACAGCGTTTTTTATAACATTTCACAGACAGGGGCTTGTGAATACGTGTGACCTAAGCGAACAGCTGATAGCCCCCACCTAAATTTATCGAGGTGGATTTGATTTGCTTGATATTACTGATGTTGCTCTAAACGCACCCATACTACTTTATTTTCACGCACACTTCGTAAGGCCTTAGAGCAGCTCCATGTTGTCCTTAAATCCCTCGTATTCACAAGCACTGTCTGTGAAAATAAAAAAAAAGCTGTCAGTAGTGTGAGTGACTTTAGAGTAAAATCTGAGATGGACACGATTGTGTTTTAGTAAACACTCAAACCCGGGGTTGGGCATCCGGTTATACATGATTTCTGATGTTGATGATTTCCCTTTAATAACATTATTTCTGAAGATAATTGTAGTACATGGCCGCATAAATCCTTTATTTAATTAGTCCTTTTTTAGAAATTAATAAAACATGCACAACAACTTATGTATATATCGCAAGTGCCCTTATCATTTGGACATCCGTTCTTATTGGATTAAAATTTCTGTGTAAAATATTCACCACCAAAAATGGCGGGAAATGTTAGAAGAAAATGTATGTTCACGAGGTGCATGAAACTTGGGACTGGAAAATTCCATTGGAAAACGACGTTAAGTTTGAAAATTATCAGATTCAATAAAAACATATTATCACATTATCAATATGGGATAAGAAATATGGTATATACAGTGAAATACAAACCATAGGTATATAAAGCACTTGAAAACTAATATACCAAATACTATACGTATACTTATACCAATATGGAAGTTCGCACACAACAATTTGTTTGAAAAACTTGGTATGACAAATACGAAATTCATTCTAAATTACGAACATAAAATATAATATTGGATATAATAAGCAGTAATACAATTCTGCGTTTCATATGTGACTTGCACTTCTAGGCTTAATCCAAAAAAACTCATTCAAAAACATTAACCCTTCTTACAGTAGTTTCATCGGTATATGGAACAAAAGATTGGTATATTTTAAATGGCTTCAAATAAGTTTTAACCCAAATTCATCATTATCACCGTAATAATTAAATAATATATTGAGAATATATTATTATATTAAAATAATTTGCATATTTAGCTGAATCTTAGCGACGCCTTATAAAAACACCAACAATACAAATTCTTTTAAGAACTTGTAAACCTTACGAACATTCTCATTGGAAAACTTCCAATCATGAGCATTTTTGACATTATCATGGGCACTCTCGCTACTTTTTGACACTATTGGGGGCAAATCTTAAAAGCAACATGGCGCTGCTCTAAAGGGTTAAGAAGTATGCGTGAAAATAAAGTAATATGCGTGCGTTTAGAGCAAAATCGTGGTGAAACGCGATGGGTAAGGGGTTTTCCACTGGAAAGACGACTATCTCGGTGTACATGATTTCTGGCCCAAATTTCATCGGGTAGGCGACCGGCTCAACAGACAGTGCCGAAGGTGGCCCCGGTCCCAGTGGCCAGGCAACCTGAAGCCGATCTGGATCTAAAGACGGTCCTGCTCTCCATCCAGGGGCAGATCGCTCAGCTTCAAAAGCAGTTCCTTGAGCAATCAGCGCGAGTAGACCTCATCCACTCGACGCTGTTCGGAGAGCCAAACGCAACATCGGTTTAATGGCTGCGCAGGCAGCCCGTAACCTTAAAATCCTAGCAGTGAATGTGAATTCACTGATCAAGCCTGAACGGCAACTAAACTTCAGTAACTTGTTGCAAATCCATAATCCTGACGTGTTGATGGTTAGCGAAACTAGGCTTAAACAGACGCACACCCTCAGGTACAAGAATTATCATATCATTCGAAAAGACCGAGCCTACCTAGCTGGTGGGTTCGCTCTCTTAATCAAAAAAGGCCTTTGTCATAAGGTCGTGTATAGCGGTGAAGTGCGAAAATTCCAGGCGATAGAAGCGTGTATCGCACGCATCCCCCTTCGGGGTGGTAAGCGGTTATATGTGATCGCGATCTATGCGTCTGACAAGGCACGTATCAATCCCCATTTCATTTCAGAGCTCGATACTCTATTTACTAGCCTTCGACTGAGCTCGGAAGAGAACTACTATGTCATAGCCGGGGATTTGAACTCGAGGCATATGTATTGGGGCAACGTGGTGCATAACGCTAGGGGGACCTCATTGTATAACTGGTTGGTAGAGCACAATAGTGAGTTCAAGCTAGATTTGCTTGCAACCGATAGGCCATCCTTTCCCAGAAGCGGGTCCTATCTGGATCTGATGCTGATAGACAAACGACTGACTATACTGGACGTGGAAAGACGCACACGGAACTGTTTAACTGCGGTTGAGTACGAGAGTGACCACTGCGGGCTCTTCGCGGCTATTCAGCTCCCGAACGAGGTGGAAGAACTGGAGGCATATGTCCAGAGGCTCCCTTATTATTACAATAAGGTCCGCTGTCCACGCTTCTCCAGGACTTTGTCCACAGAACTACGTTCGAGTGGGATCAATCCTCCGACAAACAGAAACCTGACGAACGAAGAGGTTGACAGGTACCTCATACAAATGGACGACGTAATAAAACGAACCATGGAGAAAACCATTCCGAAGGTAGTACAAATCGATGACAGCGATGTTTATCGAAATGCTACCATCGATGCACTTCACGTGCACAAAAGTAGACTGCTGTCAAGACTCAAACTCTTGCACAGACGGTTTACAGATCCACAAAACGCGGAAGTCAGGGCACTGAAGTCTGAGATCAAGAACCTCCAACAGTTAATTCGAATAAATTACAGCTTGGTTATAAGCTTGCACTGGGGCAATAAAATCCGGGCTGTACGATCCAACAACCCGGGTATGTTCCCGCAAGTAAATAAAATATTTCGGAGGAAAGATCAAAATGACATTCAGGTCGTTAGACTTCCCAGGACGACACCCAACGAACAATTACTGACTTCAATTGGCATCGATCCAGGTGAGGCAGTGCTAGACAATGACTTCTTCGTGGTTGAAGATCCCCAGGAGAAGGTTAAAGCTATTGGTGCTGTGTTCCAGCGAGTGTATACGGTCAACGAGGTTAGTAGGCCGAATCACGATCTGGAGAACAGAGCCTTGCTAAACCACTTCTATCTGCGCAACGAGATAAGTCAATGGCGATCCGAGAATCCTGGTTTCACCAGGTTCAGTGATGATAATATGGCACATAGTGCCGTCGCC
Organism: Eristalis pertinax; assembly: GCA_907269125.1. Lineage (NCBI taxonomy): Eukaryota > Metazoa > Arthropoda > Insecta > Diptera > Syrphidae > Eristalis > Eristalis pertinax. The sequence goes on along the minus strand of OU026145.1, from coordinate 79,948,137 downwards.
TACGATGTAAATCACATCTTGATTTCCCAAGAAGATCTTCAGGGTAGCTTTAACTCGCTGAAAAAGAAAAAGTCAGTGGGAACCGATGGAATACCGAATGTTGTGCTTCGCCATCTTCCCCCCGAAGCGGTCCAAATTTACACAACATTGTGCAACAACGCGCTGAGTAATGAACATTACAGCTGTAGTGCAACCGATCCCTAAACGGGACAAAGACAAATCCATCCCGACAAATCTCCGGTCGATCAGTCTTCTTCCCTGCATAAGCAAGGTTTTTGAAAAGATAGTCATAGGAGTTCTGAAACAATGGGCTGATGAAAATAAAATAATACCGGACAACCAGTTGGGATTGAGGGCGGGGCATGATACCGTACATGCCGCGTCAAAGCTGGTATCCGACATTCAATGGAATAAGAGCAGAAATCAGTTCACGGGTGCCTGTCTGATTGACTTGGAGAAGGCGATCGACATCGTTTGGTTGGAGGGTCTCTTCCTCAAGCTGGTCAGGCTCGGCATAAGTAAACCATTGCTATACACGATCTATGAGATGATAATAGGCAGAAAGTTCGTCGTGAAAAGTGGCGACGTAACTTCTACCACGGTCTTTGACATCAAAAATGGTCTATCTTGTTCTCAATATTCACTGCAGATCTTATAGGTTCCATGCCGCATCTAATTGCGTACGCCGACGATCTAGTAGCGTACAGATCAGGTCCGAAGGTCGAAGTAATAAGTAACGTGCTGCAACTTGACTTCGAAAAAATTCAGCGATTTTGCGACGACTGGAAGTTGATTATCAACTTCCTGAAGTGTGAAACTACCCTTTTCAGGACCCCGTTGTACACGGCACCGCGGGATACGTGCCAAAACTGGCGCAAGTTCGGCATAGTTGACCCGCAAGGACGGCCGTTAGCTGTGAAAAGTGTAGTTAGATATCTTGGCATTTGGCTGGATCAATATCTGTATTTCAACAACATATAGACGAATCTGACGAAAGCCAGAAAAGCTTTTGCTGCGGCATGGAGGTTGTTTTACAGCAGCCAACTTGATAGCAGGGTGAAGGTAATCTGCTACATGGCCCTCATCCTTCCAATTATGATGGAAAAGATGAGGTTGTTCGAGAGACAGTGTCTTAGGAGCTGTCTCCGTTTGTATCGTACACCCGAGTCCGAGTACAAGAGGTACTATCCTAACGAGGTACTGTACAACGAGGCAAACTTGAACAGGATAGATAATTTTATTATTAAGCTGATCAGAAGGCACATTGCACGGGCTATGACTTCTTCCAACAGTCTGATCTTTGGGGCTTATTACCCCAATATCATGTACCATGAAAGGGTGCGCCTTAACGGCTTTATTTCAACCGAAGCATTAATTTATTTAGACACGATTGGCCTAATACAGGATACAGACGGATGCCCTGTTATCTTCCATGTCGTACGCCGAACAGTGGACAGGCGACTCCAATACGAACCGGATGTCGCTCGCACCCACGAGGATCTTCTTCGGTTCAGTAGAGGGTCCCCGCTCGTGACAGGAAAGAGTCTGCCAAAGAACGGCAATTTTATTGGTGGTTACACCAAAACCAGTCTCCGCCACCGCTGGCTTTTCTAGAAGACCAGATAGTTGACCATGGTGGCCAACTTACATAGGTTTAAGGTAGCTATTAAGAAAAAAAAAAAAAAAATCCAAAAACATTAAAAAACAAAAAATCCAAAAAAATTAAAAAACAAAAAAATTCCATCCAAAAAAGAAAATTAAAAAACTCTAATAAGAAATGAAAAAAAAGGTGCACCACGTTAGGCATATACTTAAAATATACGCCCTGGTGCACGTGTCCGTACTGTTACGAACATAGTTAAGATAGTCTTAAGTTTTATGTTAGGGTAAGTTAGTATAAGGTAGTTTAAGTAGTTAAGTAAGAAGTTTAGTTTAGCCAAGTTTTTTGAAAATTTTCTTGGCAAATGAAGCATTTTATGAAAAGATTGTCTTAAAGCCTAAAAAAAAAACATAGCTTAAGCCGAAAGGCACATTTATAACGTAGATTAGATTAGCTTAGAGTACCCGCATAGGGTCAGTAGGTTAGTATTAAGAACATTTGTAAATTCTTAAGTTAGTTAAGCTAGTTTTAAGTACTTTTGTCTAGCAAGTAAGCATATTTCATTAAATAAAAACAAAATTACATGAAAAAAAAAAAAAGAAAACTTACAGCCGTGGACCAGAGGGGGCTGAGTTCGAGACCCAGTGTGGGGAGTGTACTTTTTTTTCGTTTTTTTCCGCCAATTGCAATTGCACTGGCAAAGTGAGTGAGTAAAAACTATGGAGGAGAACGGGCAATCCGCTCGCTTAAAAACCGACGGCGAGAGCCAGCAGCCGGTGGCAGTCAAATTACACGACCAACCATCGGTGGCCAAAGAAAAAGCAGACCTCCATCGGTTCAAAGCGACGTAGCAGTTTCGCGTCAGCCGAAAATCCCCAAGATGAAAGGAGTGCAGCGTCCACGTCATCGAACGAGACGTCACAAGAGGCCGACGCAGAAGACGATGCATATTCATATGTGTCAGACGGGAGGGAGGGCCGATTTGCAATAAGCAGTATCAGCTTTCAATCGGTGCCCTCCGAAGAAGAGGCTGAGGCAAAAATTCGCGCAAAAGAAGCGAAGGTCTCTGATCTGAGAGAGGAAACCCAAAAACTGCTCCATGAGATCAGAAAGCTGAAAGAAACTAATCTCGCAAGGAGAATGAAGGAGGACGAGCAAAGGGTCCCACAACTCGGGCAACAACAAACACAGTTGCCCAATTCAAGTCAGCTGCAAACGCAACAACAACAGCTCTCAACATCTAAGAAGCTGCATCAACAGTCAGCAGCTCAGCAACAACATCCGAAGCAGCCGCCAAAGAAAGCTGCCCAACAGCAAGCAGCAACGCAACAACAGAAACAGCAGCAACATGCAGCAACACGACAGCATCAGCAGCCAGCAGTACATCAGCAAAAAAAGAAGGCAAAAATGCAACCAATCAATTTGTACAAGCCGGACGTCATTCAAACTGCACAGGTATGTAGGAAGGCCATAGGTTGTTGTAATTTTAGTATTAAAAAAATAAAGGCTTCAAAAAAACTCAATAAGCTGAAAGACAGAAGAGCATCAAGAAGCTCTTACGAGGTGTCTAAAGCGTTCGATGACGAAGTTCTTCTCCTTCACACCAAAAGGAGAAAAAAATCAATCCAAACCATTAAAGATCGCCGCACCGCTCGAAGCGGATGATATCTTCCAACTGCTCAAAGAGCAAGTGTGTGACGGTCTCGAGTTCGTAGGGGTCAAGCCCTTCACCACAGCTAAGGCAAAAGGAGAGGGTCGGAAATTACAGTTCTTTATTGTACAGCTGTCACCCAACAGCAAAATAGATAAGTTGAATGACATAGAAACATTAGCTGACTATGATTGCGTCTGGGAAAGCATAAGAAGGCGCGAGGCATTCTCCAATGCGTTCGTTGCCAAAGGTTTGGGCACGCCGCGTCGAACTGCCAAAGGCGGCCTCGATGCGTGAAGTGCAGTGGAAAACATAAGGCGGAGGATTGCTCATTGGGGAAAGAGGGAGCAGCTGACAAAAGTCAGCTCAAGTGCGTACTCTGCGGGAACGCGGGGCACACCGCCAACTATCGGGGTTGCCCTAAGTTCCAGGAGCTTAAAACAAAAACAGCTCTGCAGAAGCAGCCCCCAGTGAAAAATCCACTCGGGGCAGCCATACCCGTCACCCCTCAATTGACCTACGCCCAAATGGCGTCTGGCCAGAGGAATACAGAAAAGCAGCAACTACCAAAGGTAGCGCCGCAAGTCTCAGTGCCAAGGGCACACGATCCAACGCCCGATTGGAAATCCTCCATAGAAAGGCGTATGGATCGTTTAGAGGAGCAGGTAGCACAAATTCTGGCGCTCCTGCAGAACCAAGCACGTCACCAGTCTTAATGGCTGCGCAGACGGAGAGCACATATAAGATCCTTGCAGTGAATGCAAATTCATTGATAGGGATCCCGCGAAAAAACGAGCTCTACAGATTGTTGGACGATCAAAGCCCAGAGCTATTTCTGATTAGAGAAACCAAGCTAACCCAGAGAGGCACATTGGAGCACAGTAATTAGAATGTTATTAGAAGAGACCGGCCCAACTTCAGTGGTGGAGGCGGTGTTGCGATCTTCATTAAAAATAACATTAACCACAAAGTAGTGTGTAGCAGTGAAGTTCGACGGTTTCAGGAGTTGGAGGCCTGCATAGTGTGCATTTCTCTCCGCAGTGGAGAGAAGCTGTATGCGGTGTCGGTCTACTCCTCCGCCCCCCCAGTTCCAGAACGACTATATCAAAGCTCGATTCACTCTTTCGATGTCTTAGACTGGACTCGGAGGAGAACTATTTTATTTTGGCCGGGGACCTAAATGCCTCGTCACGGTTATTAGGGAAACATAGTTTCCAATAGTAGAGGGGACCAGGTTTACGGCTGGTATTGCTTGCACAGTGTAGAGTGTAGACTCGATTTGAAAGCAACAGAGATCTCGTCATACCCCAGAAGCGGTTCTTATCTGGATCTCCTGCTGTTTGACTCAAAACTGCAGCTGACAGACACAAACGCACAAACGGTAAACTGTTTGAACACCTTTGTGTATCTCAGTGACCATTGCGGACTTAGTGCCGAAATCAAGATCCCCAACGATATTGCGGAATTAGGAGAGTTTGTTAAAACGTATTCCTACAATTACAGTAGGACACACTGGACTCGCTTTTCCAGACAAATGACGAGAGCAGTCTCCTCGAATGTGCTCCACATACCGTCCAATAGAAACTTGTCAAACGAGGAGATTGACATGTATCTAATACAATTGGATAAGACAATAAAACGAACGATGGACAGTACGATACCGCGGTATACACGAACAAATAACGAAATTTTGTACCGCAATGCGACTATTGACGAACTACATCAACGGAAAAGTAGACTCCAGACTGAACAGACGGTTTACTGACACTGAAATCGCTCATCAAAAACCATTCAAACATTATTTGTTCAGAACTACAGACTTTCTGTTAACATGCATTGGAACAACAAGATTCGGGCTGTAAGATCCAACAACCCGAGCATGTTTCCGCAGATAAATAAGATTTTTCGTAGTAAGCATAGCGATATTCCGTGTCTTAAGCTCCCCAGAACGACGGACAACGAACAAATACTGACTACAACAGGTATTGATTCAGATATATATTGGTTAGAAGGACTTTTTTACAAGCTCAATGGGATAGGCATTAGTAAGTCACTGCTAAACCTACTGTGTAACATGCTTACTGGTAGAAGGTTCGTCGTCAAGAATGGCAATGTGACCTCTGCAGTTATTTTTGAAGTAAAAAATGGTCTCCAACAGGGTGCCGTTAATTCGCCGATCCTGTTCAACATTTTCTTGAGCGATCTGATAAGTTCTCTTCCTCACGTAATTGCGTACGCCGACGACTTGATCGTGTACAGATCAGGTAAAAAGATCGAGGACATCATTCATGAGAAGTTGCGATGACTGGAAGTTGAATATCAACTTTCAGAGTCGGAAACCATACTGTTCAGTTCGGGTGTTTTGAGAGGACTTGTCTTAGTTCTTGTCTTCGCCTTTACAGAACACCAGAGTCCCAGTACAGACAATTCTACTCCAATGAGGTTTTATACAACCTGATACGAGTGGAAAATTTTCTGGTGAAGATGATTCGAGGTCATACTGCCAGAGCGATGAACTCGATCAATAACTTGATCTCGGGGGCTTACTACCCCAATCCTCAGTACCATGAAAGGGTACGGTATAACGGCTTCGTCCCCCCAGAAGCATTCCTCCATTTGGACAAACACGGTCTGATACGAAATGAAAATGCGGTACCGCTCCTCTTTCACATCGCCCGTTCAACTGTGGATGCCCGACTTAACCACGACCGTTCCGTCGCACAATGAGCTGAGGAAGGTCTCCTCCTGTTCAGTACGGCGGTATCAAGGCGAGATGTTCGGGATGTTGGATTGCAACATCAAAAATTCTGGTGGTTAGGGAGTGAGGGAACTCCCTTATCGAACCCTTTAGACCCGGGTTAAAAGCGGGCAGTGCTTTAAGCGTTAAGTTGTATATATGTATATAAAAAAAAAAAGTTTACACATGTGTACACTTTTGAACTTATGGGTATACACTTGTATATTAAGGCCATATGCATATATATGTGCGTATATTATAAGATACACATTTATATATGAACATATGTATGTTTAGTTTAAGGTAGTTTAAGTTATTTTAAGGTAGTATTGAAGTTAGTAAAGAAGTTTTAGTAAAATCAGTTCGAATATTAAGTTTTTTATAATTTTCTTAATTTTAATTTACAGTTAAATTCATTTTTTACTTTTACAAATGCATTGTTAGGTTAAGTCGAAGGACATAGTTTAAGATTAAGTTAAGGTTAGAGTGCCCGCCTAATGCCAGTAAGTTAGAAGTAGTAGCAATGTTCGTCCAACTAGTTTTAAGCATTTTTGTCTAGTATTTAAGTGTTTGTTATGAATTCTGTAAATAAAAATGAACTAAAATAAAAATTAATGACACTTTTCTTCCCACCTCCATCCACTTTTTCGATTAACTCCTTCTTTTCAGCAATCGTCAATCATTTATACTTTTAAGGACACATTATTAACACAATCTTTTAATCTGTAACCAACGAAAACTGAAACTAAACTATCCAAACTGAAGTGTGTGGCAAACCACTCATTTCAATAACAAATGTTCTGCAACGATGAGACAAGTTTAAACTTCTCTCAAAATGTACCTCTATTCTATGCAATCTGATAACTTTGAATTGTCGAGTGTTCTAAGCCAATGAGTTCGAATTAACGCGTCGTTTTGTTACGTAGCGATGATTTTTTTGTTCGAATTACCAAGTGCTTAAATATGTATCGATTTTTTTCGAAATATAAAGAGATTTTCCAGGGAACTCGTGACAACTTCGAATTATGGAGAGGTTCGAATTATCGCAGGTTTGAATTAACGAGAGGCGACTGCATCCCGTATTAAAATTATTCTGGGTTTTTTCTATTAAGTTACTGAGATAAGTTGCGTTTGTGATATGAAAAAAGTCACAGATTGCTGTATCGCCTTGTTCAATAAGTACTTAATTTTTTCCCGAGTGTAGTCGACTACATCTGTGGATACTATCCCCATTAATGTCAAAATAATTATCCATTTCATTTTTCCTGCAATAATGAAGTCTTAATATTGTCTTCATGTACTATTCTATTACTCTAAAAGATCCGAACTTTATTTCCTAGATCTTCCTTCACCTTTTGTTTGTTATATTTTGCAGAAAGTTTATTTCTACCTCCTACAATTTTTTCGTAAATTATTTTGTTTGGAGAATACACTTTAGTATACCTTTTTTTGTTAAGTCTCTCTAGCATTTTTCCTTGAGCCACTAGAACTTCTGATTCTAAATCTTTATGTAATGTTTTATTAAATAGAGCTTCATACGGTCTTCGATCCGTAACTGAATGGATAGTTTTATTGTACTGTTGTGTGGCTCTATAGATTGATTCCAAGTTACTTATTTAATGAAATTCCTGTTTTAAATACCTTGCAATCTCTTTTGTTGTACTGTGTTTGGGGTCACAAAAATGTGTCTGAATGCCTAGTCTCTGCATTAGTGTTTTAAATTGTCCTAGTTCGTAGCCTCTGGGAAACCTTGTAATAACTCTAATACCTTTTCATCTAGATTGGTTCTATCTTCAATTAATTTGATCACAAAAAATTTTTAATACGCATCAATGCATGTTAAGCATTTTAATTTCTGGGCGAAAAATATATCAAGATGCATCTGCTCCCCCTCTTTCTTAGGAATTGGAGCCTCTCCAATCGGTATCTTTTGTGTATGTCTATCGAACTTGTTTCTGTTACAAATTTCACAGTTTCTAACATATTCTTTGAATTGTGTATTCATTTCGGACCAGTAATATTATTTGTAAACCTGTTTCCCTATGATTTCTGTGTGCTCTTGTGTGTGTCTGTTCTACAATCATGCTTTGATCTGCTTTATTTGTAATATCTATGGGAAAATTGTTCGTATATAAAAATTTGTTGTTAAATGTTTCTTTTAACTTTTGTTTGCTTTCATATAAATCTTCCGATAATCCCTGCCTGCAAGTTCTTTTATGATTGTAATCAAGTTTCCTTTCCAAAATGTCTAACTTGTTCGTGTATGGTAAGATTAGCTTTACTTAGAAGTATTTGTTGTTTAAATTCGTTTAAAGGCTTTTTTCAATTTCTATATTATCACTGCTTTCAGCGGGGTGTTGTGTTCCAGTGATTAAAAATACGTCCCACAAATTATTTAAGTTTTGTCTAGAAAGTGCGTCTGCGACTATATTTGTCTTACCTGGCTTATATATTATTCTAGGAGAATATTCTTCGATAAACGCATGGCATCGTTTCATTTTTGCATTGGGATTGCGGGTTGAAACCGCTAATGTTAAAGGTTGATGATCCGTCTGGATTTCTAAGTCTGAAACTCCATGAAGGTAATTTCTCAAAGTTATTAAATCCAAAACGATTGCGTAAAGCTCTCTCTCGTTTGTAGCGTAATTTTGCTCTGTTGAGTTGAGTGGTTTTGATATAAAAATTATAGGCCTGCTTTCTTGGGTAAAAACACCACTATAGCATGATTAGAAGCATTTGTGGTTAACATAAACTTTTTATTAGAGTCTGGTTGGACTGTTCTACTACATTAATTAACAATTTCTTTAGTTTTTGACAAGCTGAAATACCTTCTGGATCTAATGTTATTATTGTTTTTTTTTAAAAAGAAGTACAAAACAAAATAGTCAAAACAAAAAATGCAAAAAAGACGTAAAACTAAAAATCAAAAAAAGGTGCACCACGGTTACATTTGTGATTATTGTTTTGTCGGTACATATCATTAGCTTGCGTATGCTGTCCTGAACTATTCTGATAATTATTGTTTCGTCCTAATGTATCATTAATTGGTCGATATTATTCTGACATATTATGATAGTTGCTATTTGATGGAAAGCGGCAATTTCCGGAGTTGGAATCATTCCATGAGTGATGTTCGTCAAGTTTAGCAAAGTAAATAGTATTATAACATACGAAAAAGAAGATTCTTTCACAAGTTGCATTTTAAAATTAAAGCAAAGTTTTGCGAATTGCGTATAATGCATACATATATAGAAAAAAAATCAAATCTTGCTGTACAATTTATATGTGATATGAGTCCAAAACTAAAATGCTTCAAGTAATGACTTCTGTTGCTACACCATTAATCCGAATTAATTAGCAAAATGAAAATGTTTGACTAATCGATAGATATACAATGTTAAAGTGACAATACGAAATAATTCAAGGGAATTAAGTTGTTTTCTGTAAATTTGTGTGCGTATATAACCAAAGAACTGACATACATATGTACAGAATTTCTATTTCATCATCATTACATTCTTATGAATTGTGAATGATTATTTACAAATGGAATTCAGCCACAAAGTCATATTAAATATTTGAATTCGAATGTAGCGTGTCAATGAACAGCGCGCGAGAAAAAGAAAACCTTGTTAACAACACTTAATTTTTGTTAAATCGATGTTTATTTGGCTGTGGTCGAAAGTACACTGCACAACATTTTTCATATGTACCTACATGACAAAAACCTAAAATTGCTGATCGATTATTTCGGCTTCCAGTCGATCGCGATTTTAGTCGTAGATGCTGATTTAAGCATTCTTGAGTCTGAGTTTTAATTATTACTTTTCCTAACTTGTTTGTTTTTGTATAAATGTATATGGTTAATGCTATGATGAGGAACAATACAATAATTGCTATGCATAAATTGAATATTAAATGATTTCTTCTTTCATACTTTAATTCATTTATATGTTTTATATTTTCTATTTGATTTAGTACAATTTCGTCAAAAGTGAGTTGATCCTTAATTTGATCAAGTTCGATTTCATTAGGTATTGCGAATTTCTTTTCTATTGCTGAATGATTGGCTTCCTACCAGTAATTCACAATCGTTATAATTCAATAAATAGTTTCCATTTAATCGAACAATTCTCTCATCACAGGTACTATTTAAACTAACATTTTTATAATTCTTTAGTAATATTAAAACTTCTTCAATTTCAATAAGTTCCATTTTAAAATCTTTAATTTTTTTACAATTCTGGCTATATATACATGAGTTGGATTTCTTTAAATTCTTTAAATCGGTGTTTTTATTGATAGTGTATACTGTTTTATTAATTTGTACAATTTCTTCGTCTTCCATAACAATTTTTTTATAATTCTCATTACTGAGACCAGTGATAAGATATTTTTTTGTTTCTATAGTCTCTTTAGGTATTTTAATTGCAAAGATGATCTTATTACTTTTATATTTGGCCGTACCAAGTTTAATGTTCTTTAATTTTTCAAAACCTATATCGTATCTTAATATCTCATCCTTAGTTAATATGTCATTTCCCATTATGCCTAACCTACTTGAAGCTATATTGTTTTGAATTTGTTCAACATTGTCTTTGATTATTCTAATTTGTGATAATAATTCTAAATATCTAATTTTATTATTTAACTTTATGTTATCGGTTTTAACATTGTCGATCTGTTTTAAAATATTAGTCCTATAATTTTCAATTGCCTTTTTAAGCAGTATAAAAGTACTATTCAAGTGGTCGTTAATAAAAATGTGGTGGTTACTCTGTTCTATTGAGTTGTGGTTATTTGTGTCCACAATTCGTAAATGTTCCTCGATATTTTGTCTGTCGTCGTCATCCATGGTACCATATAACCATTTCATTCCTTTTCCTGCTGTATTAATAAGTCCTCTAGCATGTCTATGCGGTATTATTGTTTGTACCTTATAGGTAAGAGATTTTAGTTCGTTGATAAGTACTTCTCTTCCGTCTTCATTATTTATTTTCATTAAATTATCTTCTAGTTTTATAAGTATTTGCTGAATTTCAACTGGGTTAATAATATGCAGTATGATATCGTAATTCTTTATTATTTGGATATCTCCAATGTTTACTTCTACAAAGCCGGAGTTACTACTAATTTTGTCTATCATTAAAGTTGCATTAATTCCCGATGTCAGCAGTATCAATATTATCAATATCCAGTTGACCTGTGAATTTGGTCGGACGTTTAATATTTATAGGATGAATATTTTCTAAGTTTAACTTCCTATACCTAGGTTAATTTTTATGCCTCAATGCCCGGTAATTTTAAACATAACCTTCTGATCCTCTTACAGTAAAATTTTCCCTATTCCTATTTGCCTTTTCAATTAATTGTATTTTACTTTCCTTGATTAAGTCAGCTAATCTTTGTATATCGACCTTTCCATCTAATACATCTATTGGCCTACATTTAATCACAGAATGTATGGATTTATTATAAAATTCTATGCATTTATACAACTTTTCTTGCACTGTAAGATTGGATTTTATAGCTTCAAATACCCTAAATTTCTCACTAATTGTATTGTGAAGTCTCTCTACAGCAGCATTTCCGGTGTGACTATTAGGTTTTGTATAGTGCACCTCTATTCCTTCTTGTCAGAAAAAATATTTTATATTTGTAGTGTTGATTTCATTATCCGTTATGTACTTTGTAGGTTTACCTCTAATTGAAATAAATAATCTTATTTTTTCAATAAGCGTTAAGTTGTTATTGTTTTCCAAATGAAATGCCATTGCTTGTTTAGAAAGTTTATCAATAAAAGTAATAAAATTATATTTTGCGGAGTTTCGGTGATATAGTATTTGGGTTTGATTGGTTTTCTGTCGTATTTAGAACGGTTGCATTTTTCTATTAACAGTTTTAAGTTTTTTATTCTCTTAAAGTCTGCTGCCTTATTATCCTTGCCCTTAATATAGTCGATGTTTATGTTATATTATATATGTTATATCCACCTTTATAAGCGAGGATTTATATCCTTATCTTTATGCTTGGCTTGTAACCATTTAAGGGGTTGATGGTCTGTCATTAAATCAAACTTTCTTCCGTAAATATTCGACCGAAAATAATGTACAGCCCATACGATTCCTAATAGCTCTTTCTCTGTCGCTGAGTAATTCCTTTCATGACAATTTAAAGTTCTGCTAGCATAACAAATTGGGTGTTCGACTTGAACACGGGTACCTGAGAATTGGTGTTTCCGTTAAAAATGTTTTTAGTTTCTCAAAGGCATCAATGTAATTCGAGTCGATCTTGTTGATTTTTGCATTCTTTCTTATGTATTTTGTCGTTCCATATGCAATTTTTGCATAATCTTTTATAAACTTACGGTAATATCCCGTTAAGCCTAAAAAAGATTTGATTTGTTTAGAGGTTTCTGGAAGTGTAAGTTTCTGAATACTCTCAATCTTACTCGTATTAGGTTTGACTCCCTCAGTGGTCAAAATATGACCTAAATATTCCGTCTCTCTGGCAAAAAATTTACATTTGTCTATTTGTATTTTGAGATTGTGTATCCGGGGTTTATTAAGAACTTTCCTTATGTTTTCAGCATGTTCATCAATGTTTGTACTGAATATTAGAATATCGTCCATATATACTACACAGATTTTATTGATGTATTCCCTTACGACTGAATTCATCAAACGCTGAAAGGTAGCCGGAGCATTTTTAAGCCGGAACGGCATTCTAATGAATTCATAGTGCCCTAATGGTGTGGAAAATGCTGTTTTATTTCTATCTTCTTCCCTGATTAGTACCTGATGAAAACCCTTGGCTAGGTCAAGAGTTGTAAAATATTGGGCTCTACCCAATTTTTCTATGATATTCTCTATATTTGGGATCGGGAATTTATCGTCAACCGTAACTTCGTTCATTTTACGGTAATCAATGACAATTCTCCACTTCTTTATCCCAGAATTATCCGATTTTTTGGGTACTATCCAGAGAGGAGAGTTATACGGCTAATTGCTATCTTTAATAATTTGTTGGTCTAGCATTTCCTTGATTTTTGTACTTATCTCTTGCTCATGAATTTGGGGATACCTATACATTTTTGAATAAATGGGATTACTACATTTTGTTACTATTTCGTGTCTGATCTCATGAGCATGAGAAAGCTTTTGGCGTTCTTGGAAAAACAAATCACTATTATCATTTAAAATGCATTTAAATTTTTCTTTTTCTTCGATGTTCATGTCTGTACGTTGATGAATCTTAAATACATCTGCTATCGAATATTCTAGTAAATGGATTTCATTTTCCATATGGGGACATGAATTAAAAAACTTTATTTTACTTCCATTTACTTCCAAAATTTCTTCATCTAAGTTAACTATTGCTTGGAGTGGCTTAAGCAAATTTAGTTCGATGAGTCCATCGAATTCTTTGGTCTTAAAAGTTGTTAGCTTCCAACTCATCCATTTATTTTCATTAAAGTCTAAAGGTAATTCTGTTACTATTTCTGAATCTACTATTGTTTGACCGTTAAGAGTATTAAAATTAATTATTTTATCTAGCTTTAATTTTTTGTATTGTGTTAGTTTATTTTTGTCTAATAAAGTTGTCGTTGAACCAGTATCTATAAGGCATTTGAGTTTAGCGTTACCGATTGTTAATTCTACTATCGGTAAGTATGTACTGGAGGCGGCAACTAAAAATGTACCTCTTCCTGTTCTTGACTTTGTAAATGACCTACTATTTACCTCTTCCTGTTCTTGACTTTGTAAATGACCTACTTCCATCGGCTCTACTCTATTTCGATAACTAAACTGTGATAAATTCCTATAATTGTTATTTCTATACTGTCTTGAATTTCCACTAAAATTCTGATTATTAATATATCTTAACTGCTCCGAGTTTATATTAAAGTTTTGGTTATAGTTTTGTTTAACCTGATCGGAGTTTCTTTCACGATTTTGAATTTGATTAAAAGATGTACCGCTGCTATTTCTATTATAGTTGTAACCTTTTTTATTTTGAGTAAAATGATTTATATTTCTTTCGATCTATTTTGTCTAATCATTCCGTTTTCTTCCAAAGTAAAGAAGGCTTCTCGGAGATTACTAATATTTCTGCTTAAAATTATACTGGCTAAACTTGGATCTATACCATTAATAAATGTTTTTAACACTATTGATTCATTCACTGGTGGTGAGATTTCTACTGGCTTTTGTACATCAAATTCGAATTAAGTTTATCTAAAATATTCACTCACATTATTATTATTCCTGCAACTAACGGCTTGATGATAAAGGCTGTGGTATGTTTCTCTTACTCCAAAGCTTCTGGTCAACTCTGTTTTTATTTGCTCCCACGTTGGATTAGTCCCAAGAGTTCGGATGGATTGCAGCATCTCCTTGAATTTTATTTATTACACTTCTTTGCAGTATAAAATTGTAGAGGCCTTAATCTCCTTGGAATAGTGGTAAGAAAAGTTCCACTTCCCGTATGAAAGATGTCAGTTCGTAGCCATCCTTTCCGTTGAACTCCTTTTTATTATAGCTGCTTCTTTTATCAGCTCTGCCGCAGGTATTTGGTATTGTGGTGCTGGATCTTGTGCTGCTGGATTTGGTTGAGGTGCTACTGGTGGAGGATTCATCTCGATTTCTTTCGGTAGTTCTAGATAGGTTTTAAATGTCACTTTTATTTTAACTGCTTTTGGCATTAAATTATGGTTTCAGTTAAATAGGTTCACGTTTCACCTTTGTTTTTTCTTTATAATGAGATGTATCACAAAATTCTTCACAGCAACACTTTGCAAAAGAGGAGACGGAAAGATTGAATTTCACTTCGCAGTAGTGTAGTTCTTAAGAACAGTATTTTTATCACTTAACTTATTTCGATCTTTTGATCTCTGTGTACTTTATTAAGTCCAATCTTTTGATATGGAACTACTTCACAGTTTCACTTTATAGTTTATATAGTTATATAGTTTATATAGTTTATATAGTTTATATAGTTTATATAGTTTATATATATACATTACGTTCGGAATTCTAATCTTTTGATTTGAATCCTACCGACTGCGCCAGAAAAGGAAAACCTTGTTCAAAAACAAACAACACTTAATTTTTATTAAATCGATGTTTATTTGGCTGTGGTCGAAAGTACACTGCACTACATTTTTCATATGTACATGACAAAAACCTAAAATTGCTGATCGATTATTTCGGCTTCCAGTCGATCGCGATTTTCGTCGTAGATGCTGATTTAAGCATTCTTGCTGAACTTAAATCAGGACGTTGAACATCCGGTGCACTTCTGACTGGAGTTAATGCGGTTGTTGGCACTGGCATAACTTGGTCGACATCCGGTATATTGCTGACTGGTGTTGCTGGGGTGCCAGTTCAGGACTGGGGTGCCAGTTCAGGACCCCGTTGTATAAGGCGGATACAAAAAAGAATTGGCGAAAGTTCTCAATTGTTGGGCGTCACGGGCAACCACTGGCGCAAAGGACTGTAGTCAGATACCTGGGGATCTGGCCAGATCAATATCTATATTTTAACAAACATGTAGATGCTGCTCTAGCCCGATCCCGAGGCGCTTTCGCTCTTACAAAGAGACGGTGAAGGTGATTTGCTACATGGCCCTCATCCGGTCAAGGTTCAACGTGAGTGCAAGCTTGATGGAAAAGATTCGGGTGTTTGAGAGGGCTTGTCTTAGGGCTTGCCTTCGCCTTTACAGAACACCAGAGTCCCAGTACAGAAAATTCTACTCCAATGAGGTATTAGACAACAATTTCCTGGTGAAGATGATTCGAAGTCATACTGCCAGAGCGATGAACTCGATCAATAACTTGATCTCGGGGGCTTACTACCCCAATCTCCCCAGAAACATTCCTCCATTTTGATAAGCACGGTCTGATACAAGACAAGAATGCGCTACCGCTCCTCTTTCACATCGCCCGTTCAACCCGTTCAACGGTTCAAATTAAAAATGTATTTATGTCTATACACATGTTATATGGACGTATATACCACTGTATATAGATGCATATATGTACATGATTTTGTATAGCTTTTTATACAAGACGTAGGTATATATATGTAGTGTAGGTAATAAGTTAGTTTGTAAGTCTAGTTAAGTTTTATTTAATTTTAATTTTATTTTAAGGTAGAATTAAGTTAGTATAATTTTCACACAAATGTTCAGTTAATAAGTTTTTTCAATTTTTCTTATTACATATTTTTAAATATAATATTTTTTTAAATATTATAAACAATATTTGTTAGGTTAAGTCGAAAGACATAGTTTACGATTAAGTTTAGCTTAGAGTGCCCGCCGAGGGCCAGTAAGTTAAAATATAATATCACGGTTCGTTCCAGCTAGTTTTAAGCATTTTTGTCTAGTAGATAAGTTTGTTATGAATTATAAAAATAAAAATGAAATAAAAAAAAAAAAGTGTTTGGTAGTGAGAAATCTGATAGTTATATGTTAGAACTATACGGAAACTGGCATAAATTGAGACAATTTCGAAATTGGTTCGTTTTATGGGAAAGTGGGCAATTTCGATCTTAATTTCGAGGGAAATCGCCGAAATCACTCAATTCCGTCTAGTGGGAACATATTATTAAATGAAAAAAAAATTCATTAAATCCATTAGGCCGTTGGTTCTTATTAACGTTTTAAGCCTGCGCTACTCGCGGGAACATAATTCTAAAAAAACTACAATGAACAAACAAGAAAAAGAAGAAGCAAAAGAAAATAAGATAAAAGATCTTCTGAAGAGACAAGCAGCTCACGTGTAATCAAACCAGATGACAGCAGCACTGGGACTCTCCTTCAGAAACTACAAATTGGTACCGCTACCGACGGTGAATCTTTGGCTTCATCAAAGGCTAGCAAGTATACCATGTAAGTAGACTCTTAAGCCGAGGCCCATCTTCTGAAAAAAAGGATCGATCCTAAGGCCACAGGCAAACCTGACGATAAGACAAAAAGTGCGATAACATCGGCCCAGAGAGCGAAGAATGGCTACTAACGGTCAATGCAATTTGTCAAGCAGATGAGCGCTGGAGCCAAAGTAGCCAAATAAGAAAATAAACTGGCTCCCACCTGCATTCAGGCTGTTAAAACAGACACAGGGCGAGAGAAGAATCCATCGAGTATGGCCCTTATTAATCCCACCCTCCAAATAAGACCCAACAACAGCCAATAGAACCGGTCACTGTTGAATAGAACGCACAACAATCGAGTACCTGTAAGGGACACACGATCGACAACTGCAACGAAATCTGTCAGAACGCGAAACTCGAGGTCATCCCTCGCTCGATGCTACCGCTTCGCACGTTAGTTTCGAATGGATTCCTCCGCCAGTTCTCGGAAAGGACGAGTTTATTGACGCTGATGGACAAGCAAAATAAAGAGCTTGACACCGAGCTGGAGAATAATTTCTTCAGCCAAGAGCATGAACGGAGATTGAAAGAACCTCGTGGTTACTATTGACCAAAACTCACTTGACCACATCTGCAGCAGAGCCGGCAGCATCAAGTTCGAGTTGGGATCCCTGAAGCAGCTACCGACGGATATAGCCTTAATCCAATAATTTTGGCTTTTTTACAACAAAATTCAAGGATTAAGATCCAAGGTATGCAATTTATACTATCCACACCGAAGGTAAGTTGCGAACCTGTATAGTAGCCAGAAAACAATTAATATTTTTCTTCTAGGAACAGAGAAACTTACGAAAACAGAACCAAACTATTTTGCTCCTATCATCCACAAATTAAATTCTTGTCTCAAATTTTGAGGTTTTAAAAATCTTTATTGCTCGAGCAATCGTTCTAGTTCTAACATACAACTGGAGAGCAGTAGCCTACTTTACATTTCTATTTATACTAATTCGAATGCTTACAAAAGTGCAATCGAAGCTAAATGGACTGACACTAGATAATGGTGAAATCTGATACCATGCTTAAGATATGAGAAATGCTTATGTGTTTGTAATTGATACGAAGTGAATATCATTGGTGACTCTGTTAGTTGGTGTCATTGATGTCGATGCTGCGTAGGCATTTACTGCCTTAATGTCTCTTGTTGCGCGCCGTGTTAACTCCCCTCTTTCTTAAGCGGAAAGTCGAGTTTCTTCGAACTGTTTCGAAAAGTTTTTTATTTTTTCGTTCGATTCATTAAAACCAGAAATCATGTACACCGAGATAGTCGTCTTTCCAGTGGAAAGCCCCTTGCCAATCGCGTTTCACCCCGAATTTTGCTCTAAACGCACGCATACTACTTTATTTTCACGCATACTTCTTAAGGCTTTAGAGCAGCCTGCAGTTGCTCTTTGATCAATCGTATTCACAAACACTGTCTGTGAACATTTTATAAAAAACGCTGTCAGATGAAATCAAGGGGCAAGAGAGGTAGAAGTTGACTATCGCTTTAATACTTCATCTCTGGTTAAAACTCTGTCATCGAATTCTTCTTTGTTTACTAATTTTTTGATCTGAAACATTTTGTTTATTTTGTATGTGGTATGTGGTTATGCAGATGATGCAGACAGACATGATTCTTATAATGATGAAATACAAAATATAGTCCATAGCTCGATTTTACAATTCTTAACATTTATGTACTCATTACTACATCTAACCATTTTGTTATTAAATTCCAATCTTCGTGACTTATGGCCCTGGTTTCAAATAGTTTACAATTATTCTTAATGATGGGCTATCTTATATGTATAACAATTATATCTTCATTTTGTATGATTTATTATATAATAATATTTAAATTTTTAAACTTTTTTTTTATTAAATCTATCAAAGTTAAACTTTCGTGTTCATGTTTCAGAATATTATATATTAATTTCTTTCAAGTTTAAAATAGCAGGGTTTAAAATACCAGTTTTTGCCAAAGTTATTGTTTGAATTGTAATTCCGCAATTATTAACTTATTTCTTTCCTTTGTTAATCTTACTTGCGAATTACTTTTCAAGTTTTTGAATGAGTTAGTTAATTTATTGATTGCATTGAAGATTTCCGAATTAGTAGTGAGTTGTTTGTTATTACTGTCTGTCAGTTCTGAAATTTTATTGGTTATTCGTACTAAATCATCATGGTCTGGGATTCCTGCTAAACATTTCCATAGGGTTCCTAGTTCGTCAATTCCTCTTTTCTATCTACGTTTTTGTACTTGTAAGTGTCCTATTAGTAATTTAATTAAGTTAACCTCTGTGTCATTATTGTCATTACTGTCATTGTCATGGTTGGAAATTATGTATCCCGTATTAAAATTGTTCTACGTTTTTTCTATTAAGTTACTGAGATAAGTTACGTTTGTGATATGAAAAAGGTCACCGTAATCCTCATAGATTGCTGTATCGCCTTGTTCAATAAGTACTTAATTTTTCCCGAGTGTAGTCGACTACTTCTGTGGATACTATCCCCATTAATGTCAAAATAATTATCCAATTCATTTTCCCTGCAATAATGAAATGTTGTCTTTATGTACTATTCTATTTCTCTGATAGATCCGAAATTTATTTGCTAGATCTTCCTTCACCTTTTGTTTGTTATATTTTGCAGAAAGTTAATTTCTACCTCCCACGATTTTTTCGTAAATTATTTTGCTTGGAGAATACACTTTAGTATCTCTTTTTTTGTTAAGTCTCTCTATCATTTTTCCTTGAGCCACTAGAACTTCTGATTCTAAATCTTTATGTAATGTTTTATTAAATAGAGCTTCATACGGTCTTCGATCCGTAACTGAATGGATAGTTTAATTGTACTGTTGTGTTTCTCTATAGATTGATTCCAAGTTACTTATTTAATGAAATTCCTGTTTTAAATACCTTGCAATCTCTTTCGTTGTACTGTGTTTGGGGTCACAAAAATGTGTCTGAATGCCTAGTCTCTGCATTAGTGTTTTAAATTGTCCTAGTTCGTAGCCTCTGGGAAACCTTGTAATAACTCTAATACCTTTTCATCTAGATTGGTTCTATCTTCAATTAATTTGATCACAAACAATTTTTAATACGCATCAATGCATGTTAAGCATTTTAATTTCGGGGCGAAAAATATAGCAAGATGCACCTGCTCCCCCTGTTTCTGAGGAATTGGAGCCTCTCCAATTGGTACCTTTGGCGGATGTCTATCGAACTTGTTTCTGTTACAAATTTCACAGTTTCTAACATATTCTTTGAATTGTGTATTTATTTCGGACCAGTAATATGATTTGTAAGCCTGTTTCCCTATGATTTCTGTATGCTCTTGTGTGTGTCTGTTCAACAATCATGCTTCGATCTTCTTTATTTGTAATATCTATGGGAAAATGCTTCGTATGTAAAAATTTTTTGTTAAATGTTTCTTTTAACTTTTGTTTGGTTTCATATAAATCTTGCGATAATCCCTGGCTGCAATTTCTTTTATGATTGTAATTAAGTTTTCTACAGTATCATATTCTATGATATGCCCAACCTTTCCAAAGTTTCGAACTTGTTCGTGTATGGTAAGATTAGCTTTACTTAGAAGTATTCGCTATTTAAATTCGTTTAATGGCTTTTTTTCAATTTCTATATTATCACTGCTTTCAGCGGAGTGTTGTGTTCCAGTGATTAAAAATTCGTTCCACAAATTATTTATGTTTTGTCTAGAAAGTGCGTCTGCGACTATATTTGTCTTACCTGGCTTATATATTATTCTAGGACAATATTCTTCGATAAACGCATGCCATCTTTTCATTTTTGCATTGGGATTGCGGGTTGAAACTGCTAATGTTAAATGTTGATGATCCGTATGGATTTCTAAGTCTGAAACTATATAAAGGTAATTTCTCAATGTTATTAAATTCCAAACACTCTTGTGTTAGCAGTTGAAGTGAGTGCAAGTGTTTTTTCCCATCGTGTGTGCTCAGAGAGTAAAATTTCCAACAAGCGAATTCGTAGTGACTCTGGTGAAGGCGAAAATCGCCCTCCCAGCAAACAGTCACATTTTCTCGGAAGGAAACGCGACCTTTGAAAGTAATTTTATCGGGACTTGATCTTACAAGCGAAAAACTGGTAAAGGAAGAACTTATTTCATCTGGAATAAAGTGCATCGACGTGAAAATTATCACAAACAATGTTAACCCAAACATCCATTAGAAAAGCTATATTTACATTGTGTATATTCAACTCGGAACAATAAAATTAAACGAACTGAAGGAAAATCATTCCAGTTTGTTCAGAACCATAGTCAGCTGGGACTTCAAGAGACAAAAACCAGGAAAAATTACACAATGTCATAATTGTCAGCTGTATGGACACGGCTCCATGCATTGTCATGCTAAAAGTTCTTGTGCTAACTGCTCCGGCAGCCACAAAACAACTGAATGCAAAGAACCTGACGCGATGCGTTGTGCCAATTGCAGCGAACCACACAGATCATCTGATCCAAGTTGCATTAGTCGTAAACAATATCTGCAGATTCGTCAAAAACTCTCCTCTCATCAACGTCCAAACAACAGCAAACGAACACCACCTATATTACTGCCACAAACAACTTTCGATTCAGACTCCCTTTCACATTTCCCTCCACACGTGCAACCGGTGTACCAACAGCTCAGCCAACAAACAAAATTCTACCAGCTAATCACTCTCTACCATTAACTGCCACGCAGGTCCATGGCGGGAAAACGTCTCATCAGAGTACATCAAATACATCTGTAAACAATGAGAGCAACAAATTATTCTCTTTTAAATTAAGTATTACCTAAGCTTCAAACCTGTATAACAAAAAGTGATAAATTTAATATAATCACATCTCTTGCTATCAAATACATTTATTCAAATAATTATGGTATATAATTCCCTGAACATAGCACTAAGCACATACTCCAATGTGCTCGCTGTCAGACTTTTGGGCATGCCGCGGCGAACTGCAACATGGAGTCTCGCTGCGTCAAATGCGCAGAAACCCACAATCCAGGGAAATGCCGTTTAGGGAAGGAAAAAGTCGAGGACAGGGCTATGCTCACATGCGTACTCTGTAAGACCAATGGGAACCCTGCAAATTATCGGGGATGTCCTAAAGTCCAGGAAATCGGAAAGAGTGTAGAGGCAAAGAAACAACTCAAAATGGTAGAATCGAGGCCAGTGCCCCGTGTTCCAGCTACCACTGTTACGCCGGCCGTCTCCTACGCCCAAATGGCATCAGGAAGGCGACCGGTACAACAGACAGTGCCGAAGGTGACCCCGGTCCCAGTGGCCAGGCAACCTGAAGCGAATCTGGATATGATGGCGGTACTGCTCTCTATCCAGGGGCAGATCGCTCAGCTCGAGAAACAGTTCCAAGAGCAAGCAGCGCGAGTAGAATTAATCTACTCGACGGTGTTTGCCGTGCCAAACGCATCATCGGTCTAATGGCTGCGCACGCAGCTAGTAACCTTAAGATCCTAGCAGTGAATGTGAATTCACTGATTACAACAGAACGCAAATTAACGCTCGGCAACCTTATGCAAACTCACAATCCAGACGTGCTGATGGCCAGCGAAACTAAGCTGAACCAGACGCGCAAACTCTGGTACAAGAATTACCACGTAGTTCGAAGAGACCGGCCCCAATCCTTGCGAGGGGGCGGGGTCGCTCTCTTAATCAAAAAAGGCCTCTGTCATAAGGTCATGTATAGCAGTGAAGTGCGAAGATTTCAAGTGCTAGAAACGTGTATTGCACGCATTCCTCTCCAGGGTGGAAAGCGGTTATATGTGATCGCGATCTACGCAGCTGACAATCCTGCACTCAATCGCAACTTTATTTCAGAACTCGATACTCTTTTCACTAGCCTTCGACTGAGCTCGGAGGAAAACTATTATATAATTGCTGGGGATTTGAACTCCAAGCATAGAGAATGGGGCAATAGAGTGCACAACGACAGGGGGACCCCACTGTATAACTGGTTGACAAACTGGCACAATATTGACTTCAAGCTAGATTTGCTTGCCACTGATAGGCCATCGTACCCCAGATCCGGGTCCTATCTGGATCTGTTGTTGATCGACAGACGACTGACGATACTAGACGTGGAAAGGCGCACGCGGAACTGTACGAGAGTGATCACTGCGGACTCTTCGCGGCTATTCAGCTCCCGAACGAGGTGGAAGAACTGGAGGAGTATGTCCAGAGGAATCCTTATAATTACAATAAGGCCCGCTGGCCTCGCTTCTCCAGGACGTTATCCACAGAACTACGTTCGAGTGGGATCAATCCTCCATCAAACAGAAACCTAACGAACGAAGAGGTTGACAGGTACCTCATACAAATGGACGACGTAATTAAACGCACCATGGACAAGACTATTCCGAAGGTAGTACAAATCGATGACAGCGATGTTTATCGAAATGCTACCATCGATGCACTTCACGTGCACAAAAGTAGGCTGCTGTCAAGACTCAAACTCTTGCACAGGCGGTTTACAAATCCACAAGACGCGGAAGTTAGGGAATTGAAGTCGGAGATCAAGAACCTCAAACAGTTAATACGGATGAACTATAGCTTGGCTATAAGCTTGCACTGGGGCAATAAGATATGGGCTGTACGATCTAACAACCCGGGTATGTTCCCACAAGTAAATAAAATATTTCGGAGGAAAGATCAAAACGACATTCAGGCCGTTAGACTTCCCAGAACGACAAATAACGAACAATTACTGACTTCAGTTGGCATCGATCCAGATGGAGCAGTGCTTGACAACGACTTCTTCGTGGTTGAAGATCCCCAGGAGAAGGTGAAAGCAATTGGTGCTGTATTTCAGCGAGTGTATACGGTCAACGAGGTTCGTAGGCCGAATCACGACCTGGAGCATAGAGCCTCGCTAAACCACTTCGAGCTCCGAAACGAGATAAGTCAATGGCGATCTGAGAATCCTGGTTTTACCAGGTTCAGTGACGATAACATGGCAAATAATGACGTCGCCAATGATGGAAATCACATCTTGATTTCTCAAGAATATCTTCAGGGTATCTTTAACTCGCTGAAGAAGAAAAAGTCGGTGGGAATCGATGGTATGCCAAATATTGTGCTTCGCTATCTTCATCCCGAAGCCGTGCAGATTTACACAACACTGTTCAATAATGCGCTGAGTAATGCTCATTACCTGGCACACTGGAAAACAGCTGTGGTTCAACCAATCCCTAAACGGGACAAAGACAAAACTATCCCGACAAATCTTCGGTCGATCAGTCTTCTTCCTTGCATAAGCAAGGTCTTTGAAAAGATAGTCATTCGAGTTCTGAAACAATGGGTTGAGGAAAATAAAATCATACCGGACAACCAGTTCGGATTCAGGGCGGGGCATGAAACTATACATGCCGCGTCCAAACTGGTATCCGACATTCAGTGGAACAAAGACAAAAAGCAATGCACGGGTGCTTGCCTGATTGACTTGGAGAAAGCGTTCGACACCGTTTGGTTAGAGGGTCTCTTCCTCAAGCTGGTCAGGCTCGGCATAAGTAAACCATTGCTATACACGATCTATGAGATGATAATAGGCAGAAAGTTCGTCGTGAAAAGTGGCGACGTAACTTCTACCACGGTCTTTGACATCAAAAATGGTCTGCAACAGGGAGCGGTTGGTTCGCCTATCTTGTTCTCAATATTCACTGCAGATCTTATAGGTTCCATGCCGCATCTAATTGCGTACGCCGACGATCTAGTAGCGTACAGATCAGGTCCGAAGGTCGAAGTAATAAGTAACTTGCTGCAACTTGACTTCGAACAAATTCAGCGATTTTGCGACGACTGGAACCCGCTGTACTTGGCAGCATGGGATACGCGCACAAACTGGCGTAAGTTCGGCATAGTTGACCCGCAGGGACGGCCGTTAGATGTGAAAAGTGTAGTAAGGTATGTCGGCATTTGGTTGGACCAATATCTGTATTTTGACAAACATATAGATATTGCTCTGGCGAAAGTTAAAAAGGCCTTTGCCCTGGCAAAGGGGTTGTTTTACAACAGCCAACTTGACACCAGAGTAAAGGTAATCTGCTACATGGCCCTCATCCGGCCAGTAATGGCCTACGGTTGTCCACTGTGGTTTAATGTGAGTCCTTCCCAGATGGAAAAGATGAGGTTGTTCGAGAGACAGTGTCTTCGCACTTGTGTCCGGTTGTATCGTACACCCGAGTCTGAGTACAAGAAGTTCTATCCTAACGAGGTCCTGTACAACGAGGCAAACTTGAACAGGATAGATAATTTTATTATTAAACTGATCAGAAGGCATATTGCACGAGCTATGACTTCTTCCAACAGTCTGATCTTAGGGGCTTACTACCCCAATGTTATGTACCATGAGAGAGTGCGTCTCACCGGCTTTATTCCTCCTGAAGCGTTCCTCTATCTCGACACAATTGGCCTAATACAGGATCCACAAGGATGTCCTGTCATCTTCCATGTCGTACGCCCAACAGTCGACAGGCGACTCCAATACGAACGGGATGTCGCTCGCAGTCACGAGGATCTCCTCCGGTTCAGCAGAGCGATCTCCGTTCGAGACAGGAGAGAGTCTGCCAAAGAACGGCAATTTTACTGGTGGTTACACCAAAACCAGTCTCTGCCGCCGCTGGCTTTTCAAGATGATGATGCTATAGTTGACCATGGTGGCCAACTTACATAGATTATAGGGTAGCAGTTAAGAAGAAAAAAAAAAAAAAAAACATTAAGAAAATATATATAGCAAAAAAAAAAAAAAAAGAAAGGTGCACTACGGCGTATAAATTATATATGTTAGGCATATACATAACATATACGCCCTGGTGCACGTGTCCGTAAAGTTACGGACATAGTTAAGATAGTTTTTTAAGTTTTAATGTTAGGTTAAGCTAGTTTAAGGTAGGTTAAGACAGATAAATTAAGCCAAGTTTTTCACAGTTTTCGTGGCTAAACAAAAAACAAAAACAGAATGAAAAAAAAAGAAGGACAGACTAAGCCGAAAGGCAAACTTAAATGATATATCAGAATAGCTTAGAGTACCCGTATAGGGTCAGTAGGTTAGATGTAAGAACAATTGTTAAGATAGTTAAGCTAGTTTTAAGTATTTTTGTCTAGCACGTAAGTAAATGAATTAAAAATAAAACAAAAAAATATCTGGAGATTCGTCAAAAACTCTCCTCTCATCAACGTCCAAACAACCTCAAACGCACACCACCTATATTACTCCCACAAAAACCTTTCGATTCACACTCCCTTTCACATTTCCCTCCTCTTCCCACACGTGCAACCGCTGTACCAACAGCTCAGCCAACAAACAAAATTCGACCAGCTGATCGCTCTCTACCATCAACTGCCACGCAGGTCCATGGCGGAAAAGCCTCTCATCAGAATACATCAAATACGTCTGAAAACAGTGAGAGAGCAAAAGAGAAATTAATACTCTTTTAAATGAATTATTAGCTAAGCTTCAAACCTGTATAACAAAAAGTGATCAAATCAATGTAATCACATCTCTTGCTATCAAATACATTTATTCAAATAATTATGGTATATAATTCCCTGAACATTATTACTTGGAATGCAAGAAGCATGTCAAATAAAATATTACAATTCTTTCATTATATTATTGATAAAAAAGTTGATATTGCTTTGGTTACGGAAACTCACTTAAATGTAAACAAATCCTTTTCTCACCCAAACTTTAATTGTTATCGTCTCGACAGGAGTAACACAACAGGAGGTGGCGTTGCTGTCGTCATACGGAAAAAATATTGTACATTCGGTACACCCAATCTTACAACTGCGTTGTATTGAATCAATTGGCATAGAAATTAATAGAGGCAGCAACTCTAAAGTGAGTATCTTTTCTGTTTATTTCCCGGGTGGAAATAGAAATATTGATAAGATGTCTCACCTTAAGAACGACTTGCAAAAAATATTTAGATATCGAGGTAAAGTTATCTTTGGCGGAGATTTAAATTGTTGCCATCAATTGGGGAATTGTCTGCGGGCTAATTGCTGGGGTAACGAATTGTTTAATATTAACGAAATGCAACCAAATTTTTCTTTACTATACCTCCTGAATTTACCTACGCCCCAACATCTGAATCTAAAAGTCCTTCCACTCTAGACTTCTTTATGACTAATATTTCAACGCATTGCTCTATGCCGTTCACTTATGACAATTTCGGGTCAGATCATCTTCCTGTCAGTATCAATATGAATCTCTTAGTTGAAGTCAATCGACCTACGTTATATTATAAATATTCCGCGGCCAATTAGAACCATTTTGCTTCATTTATCAATACCAACTGAGATCAGAATAATGTCATTTTTTCGCTTGTAACTACGACTACCCTAATTGATTCAATGTGTATGCATTTTACTTCGTTATTAAACTGCGCTGCCGATTTCGCGATACCTAAGTACCCTAGGAAAGATAGTAATGCAGTTCCACTTCCTAGTAATATTTTACTATTAATACGGCTGAGAAACTCAGAAAGAAGAAAATGGATACGTTATCGCCATGACTGCTTTCTTTATAGCACGAAGTTAAACAAAGCCATTGCTAAAGAAATTAATGAGTTCAAAAATAAGCGTTGGAATAACCTACTTTATAGCTTTGATAAATATAGTAAACCATTCTGGAAAGTTTCAAAACTTATTAAAAAAAGAGGTTTGAGTATTCCACCTCTAAGGGCTCAAAGCCAGCTTTATATTTCTCCAAGCGATAAAGCCAATCTACTTGCAGAGACTTTCTCAAAAAATCACCTACTTACTGTCAATTTTAGTGATCCTGCCACTTCCACTGAAGTGTCTCACACCATTGACAGTCTCTCACAAGCAAATGTTGAATTATCGGATTTAAGTATACTTAATACTAATAAAGTAAGACCATTGATCAAAAACCTTAAAGCTAAAAAAAATCCTGGCTTAGATGGTATTAACAATAAGCTTATAAAGGCCCTTCCTCTCACAGGCTTACGGTACTTAACTGCAATTCTTAATGCATGCATTAAACTCAGCTACGTCCCTAATTGTTGGAAAACAGCTTTGGTAATTCCGATTGGCAAGCCTGGTAAACCAAAAGACGACATCAACAGTTATAGGCCAATAAGCTTACTAAGCAGTTTAAGTAAGCTATTAGAAAAGATAATAAAAGAAAATATTGACAATCACTTAACTGTTAATAATATACTCCCCGACTATCAATTTGGGTTTCGGCGGTCCCACAATACGTACCATCAAATCATTAGGATTAAGAAACATGTCAAACATAAATTTCAATCCAAAGAGTCCACTGGATTAGTATGATTAAATATTGAAAAAGCCTTTGATACGGTTTGGCATGATGCTTTAATATACAAACATATTAAATTAAACTTTCCTATGGAAACTGTTAAAATCATCCAGAGTTTTTTAGATAAAAGAAAATGTATAGTAAAAGTACAAAATGTTAAATCCGCAGTATAAAATATTACATATGGATTACCTCAAGGTACTGTACTCTCCCCAACACTTTTTAATATATTTGTCTCTGTCACTCCAGATCTTGGCAATGATGTGAATATTGCTATGTTTGCTGATGATACAGCAATATTTGCGTCTGGTACATACTATACGGACGTCTATAATGTGCTGCAAACGGCACTTTCCAAATTAGAAAAATTCCTTTACAAATGGAAAATTAAAGTAAATGCTTCGAAAACGAAAGTAGTTTGGTTTACACTTAGACGAAAAAATGTTTTATTCCAAACAACGTAAAACTTCAAATGGGTTCTATCGATATTGACTGGTCTGAGCACTGCAGATATCTCGGAGTTATGATTGATAAGAAACTAACTTTTCAGAAACATATTTCTGTCACAAAATTCTCTATTATAAATAGAAAATCGAAACTTAGTACTGACAATAAACTTATTTTGTATATGTCCGTCTTTCGGGGCTCCTGTTTGGTACGACTGCGCTAGAACTCACAAACTTAAACTTCAAATATGCCAAAATAAAATCATTAAAATTATGCTTAATTTACCACGTTATTATTCAACCCGCAGATTTCACAGCCAAAGCAATATCAACTTTTTACACTCTCTTATAGAAAATTTAACACAAAGATTCTATGAAAATTGTTATATTTCAAATAATGAACTTATCAAATGCATATCCTTTTCAAATTAAACGCTTAACAAGAAATATGTAAAATAGTTAAATAAAAATATTTGACTAGGGGCCATTGCAATATTAAATTTTAAGAGTTGAATAAGAGTTTTTTCTTGTAGCTTTCCCTTGAATTAATATTTAAATATTTTTGTTGTATATCGCTCACTCCACTCTTTATTAAATCATAGTTGTAAAGGGCAGTTGTCCTAAACCTCTAATTATAAATATTCTCACAAATGTAAACACTATTTGTCTTGCTACATAAATAAACAAATGAAAAAAAATTAAATCCCAAACGATTGCGTAAAATAAAAATTATAGGCCTGCTTTCTTGGGTAAAAACACCACTATAGCATGATTAGAAGCATTTGTGGTTAACATAAACTTTTTATTAAAGTCAGGTTGGACTATTCTACTACATTAATTAATAATTTCTTTAGTTTTTCACAAGCTGAAATACCTTCTCGATCTAATCTTATTATTGTTTTTTTTTTTTTTAAAAGAAGCACAAAACAAAATAGTCAAAACAAAAAATGTAAAAAAGACATAAAACTAAAAATCAAAAAAGGTGCACCTCGGTTACATTGGTGATTATTGTTTTGTCGGTACATATCATTAGCTTGCGTATGCTGTCCTGAACTATTTTGATAATTATTGTTTCGTTCTAATGTATCATTACTTGGTCGAGATTATTCTGACATATTATGATAGTTGCTATTTGATGGAAAGCGGTAATTTCCGGAGTTGGAATCATTCCATGAGTGATGTTCGTCAAGTTTAGCAAAGTAAATAGTATTATAACATACGAAAAAGAAGATTCTTTCACAAGTTGCATTTTAAAATTAAAGCAAAGTTTTGCGAATTGCGTATAATGCATACATATATAGGAAAAAAAATCAAATCTTGCTGTACAATTTATATGTGATATGAGTCCAAAACTAAAATACTTCAAGTAATGACTTCTGTTGCGACACCATTAATCCGAATTAATTAGCAAAATGAAAATGTTTGACTAATCGATAGATATACAATGTTAAAGTGACAATACGAAATAATTCAAGGGAATTAAGTTGTTTTCTGTAAATTTGTGTGCGTATATAACTAAAGAACAGACATACATATGTACAGAATTTCTATTTCATCATCATTACATTCTTATGAATTGTGAATCATTATTTACAAATGGAATTCAGCCACAAAATCATATTAAACCCTTTTGTACATATTTTCTAATATTTCAAACGCAAAATATTTGAATTCAAATGTAGCGTGTCAATGACAGAGATGAAGTATTAAAGAGATAGCCAACTTCCTCGTCTCTTCCCCCTAGATTTCATTTGACAGCGTTTTTTATAACATTCCACAGACAGGGGCTTGTGAATGCGTGTGACCTAAGCGAACAGCTGATTACCACCACCTAAATTTATCGAGGTGAATTTGATTTGCTTGATATTACTGATTTTGCTCTATACGCACCCAAACTACTTTATTTTCACGCACACTTCGTAAGGCCTTAGAGCAGCTCCATGTCGTTCTTAGATCACTCGTATTCACAAGCCCTGTCTGTGTAAATAAAAAAAAGGCTGTCAGTAGTGTGAGCGACTTTAGAGCAAAATCTGAGATGGACACGATTGTGTTTTAGTAAACACTCAAACCCGGGTTGGACATCTGGTTGTAGATAATTTCTGATGTTGATGATTTCCCTTTCATAACATTATTTCTGAAGATAATTGTACTACATGAACGCATAAATCCTTTATTTAATTAGTCCTTTTTTAGAAATTAAAAAAAACATGCACAACAACTTATCATTTGGACATCCGTTCTTATTGGATTCAAATTTCTGTGTAAAATATTCACCACCAAAAATGGCGGGAAATGTTAGAAGAAAATGTATGTTCACGAGGTGCATGAAAATTGAGATTGGGAAATTCCATTGGAAAACGACGTTAAGTTTGAAAATTATCAGATTTAATAAAAAGATATTATCACATTATCAATATTGGATAATCAATATGATACATACGATGAAATGCAAACCATAGGTATATAAGGAACTTGAAAACTAATATACCAAATACGATACCAATATGGAAGTTCGCACACAACAATTTGTTTGAAAAACTTGATATGACAAATACGAAATTCATTCTAAATTACGAACATAAAATATAATATTGGATATAATAAGCAGTAATATAATTCTGTATTTCATATATGACTTGCACTTCTAGGCTTAATCCAAAAAAACTCAATTGTAAAAACATTAACCCTTATTACAGTAGTTTCATCGGAATATGAAACAAAAGATATATTTTAAATGTTTTCACATTAGTTCTGACCGAAATGCATCATTATCACCATAGTGATTATTATTATTAAAATGATTTGCATATTTAGCCGAGTTTTAGCGATGTCTTATAAAAACATCAACAATAATAATTCTTTTAAGAACTTGTAAACTTTCTGAACATTCTCATTGGAAAACTTCCTATCATGAGCATTTTTGACATTATTATGGGCACTCTCGCTATTTTTTGACACTATTGGGGGCCAGTCTTAAAAGTAACATGGCGCTGCCTTAAAGGGTTAAGAAGGATGCGTGAAAATAATGTAGTATGCGTGCGTGTAGAGCAAAATCGTGGTGAAACGCGATTGGTAAGGGGTTTTCCACTGGAAAGACGACTATCCGGTGTACATGATTTCTGGTCAATGAACAGCGCGCGTTCCAAAGTACTTCCAGGTATATGAATGTACCTTCTGAACACAATCAGTGTTTTTAAGCTCCTCCTCCTTTGTGGGGTGAAACATATGGATTTGAAATAATACTCAAATAATGAGCGCTTTTGAAAATTATGCTCTACTTCACCTCATTATTTCGAAGGGGAAGACTTTCAGATGTTCGAAACGCTTCTCACGTATTCGCAGATGGTACAGATGGTACAAATACAACAATATCACTATTAGTTGATTTCTGGTTTGCAATCAGCAATGACAGTTTGCAGAACACCAAAAGCCACGAATGAACTAGCCATGTTATGAGGAATAGAGAAGCTAGCTATCGAGAGCTTGAAATGTAATCCCAATCGAGTGCAGGACTCTGATTGTTGTTGTTGTAATACATGCTAACAAAGATGTAATCCCGATTCGTGGGCATAAAAAAAACACTATATAAGCAAAAGCATAGCTTTATAGTACAATTATGCATCCCAATTTCGAAATTGCCCAAAGTATTCACACTACGTTTGAAACAATTTGGTTTGACATCGAAATGTACATGTACGTGAAAACTCGCTCAGAGAGGCATGTGTGCGAAGCATTGTGTGTGATCTGTGTTTGGTAGTGAGAAATCTGATAGTTAGAACTATACAGAAACTGGCATAAATTGAGGCAATTTCGAAATTGGTTCGTTTTATGGGAAAGTGGGCAATTTCGATCTTAATTTCGAGGGAAATTGAAGAAATCACTCAATTCCGTCTAGTGGGAACATATTATTAAATGAAAAAAAAATTCATTAAATCCATTAGGCCGTTGGATCTTATTAACGTTTTAAGCCTGCACTACTCGCGGGAACATAATTCTAAAAAAACTACAATGAACAAACAAGAAAAAGAAGAAGCAAAAGAAAATAAGATGAAAGATCTTCTGAAGAGACAAGCAGCTCACGTGTAATCAAACCAGATGACAGCAGCACTGGGACTCTCCTTCAGAAACTACAAATTGGTACCGCTACCGACGGTGAATCTTTGGCTTCATCAAAGGCTAGCAAGTATACCATGTAAGTAGACTCTTAAGCCGAGGCCCATCTTCTGAAAAAAAGGATCGATCCTAAGGCCACAGGCAAACCTGACGATAAGACAAAAAGTGCGATAACATCGGCCCAGAGAGCAAAGAATGGCTACTAACGGTCAATGCAATTTATCAAGCAGATGAGCGCTGGAGCCAAAGTAGCCAAATAAGAAAATAAACTGGCTCCCACCTGCATTCAGGCTGTTAAAACAGACACAGAGCGAGAGAAGAATCCATCGAGTATGGCCCTTATTAATCCCACCCTCCAAATAAGACCCAACAACAGCCAATAGAACCGGTCACTGTTGAATAGAACGCACAACAACCAAGTACCTGTAAGGGACACACGATCGACAACTGCAACGAAATCTGTCAGAACGCGAAACTCGTGGTCATCCCTCGCTCGATGCTACCGCTTCGCACGTTAGTTTCGAATGGATTCCTCCGCCAGTTCTCGGAAAGGACGAGTTCATATTGACGCTGATGGACAAGCAAAATAAAGAGCTTGACACCGAGCTGGAGAATAATTTCTTCAGCCAAGAGCATGAACGGAGATTGAAAGAACCTCGTGGTTACTATTGACCAAAACTCACTTGACCACATCTGCAGCAGAGCCGGCAGCATCAAGTTCGAGTTGGGATCCCTGAAGCAGCTACCGACGGATATAGCCTTAATCCAATAATTTTGGCTTTTTTACAACAAAATTCAAGGATTAAGATGCAAGGTATGCAATTTATACTATCCACACCGAAGGTAAGTTGCGAACCTGTATAGTAGCCAGAAAACAATTAATATTTTTCTTCTAGGAACAGAGAAACTTACGAAAACAGAACCAAACTATTTTGCTCCTATCATCCACAAATTAAATTCTTGTCTCAAATTTTGAGGTTTTAAAAATCTTTATTGCTCGAACGCTATCGTTCTAGTTCTAACATACAACTGGAGAGCAGTAGCCTACTTTACATTTCTATTTATACTAATTTGAATGCTTACAAAAGTGCAATCGAAGCTAAATGGACTGACACTAGATAATGGTGAAATCTGATACCATGCTTAAGTTATGAGAAATGCTTATGTGTTTGTAATTGATACGAAGTGAATATCATTGGTCACTCTGTTAGTTGGTGTCATTGATCTCGATGCTGCGTAGGCATTTACTGCCTTAATGTCTCTTGTTGCGCGCCGTGTTAACTCCCCTCTTTCTTAAGCGGAACGTCGAGTTTCTTCGAACTGTTTCGAAAAGTTTTTTATTTTTTCGTTCGATTCGTTAAAACCAGAAATCATGTACTCCGAGATAGTCGTCATTCATTCATTTTAGTTCATTTTTATTAACTTAATTCATAACAAATACCTAAATACTAGACAAAAATGCTTAAAACTAGTTGGACGAACATTGTTACTACTTCTAACTTACTGGCCCTAGGCGGGCACTCTAAGCTAAACTTAATCTTAATCTATGTCTTTCGACTTATTCTAATAATGTATTTGGAAAAATAAAAAATAAATTTAACTGTAAATTAAAATTAAGAAAATTATAAAAAACTTAATATCCGAACTGATTTTACTAAAACTTATTTACTAACTTACATACTACCTTAAAATAACATAAACTACCTTAAACTAAACATACATACATATATATATGTGTATCTTACAAAATACGCACATATATATGCATATGTCCTATGTACATGTGTATACACAGAAGTACACAAGTGTACACATGTGTAAACTTTTTTTTTTTTTTTTTTTTTTTTTTTTTTCTTTTTTTTTTTTTTTTTTTTTTTTTTTTTTTTTTTTTTTTTTTTTTTATTATGTACTTATGTACAACTTACAAACTACCCTAAAAAACCTACCTACCCTAAGATATGTAGGTCGGCCATAGGTTGCGGCTGATAAAATGCGTTTGATCAGCTGCAAGACAAACCGATATGCACTGCCCGTTTTTAACCCGGGTCTAAAGGGTTCGATGAGGGAGTTCCCTCACTGCACAGCCACCAGAATTTTCGGTGTTGCATTGCAACATCCCGAACATCTCGCCTTGATACCGCCGTACTGAACCGGAGGAGACCCTCCTCAACTCGTTGTGCGACGGAACGGTCGTGGTTGAGTCGCCCATCCACAGTCGAACGGGCGATGTGGAAGAGGAGCGGTACCGCATTTTCATTTTGTATCAGACCGTGTTTGTCCAAATGGAGGAATGCTTCTGGGGGGACGAAGCCGTTATGACGTACCCTTTCATGGTACTGGGAATTGGGGTAGTAAGCCCCAGAGATCAGGTTATTGGCCGAGTTCATCGCTCCGGCAGTATGGCCTCGAATCAATTTCACCAGGAAATTGTCCACTCGTATCAGGTTCGCCCCGTTGTATAAAACCTCATTGGAGTAGAATTTTCTGTACTGGGACTCTGGTGTTCTGTAAAGGCGAAGGCAAGCCCTAAGACAAGCCCTCTCAAACACCCGAATCTTTTCCATCAAGCTTGCACTCACGTTGAACCACACGGGACAGCCATAGGTGAGCATTGGCCGGATGAGGGCCATGTAGCAGATCACCTTCACCCTCGCATCGAGTTGGCTGTTGTAAAACAGTCTCTTTGTAAGAGCGAAAGCGCCTCGGGCTCGGGCTAGAGCAGCATCTACATGTTTGTTAAAATATAGATAATGATCTAGCCAGATCCCCAGGTATCTGACTACAGTCCTTTGCGCCAGTGGTTGCCCGTGACGCCCAACAATTGAGAACTTTCGCCAATTCTTTTTTGTATCCGCCGAAGCCTTATACAACGGGGTCCTGAACAGTATGGTTTCCGACTTCTGAAAGTTGATATTCAACTTCCAGTCATCGCAACTTCTCATGAATGAGTCGAAGTCACCCTGCGCGAAAGTAGTGATGTCCTCGATCTTTTTACCTGATCTGTACACAATCAAGTCGTCGGCGTACGCAATTACGTGAGGAAGAGAACTTATCAGATCGCTCAAGAAAATGTTGAACAGGATCGGCGAATTAACGGCACCATGTTGGAGACCATTTTTTACTTCAAATATACCTGCAGAGGTCACATTGCCATTCTTGACGACGAACCTTCTACCAGTAAGCATGTTACACAGTAGGTACAGCAGTGGTTTACTAATGCCTAGCCCATTGAGCTTGTAAAAAAGTCCTTCTAACCACACGGTGTCGAAGGCCTTCTCCAGGTCAATCAGGCAGGCACCCGTACATTGTTTCTGGCTCTTGTTCCATTGGATATCCGACACCAGTTTCGACGCATGAATAGTGTCATGCCCCGCTTTGAAACCGAATTGGTTATCCGGAATTATATGTTTTTCCTCTGTCCAGTTGGCCAGAGCTCTATTAATCACCTTCTCAAATACCTTGCTGATGTTCGGAAGGAGACTAATTGACCGGAGGTTGCACGGATTCGAAGAATCTTTACCTCGCTTGGATATGGGTTGCACAATCCCAGTTTTCCAATGCTCCGGATAATGTGCATTATTCAGAGCATTGTTAAACAGGATAGTGTACATATTAACCGCATCCAGGGGGAGATGTCTTAGCACAATGTTCGAGATCCCGTCGATTCCAAATGACTTCTTCTTCTTTAGTGATTCGAAGACCGCTTGGAGCTCTGTCTTCGCTATGAACGGGGGAAGAACCCCTTCGTCGGCGATGATATTATCTGCCATGTTATCTTCATTGAACACGACAAAGCCGATGTTCTCCGATCGCCATTGATGCATGTCTTCACGAAGTTGCGAGTTGCTAGATTGTACGCGATTCTCCAGGTCGTGGTTTGGGCAAACACTCACATTCACCTTATACGCTTCCTGAAAGACCGCGCCTAGTACGGGTCTTCGACCACAAAGAAGTTATCGTCGAGTACGGCGTTATTTGGATCAATACCTGCTGTAGTCAGTATTTGTTCGTTGTCCGTCGTTCTGGGGACTTACTACGAAAAATCTTATTTATCTGCGGAAACAACCCGAGGTTTTTGGATTTTACATCCCGAATCTTATTGTTCCAATGCATGTTAACAGAAAGTCTGTAGATCTGAACAATTAATGTTTGAATGTTTTTGATGAGCGATTTCAGTGTCAGTAAACCGTCTGTACAAGGTTCTTAATCTTGACAGAAGTCTACTTTTCCGTTGATGTAGTGCGTCAATTATCGCATTGCGATATAAGTTGAACAAACTCTCCTAATTCCGCAATATCGTTGGGGATCTTGATTTCGGCACTGAGTCCGCAATGGTCACTGAGATACACGAAAGTGTTCAAACAGTTTACCGTTTGTGAGTTTGTGTCTGTCAGCTGCAGTCTTGCGTCAAATAGCAGGAGATCCAGATAAGAGCCGCTTCTGGGGAAGGACGAGATCTCTGTTGCTTTCAACTCGAGTCTATATTCGACACTGTGCAAGCAATACCAGCTGTAGAGCTGGTCCCCTCTACTATTGGAAACTATGTTTCCCCAATATCCGTGACGGGCATTTAAGTCCCCGGCCAAAATGAAATAGTTCTCCTCCGAGTCCAGTCTAAGACATCGAAAAAGTGAATCGAGCTCTGATATAGTCGTTCTGGAACTAGGGAGGCCGGAGGAGTAGACCGACACCGCATACAGCTTCTTTCCACTGCGGAGAGAAATGCACACGATGCACGCCTCCAACTCCTGAAACCGTCGAACTTCACTGCTATACACTACTTTGTGTTTAATGTTGTTTTTAATGAAGATCGCGACACCGCCTCCACCATTGGAGTTGGGTCGGTCTCTTCTAATAACATTATAATTACTGTGCTCCAATGTGCCTCTCTGAGTTAGCTTAGTTTCGCTAATCAGAAATAGCTCTGGGCTTTGATCGTCCAACAATCTATAGAGCTCGTTTTTTCGCGGGATCCTTATCAATGAATTTGCATTCACTGCAAGGATCTTATAGGTACTCTCCGTCTGCGCAGCCATCATGACTGGTGACGTGCTTGGTTCTGCAGGAGCGCCAGAATTTGGCTTACCTGCTCCTCTAACCGATCCATACGCCTTTCAATGGAGGATTTCCAATCGGGCGTTGGATCGTGTGCCCTTGGCACTGAGACTTGTGGCGCTACCTTTGGTAGTTGCTGCTTTTCTGTATTCCTCTGGCCAGACGCCATTTGGGCGTAGGTCAATTGAGGGGTGACGGGTATGGCTGCCCCGAGTGGATTTTTCACTGGGGGCTGCTTCTGCAGAGCTGTTTTTGTTTTAAGCTCCTGGAACTTAGGGCAACCCCGATAGTTGGCGGTGTGCCCCGCGTTCCCGCAGAGTACGCACTTGAGCTGACTTTTGTCAGCTGCTCCCTCTTTCCCCAATGAGCAATCCTCCGCCTTATGTTTTCCACTGCACTTCACGCATCGAGGCCGCCTTTGGCAGTTCGACGCGGCGTGCCCAAACCTTTGGCAACGAACGCATTGGAGAATGCCTCGCGCCTTCTTATGCTTTCCCAGACGCAATCATAGTCAGCTAATGTTTCTATGTCATTCAACTTATCTATTTTGCTGTTGGGTGACAGCTGTACAATAAAGAACTGTAATTTCCGACCCTCTCCTTTTGCCTTAGCTGTGGTGAAGGGCTTGACCCCTACGAACTCGAGACCGTCACACACTTGCTCTTTGAGCAGTTGGAAGATATCCTCCGCTTCGAGCGGTGCGGCGATCTTTAATAATTTGGATTGATTTTTTTCTCTTTTCGGTGTGAAGGAGAAGAACTGCGTCGTCGAACGCGATAGACACGTCTTAAGAGCTTTGTGATGCTCTACGGTCTTACAGCGGATAGAGTATTTTTCAAATCCTTTATTTTTCTTAATGCTAAAATTGCCACTACCTATCGCCCGCCTACATACCTGTGCAGTTTGTATAATATCCGTCTTGAACAAGTTGATGGGTGGCACATTTTCATTCTTTTTTGGCTGCTGTTGTTGCTGGTGTACTGCTGACTGCTGTTGTTGTTGTTGGGCTGCTATCTGTTGCTTCTGCTGTTTTTGTTGTGCTGCTGAATTGTGATTTTGCTGAACTGTTGCCTGATGTTGCTTCTTTTTCTGCTGTGTTGCTACGTGCAGATGTTGTTGAGCTGCTGGCTGTTTCAGCTGTTGTGTTGCAGACTTCTGTTGCTGCAAAGCAGCTGCATGTTGTTGCTGCTTCAGCTGTTGTGCTGTTTTTGGCTGTTGTTGCTGTTTCTTTTGTGTCTGGGTTGGCTTTGCCAGCTGTTGTTGTTGTTGCCTGAGCCCTTGTAGATCTAGCTCATCCTCGATTCTGTTCCTTTCAATGTTACTTGCCCGAAGTGCTCTAATTTCTTGAAGGAGTTTGTCAGTTTCCTCCTGCAAATTAGAGACTTTGTCTTCTTTGGCACGAATTATTGCCTCTACTTCTTCCTCTGTGTCGGAGGGCATCGATTCGAAGCTATTACTGCTAATAGCGAACCGCCCTTCCCTCCCGTCTGATACATAGGAGTACCCGTCATCATCTGTTTCGCCCTCGGCTGCCGTCTCATTAGATGACATAGCTGCAGCGCTTTCTCCCTCCTGCCGTCTTTCTAGTGACGCGTCAGTGAGGCGACGTTTTGCACTTTTGGAGATGCGC
The DNA here is from genome assembly GCA_907269125.1 of Eristalis pertinax. Lineage (NCBI taxonomy): Eukaryota > Metazoa > Arthropoda > Insecta > Diptera > Syrphidae > Eristalis > Eristalis pertinax. The sequence goes on along the minus strand of OU026145.1, from coordinate 79,908,664 downwards.
TTCTTTCTCCTCCTCTTCGACGTGCCTTCTTGGGACACCGTTGGTTGGTGGCGTGACACTCACCAGTCACCAGCTCACCAGTTGATGTTCCCCGTCCGTTCCTCGGCGATCGGACTGCCCATTCCCCTCCATTCTAGGGACTCACGTATTCAGCTTAGAAAAAAAAAAAAAAACTGTCCGCCCCAACTGAGCTTCGAACCCGTGCCCCTATGCGTCACGGCTGTTGACTCTACTCGTTCGGCCAAGTTCTTTCTGCAAATCGTACCAATTAAACTACTTCACTTTTCCTGATTATCACTATTTTACTTTAAGTTAGTCGAAACACATCTGCACTGTTCAACGATCTGTGAACGACTGAGACAAGTTTAAACTTGTCTCAAAATGTACCTCTATTCTATGCAATCTGATAACTTTGAATTGTCGAGTGTACTATGCCAATGAGTTCGAATTAACGCGTCGTTTTGTTACGTAGCGATGATTTTTTTGTTCGAATTACCAAGTGCTTAAATATGTATCGATTTTTTTCGAAATATAAAGAGATTTTCCAGGGAACTCGTGACAACTTCGAATTATGGAGAGGTTCGAATTATCGCAGGTTTGAATTAACGAGAGGCGACTGCATCCCGTATTAAAATTATTCTGGGTTTTTTCTATTAAGTTACTGAGATAAGTTACGTTTGTGATATGAAAAAGGTCACCGTAATCCTCATAGATTGCTGTATCGCCTTGTTCAATAAGTACTTAATTTTTCCCGAGTGTAGTCGACTACTTCTGTGGATACTATCCCCATTAATGTCAAAATAATTATCCAGTTCATTTTTCCTGCAATAATGAAATGTTAAGTCTTAATATTTTCTTTATGTACTATTCTATTACTCTAAAAGATCCGAACTTTATTTCCTAGATCTTCCTTCACCTTTTGTTTGTTATATTTTGCAGAAAGTTTATTTCTACCTCCTAAATTTTTTCGTAAATTATTTAATTATTTTGTTTGGAGAATACACTTTAGTATCCCTTTTTTTGTTAAGTCTCTCTAGCATTTTTCCTTGAGCCACTAGAACTTCTGATTCTAAATCTTTATGTAATGTTTTATTAAATAGAGTTCATACGGTCTTCGATCCGTAACTGAATGGATAGTTTAATTGTACTGTTGTGTGGCTCCATAGATTGATTCCAAGTTACTTATTTAATGAAATTCCTGTTTTAAATACATTGTAATCTCTTTCGTTGTACTGTGTTTGGGGTCACAAAAATGTGTCTGAGTGCCTAGTCTCTGCATTAGTGTTTTAAATTGTCCTAGTTCGTAGCCTCTGGGAAACCTTGTAATAACTCTAATACCTTTTCATCTAGATTGGTTCTATCTTCAATTAATTTGATCACAAAAAATTTTTAATACGCATCAATGCATGTTAAGCATTTTAATTTCTGGGCGAAAAATATAGCAAGATGCACCTGCTCCCCCTGTTTCTGAGGAATTGGAGCCTCTCCAATTGGTACCTTTGGCGGATGTCTATCGAACTTGTTTCTGTTACAAATTTCACAGTTTCTAACACATTTTTTGAATTGTGTATTCATTTCGGACCAGTAATATTATTTGTAAACCTGTCCCCTATGTTTTCTGTTTTTTTGTTTTTTTTTATTTCATTTTTATTTTTATAATTCATAACAAACTTATCTACTAGACAAAAATGCTTAAAACTAGCTGGGACGAACAGTGATATTATATTTTAACTTACTGGCCCTCGGCGGGCACTCTAAGCTAAATTTAATCTTAAACTATGTCTTTCGACTTAACCTAACAAATATTGTTTATAATATTTAAAAAATTATTATATTTAAAAATATGTAATAAGAAAAATTGAAAAAACTTATTAACTGAACATTTGTGTGAAAATTATACTAACTTAAATTCTACCTTAAAATAAAATAAAAACTAAATAAAACTTAACTAGACTTACAAACTAACTTATTACCTACACTACATATATATACATACGTCTTGTATAAAAAGCTATACAAAATCATGTACATATATGCATCTATATACAGTGGTATATACGTCCATATAACATGCATATAGACATAAATACATTTTTAATTGTTTTTTTTTGTAAGCTTATTCTACCTTAAACTACCCTTACCTATGTACGTAGGTCGGACGTAGGTTGCGGCAGATAGATTTCATCCAATCCGCTGCAAGACAGAGACCGACTGCATCCCATAAGGGGATACGCGCTACCCTTTCTACCCCGGGTCTAAAGGGTTCGACGAGGGAGTTCCCTCACTTCCTAACCACCAGAATTTTTGATGTTCCAATCCAACATCCCGAACATCTCGCCTTGATACCGCCGTACTGAAGCGGAGGAGACCCTCCTCAGCTCGTCGTGCGACGGAGCGGTCGTGGTTGAGTCGCCCATCCACAGTTGAACGGGCGATGTGAAAGAGGAGCGGTACCGCATTCTTGTCTTGTATCAGACCGTGCTTATCAAAATGGAGGAATGCTTCTGGGGGGACGAATCCGTTATGACGTACCCTTTCGTGGTACTGAGGATTGGGGTAGCAAGCCCCTGAGATTAAGTTATTGATCGAGTTCATCGCTCTGGCAGTACGACTTCGAATCATCTTCACCAGAAAATTGTCCACTCGTATCGTTGTATAATACCTCATTGGAGTAGAATTTTCTGTACTGGGACTCTGGCGTTCTGTAAAGGCGAAGGAAAGCCCTAAGACAAGCCCTCTCAAACACCCGAATCTTTTCCATCAAGCTTGCACTCATGTTGAACCACACGGGACAGCCATAGGTGAGCATTGGCCGGATGAGGGCCATGTAGCAGATTACCTTCACCCTCGCATCGAGTTGGCTGTTATAAAACAGTCTCTTTGTAAGAGCGAAAGCGCCTCGGGCTCGGGCTAGAGCAGCATCTACATGTTTATTAAAATATAGATATTGATCTAGCCAGATCCCCAGGTATCTCACTAGAGTCCTTTGCGCCAGTGGTTGCCCGTGACGCCCAACAATTGAGAACTTTCGCCAATTCTTTTTTGTATCGGCCGAAGCCTTATACAACGGAGTCCTGAACAGTATGGTTTCCGACTTCTGAAAGTTGATATTCAACTTCCAGTCATCGCAACTTCTCATGAATGAGTCGAAGTCACCCTGCGCGAGAGTAGTGATGTCCTCGATCTTTTTGCCTGATCTGTACACGATCAAGTCGTCGGCGTACGCAATTACGTGAGGAAGAGAACTTATTAGATCGCTCAAGAAAATGTTGAACAGGATCGGCGAATTAACGGCACCCTGTTGGAGACCATTTTTCACTTCAAATATACCTGCAGAGGTCGTATTGCCATTCTTGACGACGAACCTTCTGCCAGTAAGCATGTTACACAGTAGGTACAGCAGTGGTTTAGTAATGCCTAGCCCATTGAGCTTGTAAAAAAGTCGTTCTAACCATACGGTGTCGAAGGCCTTCTCCAGGTCAATCAGGCAGGCACCCGTACATTGTTTCTGGCTCTTGTTCCATTGGATATCCGACACCAGTTTCGACGCATGAATAGTGTCATGCCCCGCTTTGAAACCGAATTGGTTATCCGGAATTATATGTTTGTCCTCTGTCCAGTTGGCCAGAGCTCTATTTATCACCTTCTCAAATACCTTGCTGATGTTCGGAAGGAGACTAATTGACCGGAGGTTGCACGGATTCGAAGAATCTTTACCTCGCTTGGATATGGGTTGCACAATCCCAGTTTTCCAATGCTCCGGATAATGTGCATTATTCAGAGCATTGTTAAACAGGATAGTGTACATATTAACCGCATCCAGGGGGAGATGTCTTAGCACAATGTTCGAGATCCCGTCGATTCCAACTGACTTCTTCTTCTTTAGTGATTCGAAGACCGCTTGGAGCTCTGTCTTCGCTATGAACGGGGGAAGAACCCCTTCGTCGGCGATAATATTATCTGCCATGTTATCTTCATTGAACACGACAAAGCCGATGTTCTCCGATCGCCATTGATGCATGTCTTCACGAAGTTGCGAGTTGCTAGATTGTACGCGATTCTCCAGGTCGTGGTTTAGGCAAACACTCACATTCACCTTATACGCTTCCTGAAAGACCGCGCCTAGTACCTCCATTTTTTCTTGCGGGTCTTCGACCACAAAGAAGTTATCGTCGAGTACGGCGTTATTTGGATCAATACCTGCTGTAGTCAGTATTTGTTCGTTGTCCGTCGTTCTGGGGAGCTTAAGACAGGGAACATCGCTATGCTTACTACGAAAAATCTTATTTATCTGCGGAAACATGCTCGGGTTGTTGGATTTTACATCCCGAATCTTATTGTTCCAATGCATGTTAACAGAAAGTCTGTAGATCTGAACAATTAATGTTTGAATGTTTTTGATGAGCGATTTCAGTGTCAGTAAACCGTCTGTACAAGGTTTTTAATCTTGACAGAAGTCTACCTTTCCGTTGATGTAGTGCGTCAATAGTCGCATTGCGGTACAAAATTTCGTTATTTGTTCGTGTATACCGTGGTATCGTACTGTCCATCGTTCGTTTTATTGTCTTATCCAATTGTATTAGATACATGTCAATCTCCTCGTTTGACAAGTTTCTATTGGACGGTATGTGGAGCGCATTTGGGGAAACTACTCTCGTCATTTGTGTTTTAGAGCAGCGTGTCCAGCGTGTCCTACTGTAATTGTAGGGATACGTTTGAACAAACTCTCCTAATTCCGCAATATCGTTGGGGATCTTGATTTCGGCACTGAGTCCGCAATGGTCACTGAGATACACGAAAGTGTTCAAACAGTTTACCGTTTGTGAGTTTGTGTCTGTCAGCTGCAGTCTTGCGGAGATCTTGCAGGAGATCCAGATAAGAGCCGCTTCTGGGGAAGGACGAGATCTCTGTTGCTTTCAACTCGAGTCTATATTCGACACTGTGCAAGCAATACCAGCTGTAGAGCTGGTCCCCTCTACTGTTGGAAACTATGTTTCCCCAATATCCGTGACGGGCATTTAAGTCCCCGGCCAAAATGAAATAGTTCTCCTCCGAGTCCAGTCTAAGACATCGAAAAAGTGAATCGAGCTCTGATATAGTCGTTCTGGAACTAGGGGGGCCGGAGGAGTAGACCGACACCGCATACAGCTTCTTTCCACTGCGGAGAGAAATGCACACGATGCAGGCCTCCAACTCCTGAAACCGTCGAACTTCACTGCTATACACTACTTTGTGTTTAATGTTGTTTTTAATGAAGATCGCGACACCGCCTCCACCATTGGAGTTGGGTCGGTCTCTTCTAATAACATTACAATTACTGTGCTCCAATGTGCCTCTCTGAGTTAGCTTAGTTTCGCTAATCAGAAATAGCTCTGGGCTTTGATCGTCCAACAATCTATAGAGCTCGTTTTTTCGCGGAATCCTTATCAATGAATTTGCATTCACTGCAAGGATCTTATAGGTACTCTCCGTCTGCGCAGCCAACATGACTGGTGACGTGCTTGGTTCTGCAGGAGCGCCAGAATTTGGCTTACCTGCTCCTCTAACCGATCCATACGCCTTTCAATGGAGGATTTCCAATCGGGCGTTGGATCGTGTGCCCTTGGCACTGAGACTTGCGGCGCTACCTTTGGTAGTTGCTGCTTTTCTGTATTCCTCTGGCCAGACGCCATTCGGGCGTAGGTCAATTGAGGGGTGACGGGTATGGCTGCCCCGAGTGGATTTTTCACTGGGGGCTGCTTCTGCAGAGCTGTTTTTGTTTTAAGCTCCTGGAACTTAGGGCAACCCCGATAGTTGGCGGTGTGCGCCGCGTTCCCGCAGAGCACGCACTTGAGCTGACTATTGTCAGCTGCTCCCTCTTTCCCCAATGAGCAATCCTCCGCCTTGTGTTTTCTACTGCACTTCACGCATCGAGGCCGCCTTTGGCAGTTCGACGCGGCGTGCCCAAACCTTTGGCAACGAACGCATTGGAGAATGCCTCGCGCCTTCTTATGCTTTCCCAGACGCAATCATAGTCAGCTAATGTTTCTATGTCATTCAACTTATCTATTTTGCTGTTGGGTGACAGCTGTACAATAAAGAACTGTAATTTCCGCCCCTTTCTTTTTGCCTTAGCTGTGGTGAAGGGCTTGACCCCTACGAACTCGAGACCGTCACACACTTGCTCTTTGAGCAGTTGGAAGATATCCTCCGCTTCGAGCGGTGCGGCGATCTTTAATAATTTGGATTGATTTTTTTCTCTTTTCGGTGTGAAGGAGAAGAACTGCGTCGTCGAACGCGATAGACACGTCTTAAGAGCTTTGTGATGCTTTACGGTCTTACAGCGGATAGAGTATTTTTCAAATACTTTATTTTTCTTAATGCTAAAATTGCCACTACCTATGGCCCGCCTACATACCTGTGCAGTTTGTATAATATCCTCTCTTGAACAAGTTGATGGGTGGCACATTTTCATTCTTTTTTGGCTGCTGTTGTTGCTGGTGTACTGCTGACTGCTGTTGTTGTTGTTGGGCTGCTATCTGTTGCTTCAGCTGTTTTTGTTGTGCTGCTGAATTGTGATTTTGCTGAATTGTTGCCTGATGTTGCTTCTTTTTCTGCTGTGTTGCTACGTGCAGATGTTGTTGAGCTGCTGGCTGTTTCAGCTGTCTGCTTCTGTTGCTGCAAAGCAGCTGCATGTTGTTGCTGCTTCAGCTGTTGTGCTGTTTTTGGCTGTTGTTGCTGTTTCTTTTGTGTCTGGGTTGGCTTTGCCAGCTGTTGTTGTTGTTGCCTGAGACCTTGTAGATCTAGCTCATCCTCGATTCTGTTCCTTTCAATGTTACTTGCCCGAAGTGCTCTAATTTCTTGAAGGAGTTTGTCAGTTTAATCCTGCAAATTAGAGACTTTGTCTTCTTTGGCACGAATTATTGCCTCTACTTCTTCCTCTGTGTCGGAGGGCATCGATTCAAAGCTATTACTGCTAATAGCGAACCGCCCTTCCCTCCCGTCAGATGCATAGGAGTACCCGTCATCATCTGTTTCGCCCTCGGCTGCCGTCTCATTAGATGACATAGCTGCAGCGCTTTCTCCCTCCTGCCGTCTTTCTAGTGACGCGTCAGTGAGGCGACGTTTTGCACTTTTGGAGATGCGCTTCTTTCTCCTCCTCTTCGACGTGCCTTCTTGGGACACCGTTGGTTGGTGGCGTGACACTTCGGTCACCGGTTGATGTTCACCGTCCGTTCCTCGGCGATCGGGCTGCCCGTGCCCCTCCATTCGACGGACTCACGTACTTAGCTTAGAAAAAAAAAAAAAAACTGTCCGCCCCAACTGAGCTTCGAACCCGTGCCCCTATGCGTCACGGCTGTTGACTCTACTCGTTCGGCCAAGTTCTTTCTGCAAATCGTACCAATTAAACTACTTCACTTTTCCTGATTATCACTATTTCACTTTAAGTTAGTCGAAACACATCTGCACTGTTCAACGATCTGTGAACGACTGAGACAAGTTTAAACTTGTCTCAAAATGTACCTCTATTCTATGCAATCTGATAACTTTGAATTGTCGAGTGTTCTATGCCAATGAGTTCGAATTAACGCGTCGTTTTGTTACGTAGCGATGATTTTTTTGTTCGAATTACCAAGTGCTTAAATATGTATCGATTTTTTTCGAAATATAAAGAGATTTTCCAGGGAACTCGTGACAACTTCGAATTATGGAGAGGTTCGAATTATCGCAGGTTTGAATTAACGAGAGGCGACTGCATCCCGTATTAAAATTATTCTGGGTTTTTTCTATTAAGTTACTGAGATAAGTTACGTTTGTGATATGAAAAAGGTCACCGTAATCCTCATAGATTGCTGTATCGCCTTGTTCAATAAGTACTTAATTTTTTCCCGAGTGTAGTCGACTACTTCTGTGGATACTATCCCCATTAATGTCAAAATAATTATCCAGTTCATTTTTCCTGCAATAATGAAATGTTAAGTCTTAATATTTTCTTTATGTACTATTCTATTACTCTAAAAGATCCGAACTTTATTTCCTAGATCTTCCTTCACCTTTTGTTTGTTATATTTTGCAGAAAGTTAATTTCTACCTCCTACGATTTTTTCGTAAATTATTTTGCTTGGAGAATACACTTTAGTATCTCTTTTTTTGTTAAGTCTCTCTATCATTTTTCCTTGAGCCACTAGAACTTCTGATTCTAAATCTTTATGTAATGTTTTATTAAATAGAGTTCATACGGTCTTCGATCCGTAACTGAATGGATAGTTTAATTGTACTGTTGTGTGGCTCCATAGATTGATTCCAAGTTACTTATTTAATGAAATTCCTGTTTTAAATACCTTGCAATCTCTTTCGTTGTACTGTGTTTGGGGTCACAAAAATGTGTCTGAATGCCTAGTCTCTGCATTAGTGTTTTAAATTGTCCTAGTTCGTAGCATCTGGGAAACCTTGTAATAACTCTAATACCTTTTCATCTAGATTGGTTCTATCTTCAATTAATTTGATCACAACAAATTTTTAATACGCATCAATGCATGTTAAGCATTTTAATTTCTGGGCGAAAAATATAGCAAGATGCACCTGCTCCCCCTGTTTCTGAGGAATTGGAGCCTCTCCAATTGGTACCTTTGGCGGATGTCTATCGAACTTGTTTCTGTTCCAAATTTCACAGTTTCTAACATATTCTTTGAATTGTGTATTCATTTCGGACCAGTAATATGATTTGTAAGCCTGTTTCCCTATGATTTCTGTATGCTCTTGTGTGTGTCTGTTCAACAATCATGCTTCGATCTTCTTTATTTGTAATATCTATGGGAAAATGCTTCGTATGTAAAAATTTTTTGTTAAATGTTTCTTTTAACTTTTGTTTGGTTTCATATAAATCTTGCGATAATCCCTGGCTGCAATTTCTTTTATGATTGTAATTAAGTTTTCTACAGTATCATATTCTATGATATGCCCAACCTTTCCAAAGTTTCGAACTTGTTCGTGTATGGTAAGATTAGCTTTACTTAGAAGTATTCGCTATTTAAATTCGTTTAATGGCTTTTTTTCAATTTCTATATTATCACTGCTTTCAGCGGAGTGTTGTGTTCCAGTGATTAAAAATTCGTTCCACAAATTATTTATGTTTTGTCTAGAAAGTGCGTCTGCGACTATATTTGTCTTACCTGGCTTATATATTATTCTAGGACAATATTCTTCGATAAACGCATGCCATCTTTTCATTTTTGCATTGGGATTGCGGGTTGAAACTGCTAATGTTAAATGTTGATGATCCGTATGGATTTCTAAGTCTGAAACTATATAAAGGTAATTTCTCAATGTTATTAAATTCCAAACACTCTTGTGTTAGCAGTTGAAGTGAGTGCAAGTGTTTTTTCCCATCGTGTGTGCTCAGAGAGTAAAATTTCCAACAAGCGAATTCGTAGTGACTCTGGTGAAGGCGAAAATCGCCCTCCCAGCAAACAGTCACATTTTCTCGGAAGGAAACGCGACCTTTGAAAGTAATTTTATCGGGACTTGATCTTACAAGCGAAAAACTGGTAAAGGAAGAACTTATTTCATCTGGAATAAAGTGCATCGACGTGAAAATTATCACAAACAATGTTAACCCAAACATCCATTAGAAAAGCTATATTTACATTGTGTATATTCAACTCGGAACAATAAAATTAAACGAACTGAAGGAAAATCATTCCAGTTTGTTCAGAACCATAGTCCGCTGGGACTTCAAGAGACAAAAACCAGGAAAAATTACACAATGTCATAATTGTCAGCTGTATGGACACGGCTCCATGCATTGTCATGCTAAAAGTTCTTGTGCTAACTGCTCCGGCAGCCACAAAACAACTGAATGCAAAGAACCTGACGCGATGCGTTGTGCCAATTGCAGCGAACCACACAGATCATCTGATCCAAGTTGCATTAGTCGTAAACAATATCTGCAGATTCGTCAAAAACTCTCCTCTCATCAACGTCCAAACAACAGCAAACGAACACCACCTATATTACTCCCACAAACAACTTTCGATTCAGACTCCCTTTCACATTTCCCTCCACACGTGCAACCGGTGTACCAACAGCTCAGCCAACAAACAAAATTCTACCAGCTAATCACTCTCTACCATTAACTGCCACGCAGGTCCATGGCGGGAAAACGTCTCATCAGAGTACATCAAATACATCTGTAAACAATGAGAGCAACAAATTATTCTCTTTTAAATTAAGTATTACCTAAGCTTCAAACCTGTATAACAAAAAGTGATAAATTTAATATAATCACATCTCTTGCTATCAAATACATTTATTCAAATAATTATGGTATATAATTCCCTGAACATAGCACTAAGCACATACTCCAATGTGCTCGCTGTCAGACTTTTGCCGCGGCGAACTGCAACATGGAGTCTCGCTGCGTCAAATGCGCAGAAACCCACAATCCAGGGAAATGCCGTTTAGGGAAGGAAAAAGTCGAGGACAGGGCTATGCTCACATGCGTACTCTGTAAGACCAATGGGAACCCTGCAAATTATCGGGGATGTCCTAAAGTCCAGGAAATCAGAAAGAGTGTAGAGGCAAAGAAACAACTCAAAATGGTAGAATCGAGGCCAGTGCCCCGTGTTCCAGCTACCACTGTTACGCCGGCCGTCTCCTACGCCCAAATGGCATCAGGAAGGCGACCGGTACAACAGACAGTGCCGAAGGTGACCCCGGTCCCAGTGGCCAGGCAACCTGAAGCGAATCTGGATATGATGGCGGTACTGCTCTCTATCCAGGGGCAGATCGCTCAGCTCGAGAAACAGTTCCAAGAGCAAGCAGCGCGAGTAGAATTAATCTACTCGACGGTGTTTGCCGTGCCAAACGCATCATCGGTCTAATGGCTGCGCACGCAGCTAGTAACCTTAAGATCCTAGCAGTGAATGTGAATTCACTGATTACAACAGAACGCAAATTAACGCTCGGCAACCTTATGCAAACTCACAATCCAGACGTGCTGATGGCCAGCGAAACTAAGCTGAACCAGACGCGCACACTCTGGTACAAGAATTACCACGTAGTTCGAAGAGACCGGCCCCAATCCTTGCGAGGGGGCGGGGTCGCTCTCTTAATCAAAAAAGGCCTCTGTCATAAGGTCATGTATAGCAGTGAAGTGCGAAGATTTCAAGTGCTAGAAACGTGTATTGCACGCATTCCTCTCCAGGGTGGAAAGCGGTTATATGTGATCGCGATCTACGCAGCTGACAATCCTGCACTCAATCGCAACTTTATTTCAGAACTCGATACTCTTTTCACTAGCCTTCGACTGAGCTCGGAGGAAAACTATTATATAATTGCTGGGGATTTGAACTCCAAGCATAGAGAATGGGGCAATAGAGTGCACAACGACAGGGGGACCCCACTGTATAACTGGTTGACAGAGCACAATATTGACTTCAAGCTAGATTTGCTTGCCACTGATAGGCCATCGTACCCCAGATCCGGGTCCTATCTGGATCTGTTGTTGATCGACAGACGACTGACGATACTAGACGTGGAAAGGCGCACGCGGAACTGTACGAGAGTGATCACTGCCGACTCTTCGCGGCTATTCAGCTCCCGAACGAGGTGGAAGAACTGGAGGAGTATGTCCAGAGGAATCCTTATAATTACAATAAGGCCCGCTGGCCTCGCTTCTCCAGGACGTTATCCACAGAACTACGTTCGAGTGGGATCAATCCTCCATCAAACAGAAACCTAACGAACGAAGAGGTTGACAGGTACCTCATACAAATGGACGACGTAATTAAACGCACCATGGACAAGACTATTCCGAAGGTAGTACAAATCGATGACAGCGATGTTTATCGAAATGCTACCATCGATGCACTTCACGTGCACAAAAGTAGGCTGCTGTCAAGACTCAAACTCTTGCACAGGCGGTTTACAAATCCACAAGACGCGGAAGTTAGGGAATTGAAGTCGGAGATCAAGAACCTCAAACAGTTAATACGGATGAACTATAGCTTGGCTATAAGCTTGCACTGGGGCAATAAAATCCGGGCTGTACGATCTAACAACCCGGGTATGTTCCCACAAGTAAATAAAATATTTCGGAGGAAAGATCAAAACGACATTCAGGCCGTTAGACTTCCTAGAACGACAGTTAACCAACAATTACTGACTTCAGTTGGCATCGATCCAGATGGGGCAGTACTAGACAACGACTTCTTCTTGGTTGAAGATCCCCAGGAGAAGGTGAAAGCAATTGGTGCTGTGTTTCAGCGAGTGTATACGGTCAACGAGGTTCGTAGGCCGAATCACGACCTGGAGGATAGAGCCTCGCTAAACCACTTTGAACTCCGAAACGAGATAAGTCAATGGCGATCTGAGAATCCTGGTTTTACCAGGTTCAGTGACGATAACATGGCAAATAATGACGTCGCCAATGATGGAAATCACATCTTGATTTCTCAAGAATATCTTCAGGGTATCTTTAACTCGCTGAAGAAGAAAAAGTCGGTGGGAATCGATGGTATGCCAAATATTGTGCTTCGCTATCTTCCCCCCGAAGCCGTGCAGATTTACACAACACTGTTCAATAATGCGCTGAGTAATGCTCAATACCTGGCACACTGGAAAACAGCTGTGGTTCAACCAATCCCTAAACGGGACAAAGACAAAACTATCCCGACAAATCTTCGGTCGATCAGTCTTCTTCCTTGCATAAGCAAGGTCTTTGAAAAGATAGTCATTCGAGTTCTGAAACAATGGGTTGAAGAAAATAAAATCATACCGGACAACCAGTTCGGATTCAGGGCGGGGCATGAAACTATACATGCCGCGTCCAAACTGGTATCCGACATTCAGTGGAACAAAGACAAAAAGCAATGCACGGGTGCTTGCCTGATTGACTTGGAGAAAGCGTTCGACACCGTTTGGTTAGAGGGTCTCTTCCTCAAGCTGGTCAGGCTCGGCATAAGTAAACCATTGCTATACACGATCTATGAGATGATAATAGGCAGAAAGTTCGTCGTGAAAAGTGGCGACGTAACTTCTACCACGGTCTTTGACATCAAAAATGGTCTGCAACAGGGAGCGGTTGGTTCGCCTATCTTGTTCTCAATATTCACTGCAGATCTTATAGGTTCCATGCCGCATCTAATTGCGTACGCCGACGATCTAGTAGCGTACAGATCAGGTCCGAAGGTCGAAGTAATAAGTAACTTGCTGCAACTTGACTTCGAACAAATTCAGCGATTTTGCGACGACTGGAACCCGCTGTACTTGGCAGCATGGGATACGCGCACAAACTGGCGTAAGTTCGGCATAGTTGACCCGCAGGGACGGCCGTTAGATGTGAAAAGTGTAGTAAGGTATGTCGGCATTTGGTTGGACCAATATCTGTATTTTGACAAACATATAGATATTGCTCTGGCGAAAGTTAAAAAGGCCTTTGCCCTGGCAAAGGGGTTGTTTTACAACAGCCAACTTGACACCAGAGTAAAGGTAATCTGCTACATGGCCCTCATCCGGCCAGTAATGGCCTACGGTTGTCCACTGTGGTTTAATGTGAGTCCTTCCCAGATGGAAAAGATGAGGTTGTTCGAGAGACAGTGTCTTCGCACTTGTGTCCGGTTGTATCGTACACCCGAGTCTGAGTACAAGAAGTTCTATCCTAACGAGGTCCTGTACAACGAGGCAAACTTGAACAGGATAGATAATTTTATTATTAAACTGATCAGAAGGCATATTGCACGAGCTATGCCTTCTTCCAACAGTCTGATCTTAGGGGCTTACTACCCCAATGTTATGTACCATGAGAGAGTGCGTCTCACCGGCTTTATTCCTCCTGAAGCGTTCCTCTATCTCGACACAATTGGCCTAATACAGGATCCACAAGGATGTCCTGTCATCTTCCATGTCGTACGCCCAACAGTCGACAGGCGACTCCAATACGAACGGGATGTCGCTCGCAGTCACGAGGATCTCCTCCGGTTCAGCAGAGCGATCTCCGTTCGAGACAGGAGAGAGTCTGCCAAAGAACGGCAATTTTACTGGTGGTTACACCAAAACCAGTCTCTGCCGCCGCTGGCTTTTCAAGATGATGATGCTATAGTTGACCATGGTGGCCAACTTACATAGATTATAGGGTAGCAGTTAAGAAGAAAAAAAAAAAAAAAAACATTAAGAAAATATATATAGCAAAAAAAAAAAAAAAGAAAGGTGCACTACGGCGTATAAATTATATATGTTAGGCATATACATAACATATACGCCCTGGTGCACGTGTCCGTAAAGTTACGGACATAGTTAAGATAGTTTTTTAAGTTTTAATGTTAGGTTAAGCTAGTTTAAGGTAGGTTAAGACAGATAAATTAAGCCAAGTTTTTCACAGTTTTCGTGGCTAAACAAAAAACAAAAACAGAATGAAAAAAAAAGAAGGACAGACTAAGCCGAAAGGCAAACTTAAATGATATATCAGAATAGCTTAGAGTACCCGTATAGGGTCAGTAGGTTAGATGTAAGAACAATTGTTAAGATAGTTAAGCTAGTTTTAAGTATTTTTGTCTAGCACGTAAGTAAATGAATTAAAAATAAAACAAAAAAATATCTGGAGATTCGTCAAAAACTCTCCTCTCATCAACGTCCAAACAACCTCAAACGCACACCACCTATATTACTCCCACAAAAACCTTTCGATTCACACTCCCTTTCACATTTCCCTCCTCTTCCCACACGTGCAACCGCTGTACCAACAGCTCAGCCAACAAACAAAATTCGACCAGCTGATCGCTCTCTACCATCAACTGCCACGCAGGTCCATGGCGGAAAAGCCTCTCATCAGAATACATCAAATACGTCTGAAAACAGTGAGAGAGCAAAAGAGAAATAAATACTCTTTTAAATGAAGTATTAGCTAAGCTTCAAACCTGTATAACAAAAAGTGATCAATTCAATGTAATCACATCTCTTGCTATCAAATACATTTATTCAAATAATTATGGTATATAATTCCCTGAACATTATTACTTGGAATGCAAGAAGCATATCAAATAAAATATTACAATTCTTTAATTATATTATTGATAAAAAAGTTGATATTGCTTTGGTTACGGAAACTCACTTAAATGTAAACAAATCCTTTTCTCACCCAAACTTTAATTGTTATCGTCTCGACAGGAGTAACACAACAGGAGGTGGCGTTGCTGTCGTCATACGGAAAAAATATTGTACATTCGGTACACCCAATCTTACAACTGCGTTGTATTGAATCAATTGGCATAGAAATTAATAGAGGCAGCAACTCTAAAGTGAGTATCTTTTCTGTTTATTTCCCGGGTGGAAATAGAAATATTGATAAGATGTCTCACTTTAAGAACGACTTGCAAAAAATATTTAGATATCGAGGTAAAGTTATCTTTGGCGGAGATTTAAATTGTTGCCATCAATTGGGGAATTGTCTGCGGGCTAATTGCTGGGGTAACGAATTGTTTAATATTAACGAAATGCACCCAAATTTTTCTTTACTATACCTCCTGAATTTACCTACGTCCCAACATCTAAATCTAAAAGTCCTTCCACTCTAGACTTCTTTATGACTAATATTTCAACGCACTGCTCTATGCCGTTCACTTATGACAATTTCGGGTCAGATCATCTTCCTGTCAGTATCAATATGAATCTCTTAGTTGAAGTCAATCGACCTACGTTATATTATAAATATTCCGCGGCCAATTAGAACCATTTTGCTTCATTTATCAATACCAACTGAGATCAGAATAATGTCATTTTTTCGCTTGTAACTACGACTACCCTAATTGATTCAATGTGTATGCATTTTACTTCGTTATTAAACTGCGCTGCCGATTTCGCGATACCTAAGTAACCTAGGAAAGATAGTAATGCAATTCCACTTCCTAGTAATATTTTACTATTAATACGGCTGAGAAACTCAGAAAGAAGAAAGTGGATACGTTATCGCCATGACTGCTTTCTTTATAGCACGAAGTTAAACAAAGCCATTGCTAAAGAAATTAATGAGTTCAAAAATAAGCGTTGGAATAACCTACTTTATAGCTTTGATAAATATAGTAAACCATTCTGGAAAGTTTCAAAACTTATTAAAAAAAGAGGTTTGAGTATTCCACCTCTAAGGGCTCAAAGCCAGCTTTATATTTCTCCAAGCGATAAAGCCAATCTACTTGCAGAGACTTTCTCAAAAAATCACCTGCTTACTGTCAATTTTAGTGATCCTGCCACTTCCACTGAAGTGTCTCACACCATTGACAGTCTCTCACAAGCAAATGTTGAATTATCGGATTTAAGTATACTTAATACTAATAAAGTAAGACCATTGATCAAAAACCTTAAAGCTAAAAAAAGTCCTGGCTTAGATGGTATTAACAATAAGCTTATAAAGGCCCTTCCTCTCACAGGCTTACGGTACTTAACTGCAATTCTTAATGCATGCATTAAACTCAGCTACGTCCCTAATTGTTGGAAAACAGCTTTGGTAATTCCGATTGGCAAGCCTGGTAAACCAAAAGACGACGTCAACAGTTATAGGCCAATAAGCTTACTAAGCAGTTTAAGTAAGCTATTAGAAAAGATAATAAAAGAATATATTGACAATCACTTAACTGTTAATAATATACTCCCCGACTATCAATTTGGGTTTCGGCGGTCCCACAATACGTACCATCAAATCATTAGGATTAAGAAACATGTCAAACATAAATTTCAATCCAAAGAGTCCACTGGATTAGTATGATTAAATATTGAAAAAGCCTTTGATACGGTTTGGCATGATGCTTTAATATACAAACATATTAAATTAAACTTTCCTATGGAAACTGTTAAAATCATCCAGAGTTTTTTAGATAAAAGAAAATGTATAGTAAAAGTACAAAATGTTAAATCCGCAGTATAAAATATTACATATGGATTACCTCAAGGTACTGTACTCTCCCCAACACTTTTTAATATATTTGTCTCTGTCACTCCAGATCTTGGCAATGATGTGAATATTGCTATGTTTGCTGATGATACAGCAATATTTGCGTCTGGTACATACTATACGGACGTCTATAATGTGCTGCAAACGGCACTTTCAAAATTACAAAAATTCCTTTACAAATGGAAAATTAAAGTAAATGCTTCGAAAACGAAAGTAGTTTGGTTTACACTTAGACGAAAAAATGTTTTATTCCAAACAACGTAAAACTTCAAATGGGTTCTATCGATATTGACTGGTCTGAGCACTGCAGATATCTCGGAGTTATGATTGATAAGAAACTAACTTTTCAGAAACATATTTCTGTCACAAAATTCTCTATTATAAATAGAAAATCGAAACTTAGTACTGACAATAAACTTATTTTGTATATGTCCGTCTTTCGGGGCTCCTGTTTGGTACGACTGCGCTAGAACTCACAAACTTAAACTTCAAATATGCCAAAATAAAATCATTAAAATTATGCTTAATTTACCACGTTATTATTCAACCCGCAGATTTCACAGCCAAAGCAATATCAACTTTTTACACTCTCTTATAGAAAATTTAACACAAAGATTCTATGAAAATTGTTATATTTCAAATAATGAACTTATCAAATGCATATCCTTTTCAAATTAAACGCTTAACAAGAAATATGTAAAATAGTTAAATAAAAATATTTGACTAGGGGCCATTGCAATATTAAATTTTAAGAGTTGAATAAGAGTTTTTTCTTGTAGCTTTCCCTTGAATAAATATTTAAATATTTTTGTTGTATATCGCTCACTCCACTCTTTATTAAATCATAGTTGTAAAGGGCAGTTGTCCTAAACCTCTAATTATAAATATTCTCACAAATGTAAACACTATTTGTCTTGCTACATAAATAAACAAATGAAAAAAAATTAAATCCCAAACGATTGCGTAAAGCTCTTTCTCGTTTGTAGCGTAATTTTGCTCTGTTGAGTTGAGTGGTTTTGATATAAAAATTATAGGCCTGCTTTCTTGGGTAAAAACACCACTATAGCATGATTAGAAGCATTTGTGGTTAACATAAACTTTTTATTAAAGTCAGGTTGGACTATTCTACTACATTAATTAATAATTTCTTTAGTTTTTCACAAGCTGAAATACCTTCTCGATCTAATCTTATTATTGTTTTTTTTTTTTTTAAAAGAAGCACAAAACAAAATAGTCAAAACAAAAAATGTAAAAAAGACATAAAACTAAAAATCAAAAAAGGTGCACCTCGGTTACATTGGTGATTATTGTTTTGTCGGTACATATCATTAGCTTGCGTATGCTGTCCTGAACTATTTTGATAATTATTGTTTCGTTCTAATGTATCATTACTTGGTCGAGATTATTCTGACATATTATGATAGTTGCTATTTGATGGAAAGCGGTAATTTCCGGAGTTGGAATCATTCCATGAGTGATGTTCGTCAAGTTTAGCAAAGTAAATAGTATTATAACATACGAAAAAGAAGATTCTTTCACAAGTTGCATTTTAAAATTAAAGCAAAGTTTTGCGAATTGCGTATAATGCATACATATATAGGAAAAAAAATCAAATCTTGCTGTACAATTTATATGTGATATGAGTCCAAAACTAAAATACTTCAAGTAATGACTTCTGTTGCGACACCATTAATCCGAATTAATTAGCAAAATGAAAATGTTTGACTAATCGATAGATATACAATGTTAAAGTGACAATACGAAATAATTCAAGGGAATTAAGTTGTTTTCTGTAAATTTGTGTGCGTATATAACTAAAGAACAGACATACATATGTACAGAATTTCTATTTCATCATCATTACATTCTTATGAATTGTGAATCATTATTTACAAATGGAATTCAGCCACAAAATCATATTAAACCCTTTTGTACATATTTTCTAATATTTCAAACGCAAAATATTTGAATTCAAATGTAGCGTGTCAATGACAGAGATGAAGTATTAAAGAGATAGCCAACTTCCTCGTCTCTTCCCCCTAGATTTCATTTGACAGCGTTTTTTATAACATTCCACAGACAGGGGCTTGTGAATGCGTGTGACCTAAGCGAACAGCTGATTACCACCACCTAAATTTATCGAGGTGAATTTGATTTGCTTGATATTACTGATTTTGCTCTATACGCACCCAAACTACTTTATTTTCACGCACACTTCGTAAGGCCTTAGAGCAGCTCCATGTCGTTCTTAGATCACTCGTATTCACAAGCCCTGTCTGTGTAAATAAAAAAAAGGCTGTCAGTAGTGTGAGCGACTTTAGAGCAAAATCTGAGATGGACACGATTGTGTTTTAGTAAACACTCAAACCCGGGTTGGACATCTGGTTGTAGATGATTTCTGATGTTGATGATTTCCCTTTCATAACATTATTTCTGAAGATAATGGTACTACATGAACGCATAAATCCTTTATTTAATTAGTCCTTTTTTAGAAATTAAAAAAAACATGCACAACAACTTATCATTTGGACATCCGTTCTTATTGGATTCAAATTTCTGTGTAAAATATTCACCACCAAAAATGGCGGGAAATGTTAGAAGAAAATGTATGTTCACGAGGTGCATGAAAATTGAGATTGGGAAATTCCATTGGAAAACGACGTTAAGTTTGAAAATTATCAGATTCAATAAAAAGATATTATCACATTATCAATATTGGATAATCAATATGATACATACGATGAAATGCAAACCATAGGTATATAAGGAACTTGAAAACTAATATACCAAATACGATACCAATATGGAAGTTCGCACACAACAATTTGTTTGAAAAACTTGATATGACAAATACGAAATTCATTCTAAATTACGAACATAAAATATAATATTGGATATAATAAGCAGTAATATAATTCTGTATTTCATATATGACTTGCACTTCTAGGCTTAATCCAAAAAAACTCAATTGTAAAAACATTAACCCTTATTACAGTAGTTTCATCGGAATATGAAACAAAAGATATATTTTAAATGTTTTCACATTAGTTCTGACCGAAATGCATCATTATCACCATAGTGATTATTATTATTAAAATGATTTGCATATTTAGCCGAGTTTTAGCGATGTCTTATAAAAACACCAACAATAATAATTCTTTTAAGAACTTGTAAACTTTCTGAACATTCTCATTGGAAAACTTCCTATCATGAGCATTTTTGACATTATTATGGGCACTCTCGCTATTTTTTGACACTATTGGGGGCCAGTCTTAAAAGTAACATGGCGCTGCCTTAAAGGGTTAAGAAGGATGCGTGAAAATAAAGTAGTATGCGTGCGTGTAGAGCAAAATCGTGGTGAAACGCGATTGGTAAGGGGTTTTCCACTGGAAAGACGACTATCCGGTGTACATGATTTCTGGTCAATGAACAGCGCGCGTTCCAAAGTACTTCCAGGTATATGAATGTACCTTCTGAACACAATCAGTGTTTTTAAGCTCCTCCTCCTTTGTGGGGTGAAACATATGGATTTGAAATAATACTCAAATAATGAGCGCTTTTGAAAATTATGCTCTACTTCACCTCATTATTTCGAAGGGGAAGACTTTCAGATGTTCGAAACGCTTCTCACGTATTCGCAGATGGTACAGATGGTACAAATACAACAATATCACTATTAGTTGATTTCTGGTTTGCAATCAGCAATGGCAGTTTGCAGAACACCAAAAGCCACGAATGAACTAGCCATGTTATGAGGAATAGAGAAGCTAGCTATCGGGAGCTTGAAATGTAATCCCAATCGAGTGCAGGACTCTGATTGTTGTTGTTGTAATACATGCTAACAAAGATGTAATCCCGATTCGTGGGCATAAAAAAAAACACTATATAAGCAAAAGCATAGCTTTATAGTACAATTATGCATCTCAATTTCGAAATTGCCCAAAGTATTCACACTACGTTTGAAACAATTTGGTTTGACATCGAAATGTACATGTACGTGAAAACTCGCTCAGAGAGGCATGTGTGCGAAGCATTGTGTGTGATCTGTGTTTGGTAGTGAGAAATCTGATAGTTAGAACTATACAGAAACTGGCATAAATTGAGGCAATTTCGAAATTGGTTCGTTTTATGGGAAAGTGGGCAATTTCGATCTTAATTTCGAGGGAAATTGCCGAAATCACTCAATTCCGTCTAGTGGGAACATATTATTAAATGAAAAAAAAATTCATTAAATCCATTAGGCCGTTGGATCTTATTAACGTTTTAAGCCTGCGCTACTCGCGGGAACATAATTCTAAAAAAACTACAATGAACAAACAAGAAAAAGAAGAAGCAAAAGAAAATAAGATAAAAGATCTTCTGAAGAGACAAGCAGCTCACGTGTAATCAAACCAGATGACAGCAGCACTGGGACTCTCCTTCAGAAACTACAAATTGGTACCGCTACCGACGGTGAATCTTTGGCTTCATCAAAGGCTAGCAAGTATACCATGTAAGTAGACTCTCAAGCCGAGGCCCATCTTCTGAAAAAAAGGATCGATCCTAAGGCCACAGGCAAACCTGACGATAAGACAAAAAGTGCGATAACATCGGCCCAGAGAGCAAAGAATGGCTACTAACGGTCAATGCAATTTATCAAGCAGATGAGCGCTGGAGCCAAAGTAGCCAAATAAGAAAATAAACTGGCTCCCACCTGCATTCAGGCTGTTAAAACAGACACAGAGCGAGAGAAGAATCCATCGAGTATGGCCCTTATTAATCCCACCCTCCAAATAAGACCCAACAACAGCCAATAGAACTGGCCACTGTTGAATAGAACGCACAACAACCGAGTACCTGTAAGGGACACACGATCGACAACTGCAACGAAATCTGTCAGAACGCGAAACTCGAGGTCATCCCTCGCTCGATGCTACCGCTTCGCACATTAGTTTCGAATGGATTCCTCCACCAGTTCTCGGAAAGGACGAGTTCATATTGACGCTGATGGACAAGCAAAATAAAGAGCTTGACACCGAGCTGGAGAATAATTTCTTCAGCCAAGAGCATGAACGGAGATTGAAAGAACCTCGTGGTTACTATTGACCAAAACTCACTTGACCACATCTGCAGCAGAGCCGGCAGCATCAAGTTCGAGTTGGGATCCCTGAAGCAGCTACCGACGGATATAGCCTTAATCCAATAATTTTGGCTTTTTTACAACAAAATTCAAGGATTAAGATCCAAGGTATGCAATTTATACTATCCACACCGAAGGTAAGTTGCGAACCTGTATAGTAGCCAGAAAACAATTAATATTTTTCTTCTAGGAACAGAGAAACTTACGAAAACAGAACCAAACTATTTTGCTCCTATCATCCACAAATTAAATTCTTGTCTCAAATTTTGAGGTTTTAAAAATTTTTATTGCTCGAACGCTATCGTTCTAGTTCTAACATACAACTGGAGAGCAGTAGCCTACTTTACATTTCTATTTATACTAATTCGAATGCTTACAAAAGTGCAATCGAAGTTAAATGGACTGACACTAGATAATGGTGAAATCTGATACCATGCTTAAGATATGAGAAATGCTTATGTGTTTGTAGTTGATACGAAGTGAATATCATTGGTCACTCTGTTAGTTGGTGTCATTGATCTCGATGCTGCGTAGGCATTTACTGCCTTAATGTCTCTTGTTGCGCGCCGTGTTAACTCCCCTCTTTCTTAAGCGGAACGTCGAGTTTCTTCGAACTGTTTCGAAAAGTTTTTTATTTTTTCGTTCGATTCGTTAAAACCAGAAATCATGTACTCCGAGATAGTCGTCTTTCCAGTGGAAAGCCCCTTGCCAATCGCGTTTCACCCCGAATTTTGCTCTAAACGCACGCATAGTACTTTATTTTCACGCATACTTCTTAAGGCTTTAGAGCAGCCTGCAGTTGCTCTTTGATCAATCGTATTCACAAACACTGTCTGTGAACATTTTATAAAAAACGCTGTCAGATGAAATCAAGGGGCAAGAGAGGTAGAAGTTGACTATCTCTTTAATACTTCATCTCTGGTTAAAACTCTGTCATCGAATTCTTCTTTGTTTGCTAATTTTTTGATCTGAAACATTTTGTTTATTTTGTATGTGGTTATGCAGATGATGCAGACAGACATGATTCTTATAATGATGAAATACAAAATATAGTCCATAGCTCGATTTTACAATTCTTAACATTTATGTACTCATTACTTCATCTAACCATTTTGTTATTAATTTCCCATCTTCGTGGCATCTTAATGATGGGCTATCTTATATGTATAACAATTATATCTTCATTTTGTATGATTTATTATATAATAATATTTAAATTTTTAAACTTTTTTCTATCTACGTTTTTGTACTTGTAATTGTCCTATTAGTAATTTAATTAAGTTAACCTCTGTGTCATTATTGTCATTACTGTCATTGTCATGGTTGGAAATTATGTATCCCGTATTAAAATTGTTCTACGTTTTTTCTATTAAGTTACTGAGATAAGTTACGTTTGTGATATGAAAAAGGTCACCGTAATCCTCATAGATTGCTGTATCGCCTTGTTCAATAAGTACTTAATTTTTCCCGAGTGTAGTCGACTACTTCTGTGGATACTATCCCCATTAATGTCAAAATAATTATCCAGTTCATTTTCCCTGCAATAATGAAATGTTGTCTTTATGTACTATTCTATTTCTCTGATAGATCCGAAATTTATTTGCTAGATCTTCCTTCACCTTTTGTTTGTTATATTTTGCAGAAAGTTAATTTCTACCTCCTACGATTTTTTCGTAAATTATTTTGCTTGGAGAATACACTTTAGTATCTCTTTTTTAGTTAAGTCTCTCTATCATTTTTCCTTGAGCCACTAGAACTTCTGATTCTAAATCTTTATGTAATGTTTTATTAAATAGAGCTTCATACGGTCTTCGATCCATAACTGAATGGATAGTTTAATTGTACTGTTGTGTTTCTCTATAGATTGATTCCAAGTTACTTATTTAATGAAATTCCTGTTTTAAATACATTGCAATCTCTTTCGTTGTACTGTGTTTGGGGTCACAAAAATGTGTCTGAATGCCTAGTCTCTGCATTAGTGTTTTAAATTGTCCTAGTTCGTAGCCTCTGGGAAACCTTGTAATAACTCTAACCTAACCTTCACCCTCGCATCGAGTTGGCTGTTATAAAACAGTCTCTTTGTAAGAGCGAAAGCGCCTCGGGCTCGGGCTAGAGCAGCATCTACATGTTTATTAAAATATAGATATTGATCTAGCCAGATCCCCAGGTATCTCACTAGAGTCCTTTGCGCCAGTGGTTGCCCGTGACGCCCAACAATTGAGAACTTTCGCCAATTCTTTTTTGTATCGGCCGAAGCCTTATACAAGAAAGTCCTGAACAGTATGGTTTCCGACTTCTGAAAGTTGATATTCAACTTCCAGTCATCGCAACTTCTCATGAATGAGTCGAAGTCACCCTGCGCGAGAGTAGTGATGTCCTCGATCTTTTTGCCTGATCTGTACACGATCAAGTCGTCGGCGTACGCAATTACGTGAGGAAGAGAACTTATTAGATCGCTCAAGAAAATGTTGAACAGGATCGGCGAATTAACTGCACCCTGTTGGAGACCATTTTTTACTTCAAATATACCTGCAGAGGTCATATTGCCATTCTTGACGACGAACCTTCTGCCAGTAAGCATGTTACACAGTAGGTACAGCAGTGGTTTAGTAATGCCTAGCCCATTGAGCTTGTAAAAAAGTCGTTCTAACCATACGGTGTCGAAGGCCTTCTCCAGGTCAATCAGGCAGGCACCCGTACATTGTTTCTGGCTCTTGTTCCATTGGATATCCGACACCTGTTTCGACGCGGCATGAATAGTGTCATGCCCCGCTTTGAAACCGAATTGGTTATCCGGAATTATATGTTTGTCCTCTGTCCAGTTGGCCAGAGCTCTATTTATCACCTTCTCAAATACCTTGCTGATGTTCGGATGGAGACTAATTGACCGGAGGTTGCACGGATTCGAAGAATCTTTACCTCGCTTGGATATGGGTTGCACAATCCCAGTTTTCCAATGCTCCGGATAATGTGCATTATTCAGAGCATTGTTAAACAGGCTAGTGTACATATTAACCACATCTAGGGGGAGATGTCTTAGCACAATGTTCGAGATCCGGTCGATTCCAACTGACTTCTTCTTCTTTAGTTAACGGGGGAAGAACCCCTTCGTCGGCGATGATATTATCTGCCATGTTATCTTCATTGAACACGACAAAGCCGATGTTCTCCGATCGCCATTGATGCATGTCTTCACGAAGTTGCGAGTTGCTAGATTGTACGCGATTCTCCAGGTCGTGGTTTGGGCAAACACTCACATTCACCTTATACGATTCCTGAAAGACCGCGCCTAGTACCTCCATTTTTTCTTGCGGGTCTTCGACCACAAAGAAGTTATCGTCGAGTACGGCGTTATCTGAATCAATACCTGTTGTAGTCAGTATTTGTTCGTTGTCCGTCGTTCTGGGGAGCTTAAGACAGGGAACATCGCTATGCTTACTACGAAAAATCTTATTTATCTGCGGAAACATGCTCGGGTTGTTGGATTTTACATCCCGAATCTTATTGTTCCAATGCATGTTAACAGAAAGTCTGTAGATCTGAACAATTAATGTTTGAATGTTTTTGATGAGCGATTTCAGTGTCAGTAAACCGTCTGTACAAGGTTCTTAATCTTGACAGAAGTCTACCTTTCCGTTGATGTAGTGCGTCAATAGTCGCATTGCGGTACAAAATTTCGTTATTTGTTCGTGTATACCGTGGTATCGTACTGTCCATCGTTCGTTTTATTGTCTTATCCAATTGTATTAGATACATGTCAATCTCCTCGTTTGACAAGTTTCTATTTGACTGCTCTCGTCATTTGTCTAGAGAAGCGTGTCCAGTGTGTCCTACTGTAATTGTAGGGATACGTTTGAACAAACTCTCCTAATTCCGCAATATCGTTGGGGATCTTGATTTCGGCACTGAGTCCGCAATGGTCACTGAGATACACGAAAGTGTTCAAACAGTTTACCGTTTGTGAGTTTGTGTCTGTCAGCTGCAGTCTTGCGTCAAATAGCAGGAGATCCAGATAAGAGCCGCTTCTGGGGAAGGACGAGATCTCTGTTGCTTTCAACTCGAGTCTATATTCGACACTGTGCAAGCAATACCAGCTGTAGAGCTGGTCCCCTCTACTATTGGAAACTATGTTTCCCCAATATCCGTGACGGGCATTTAAGTCCCCGGCCAAAATGAAATAGTTCTCCTCCGAGTCCAGTCTAAGACATCGAAAAAGTGAATCGAGCTCTGATATAGTCGTTCTGGAACTAGGGGGGCCGGAGGAGTAGACCGACACCGCATACAGCTTCTTTCCACTGCGGAGAGAAATGCACACGATGCAGGCCTCCAACTCCTGAAACCGTCGAACTTCACTGCTATACACTACTTTGTGTTTAATGTTGTTTTTAATGAAGATCGCGACACCGCCTCCACCATTGGAGTTGGGTCGGTCTCTTCTAATAACATTACAATTACTGTGCTCCAATGTGCCTCTCTGAGTTAGCTTAGTTTCGCTAATCAGAAATAGCTCTGGGCTTTGATCGTCCAACAATCTATAGAGCTCGTTTTTTCGCGGAATCCTTATCAATGAATTTGCATTCACTGCAAGGATCTTATAGGTACTCTCCGTCTGCGCAGCCAACATGACTGGTGACGTGCTTGGTTCTGCAGGAGCGCCAGAATTTGGCTTACCTGCTCCTCTAACCGATCCATACGCCTTTCAATGGAGGATTTCCAATCGGGCGTTGGATCGTGTGCCCTTGGCACTGAGACTTGCGGCGCTACCTTTGGTAGTTGCTGCTTTTCTGTATTCCTCTGGCCAGACGCCATTTGGGCGTAGGTCAATTGAGGGGTGACGGGTATGGCTGCCCCGAGTGGATTTTTCACTGGGGGCTGCTTCTGCAGAGCTGTTTTTGTTTTAAGCTCCTGGAACTTAGGGCAACCCCGATAGTTGGCGGTGTGCCCCGCGTTCCCGCAGAGTACGCACTTGAGCTGACTTTTGTCAGCTGCTCCCTCTTTCCCCAATGAGCAATCCTCCACCATGTGTTTTCCACTACACTTCACGCATCGAGGCCGCCTTTGGCAGTTCGACGCGGCGTGCCCAAACCTTTGGCAACGAACGCATTGGAGAATGCCTCGCGCCTTCTTATGCTTTCCCAGACGCAATCATAGTCAGCTAATGTTTCTATGTCATTCAACTTATCTATTTTGCTGTTGGGTGACAGCTGTACAATAAAGAACTGTAATTTCCGCCCCTCTCTTTTTGCCTTAGCTGTGGTGAAGGGCTTGACCCCTACGAACTCGAGACCGTCACACACTTGCTCTTTGAGCAGTTGGAAGATATCCTCCGCTTCGAGCGGTGCGGCGATCTTTAATAATTTGGATTGATTTTTTTCTCTTTTCGGTGTGAAGGAGAAGAACTGCGTCGTCGAACGCGATAGACACGTCTTAAGAGCTTTGTGATGCTCTACGGTCTTACAGCGGATAGAGTATTTTTCAAATCCTTTATTTTTCTTAATGCTAAAATTGCCACTACCTATGGCCCGCCTACATACCTGTGCAGTTTGTATAATATCCTCTCTTGAACAAGTTGATGGGTGGCACATTTTCATTCTTTTTTGGCTGTGCTGGCTGTTTCAGCTGTTGTGTTGCAGACTTCTGTTGCTGCAAAGCAGCTGCATGTTGTTGCTGCTTCAGCTGTTGTGCTGTTTTTGGCTGTTGTTGCTGTTTCTTTTGTGTCTGGGTTGGCTTTGCCAGCTGTTGTTGTTGTTGCCTGAGACCTTGTAGATCTAGCTCATCCTCGATTCTGTTCCTTTCAATGTTACTTGCCCGAAGTGCTCTAATTTCTTGAAGGAGTTTGTCAGTTTCCTCCTGCAAATTAGAGACTTTGTCTTCTTTGGCACGAATTATTGCCTCTACTTCTTCCTCTGCGTCGGAGGGCATCGATTCAAAGCTATTACTGCTAATAGCGAACCGCCCTTCCCTCCCGTCTGATACATAGGAGTACCCGTCATCATCTGTTTCGCCCTCGGCTGCCGTCTCATTAGATGACATAGCTGCAGCGCTTTCTCCCTCCTGCCGTCTTTCTAGTGACGCGTCAGTGAGGCGACGTTTTGCACTTTTGGAGATGCGCTTCTTTCTCCTCCTCTTCGACGTGCCTTCTTGGGACACCGTTGGTTGGTGGCGTGACACTCACCAGTCACCAGCTCACCAGTTAATGTTCCCCGTCCGTTCCTCTGCGATCGGGCTGCCCATTCCCCTCCATTCTAGGGACTCACGTACTTAGCTTAGAAAAAAAAAAAAAAACTGTCCGCCCCAACTGAGCTTCGAACCCGTGCCCCTATGCGTCACGGCTGTTGACTCTACTCGTTCGGCCAAGTTCTTGCTGCAAATCGTACCAATTAAACTACTTCACTTTTACTGATTATCACTATTTTACTTTAAGTTAGTCGAAACACATCTGCACTGTTCAACGATCTGTGAACGACTGAGACAAGTTTAAACTTGTCTCAAAATGTACCTCTATTCTATGCAATCTGATAACTTTGAATTGTCGAGTGTTCTATGCCAATGAGTTCGAATTAACGCGTCGTTTTGTTACGTAGCGATGATTTTTTTGTTCGAATTACCAAGTGCTTAAATATGTATCGATTTTTTTTTCGAAATATAAAGAGATTTTCCAGGGAACTCGTGACAACTTCGAATTATGGAGAGGTTCGAATTATCGCAGGTTTGAATTAATGAGAGGCGACTGCATCCCGTATTAAAATTATTCTGGGTTTTTTCTATTAAGTTACTGAGATAAGTTACGTTTGTGATATGAAAAAGGTCACCGTAATCCTCATAGATTGCTGTATCGCCTTGTTCAATAAGTACTTAATTTTTCCCGAGTGTAGTCGACTACTTCTGTGGATACTATCCCCATTAATGTCAAAATAATTATCCAGTTCATTTTTCCTGCAATAATGAAATGTTAAGTCTTAATATTTTCTTTATTTACTATTCTATTACTCTAAAAGATCCGAACTTTATTTCCTAGATCTTCCTTCACCTTTTGTTTGTTATATTTTGCAGAAAGTTTATTTCTACCTCCTAAAATTTTTTCGTAAATTATTTTGTTTGGAGAATACACTTTAGTATCCCTTTTTTTGTTAAGTCTCTCTAGCATTTTTCCTTGAGCCACTAGAACTTCTGATTCTAAATCTTTATGTAATGTTTTATTAAATAGAGTTCATACGGTCTTCGATCCGTAACTGAATGGATAGTTTAATTGTACTGTTGTGTTTCTCTATAGATTGATTCCAAGTTACTTATTTAATGAAATTCCTGTTTTAAATACCTTGCAATCTCTTTCGTTGTACTGTGTTTGGGGTCACAAAAATGTGTCTGAATGCCTAGTCTCTGCATTAGTGTTTTAAATTGTCCTAGTTCGTAGCATCTGGGAAACCTTGTAATAACTCTAATACCTTTTCATCTAGATTGGTTCTATCTTCAATTAATTTGATCACAAAAAATTTTTAATACGCATCAATGCATGTTAAGCATTTTAATTTCTGGGCGAAAAATATAGCAAGATGCATCTGCTCCCCCTCTTTCTTAGGAATTGGAGCCTCTCCAATTGGTACCTTTGGCGGATGTCTATCGAACTTGTTTCTGTTACAAATTTCACAGTTTCTAACATATTCTTTGAATTGTGTATTCATTTCGGACCAGTAATATTATTTGTAAACCTGTTTCCCTATGATTTCTGTGTGCTCTTGTGTGTGTCTGTTCTACAATCATGCTTGGATCTTCTTTATTTGTAATATCTATGTGAAAATTGTTCGTATATAAAAATTTGTTGTTAAATGTTTCCTTTAACTTTTGTTTGGTTTCATATAAATCTTGCGAGAATCCCTGGCTGCAAGTTCTTTTATGATTGTAATTAAGTTTTCTACAGTATCATATTCTATGATATGCCCAACCTTTCCAAAGTTTCAAACTTGTTCGTGTATGGTAAGATTAGCTTTACTTAAAAGTATTTGCTGTTTAAATTTGTTTAATGGCTTTTTTCAATTTCTATATTATCACTGCTTTCAGCGGAGTGTTGTGTTCCAGTGATTAAAATTTAAGTTTTGTCTAGAAAGTGCATCTGCGACTATATTTGTCTTACCTGGCTTGTATATTATTCTAGGAGAATATTCTTTGATAAACGCATGCCATCTTTTCATTTTTGAATTGGGATTGCGGGTTGAAACCGCTAATGTTAAATGTTGATGATCCGTATGGATTTCTAAGTCTGAAACTCCATAAAGGTAATTTCTCAAAGTTATTAAATCCCAAACGATTGCGTAAGGCTCTTTCTCGTTTGTAGCGTAATTTTGCTCTGTTGAGTTGAGTGTTTTTGATATAAAAATTATAGTAATGCTTTCTTGGGTAAGAACACCACTATAGCATGATTAGAAGCATTTGTGGTTAACATAAACTTTTTATTAAAGTCTGGTTGGACTATACTACTATTATTATTTTTTTTTAAAAAAGAAGTACAAAGCAAAATAGTCAAAACAAAAATTGCAAAAAAGACATAAAACTAAAAATCAAAAAAAGATGCACCACGGTTACATTGGTGATTATTGTTTTGTCGGTACATATCATTAGCTTGCGTATGCTGTCCTGAACTATTTTGATAATTATTGTTTCGTTCTAATGTATCATTACTTGGTCGAGATTATTCTGACATATTATGATAGTTGCTATTTGATGGAAAGCGGTAATTTCCGGAGTTGAAATCATTCCATGAGTGATGTTCGTCAAGTTTAGCAAAGTAAATAGTATTATAACATACGAAAAAGAAGATTGTTTCACAAGTTGCATTTTAAAATTAAAGCAAAGTTTTACGAATTGCGTATAATGCATACATATATAGGAAAAAAAATCAAATCTTGCTGTACAATTTATATGTGATATGAGTCCAAAACTAAAATACTTCAAGTAATGAGTTCTGTTGCGACACCATTAATCCGAATTAATTAGCAA
This sequence comes from Eristalis pertinax, assembly GCA_907269125.1. Taxonomy (NCBI): domain Eukaryota; kingdom Metazoa; phylum Arthropoda; class Insecta; order Diptera; family Syrphidae; genus Eristalis; species Eristalis pertinax. The sequence continues at coordinate 79,877,630 of OU026145.1, read as the reverse complement.
AATGAAAATGTTTGACTAATCGATAGATATACAATGTTAAAGTGACAATACGAAATAATTCAAGGGAATTAAGTTGTTTTCTGTAAATTTGTGTGCGTATATAACCAAAGAACAGACATACATATGTACATAATTTCTATTTCATCATCACTACATTCTTATGAATTGTGAATGATTATTTACAAATGGAATTCAGCCACAAAATCATATTAAACCCTTTTGTACATATTTTCTAATATTTTAAACGCAAAATATTTGAATTCAAATGTAGCGTGTCAATGACAGAGATGAAGTATTACAGAGATAGCCAACTTCCTCGTCTCTTCCCCCTAGATTTCATTTGACAGCGTTTTTTATAACATTCCACAGACAGGGGCTTGTGAATACCTGTGACCTAAGCGAACAGCTGATTACCACCACCTAAATTTATCGAGGTGAATTTGATTTGCTTGATATTACTGATTTTGCTCTATACGCACCCATCCTACTTTATTTTCACGCACACTTCGTAAGGCCTTAGAGCAGCTCCATGTCGTTCTTAGATCACTCGTATTCACAAGCCCTGTCTGTGTAAATAAAAAAAAGGCTGTCAGTAGTGTGAGCGACTTTAGAGCAAAATCTGAGATGGACACGATTGTGTTTTAGTAAACACTCAAACCCGGGTTGGGCATCTGGTTGTAGATGATTTCTGATGTTGATGATTTCCCTTTCATAACATTATTTCTGAAGATAATTGTACTACATGAACGCATAAATCCTTTATTTAATTAGTCCTTTTTTAGAAATTAAAAAAAACATGCACAACAACTTATCATTTGGACATCCGTTCTTATTGGATTCAAATTTCTGTGTAAAATATTCACCACCAAAAATGGCGGGAAATGTTAGAAGAAAATGTATGTTCACGAGGTGCATGAAAATTGAGACTTCCATTGGAAAACGACGTTAAGTTTGAAAATTATCAGATTCAATAAAAAGATATTATCACATTATCAATATTGGATAATCAATATGATATATACGATGAAATGCAAACCATAGGTATGTAAGGAACTTGAAAACTAATATACCAAATACGATACCAATATGGAAGTTCGCACACAACAATTTGTTTGAAAAACTTGATATGACAAATACGAAATTCATTCTAAATTACGAACATAAAATATAATATTGGATATAATAAGCAGTAATATAATTCTGTATTTCATATATGACTTGCACTTCTAGGCTTAATCCAAAAAAACTCAATTGTAAAAACATTAACCCTTATTACAGTAGTTTCATCGGAATATGAAACAAAAGATATATTTTAAATGTTTTCACATTAGTTCTGACCGAAATGCATCATTATCACCATAGTGATTATTATTATTAAAATGATTTGCATATTTAGCCGAGTTTTAGCGATGTCTTATAAAAACACCAACAATAATAATTCTTTTAAGAACTTGTAAACTTTCTGAACATTCTCATTGGAAAACTTCCTATCATGAGCATTTTTGACATTATTATGGGCACTCTCGCTACTTTTTGACACTATTGGGGGCAAATCTTAAAAGTAACATGGCGCTGCTCTAAAGGGTTAAGAAGGATGCGTGAAAATAAAGTAGTATGCGTGCGTTTAGAGCAAAATCGTGGTGAAACGCGATTGGTAAGGGGTTTTCCACTCGAAAGACGACTATCCGGTGTACATGATTTCTGGTCAATGAACAGCGCGCGTTCCAAAGTACTTCCAGGTATATGAATGTACCTTCTGAACACAATCAGTGTTTTTTAGCTCCTCCTCCTTTGTGGGGTGAAACATATGGATTTGAAATAATACTCAAATAATGAGCGTTTTGAAAATTATGCTCTACTTCACCTCATTATTTCGAAAGGGGAAGACTTTCAGATGTTCGAAACGCTTCTCACGTATTCGCAGATGGTACAGATGGTACAAATACAACAATATCACTATTAGTTGATTTCTGGTTTGCAATCAGTAATGACAGTTTGCAGAACACCAAAAGTCACGAATGAACTAGCCATGTTGTGAGGAATAGAGAAGGTAGCTATCGGGAGCTTGAAATGTAATCCCAATCGAGTGCAGGACTCTGATTGTTGTTGTTGTAATACATGCTAACAAAGATGTAATCCGGATTCGTGGGCATAAAAAAAACACTATATAAGCAAAAGCATAGCTTTATAGTACAATTATGCATCTCAATTTCGAAATTGCCCAAAGTATTCACACTACGTTTGAAACAATTTGGTTTGACATCGAAATGTACATGTACGTGAAAACTCGCTCAGAGAGGCATGTGTGCGAAGCATTGTGTGTGATCTGTGTTTGGTAGTGAGAAATCTGATAGTTAGAACTATACAGAAACTGGCATAAATTGAGGCAATTTCGAAATTGGTTCGTTTTATGGGAAAGTGGGCAATTTCGATCTTAATTTCGAGGGAAATTGCCGAAATCACTCAATTCCGTCTAGTGGGAACATATTATTAAATGAAAAAAAAATTCATTAAATCCATTAGGCCGTTGGATCTTATTAACGTTTTAAGCCTGCGCTACTCGCGGGAACATAATTCTAAAAAAACTACAATGAACAAACAAGAAAAAGAAGAAGCAAAAGAAAATAAGATAAAAGATCTTCTGAAGAGACAAGCAGCTCACGTGTAATCAAACCAGATGACAGCAGCACTGGGACTCTCCTTCAGAAACTACAAATTGGTACCGCTACCGACGGTGAATCTTTGGCTTCATCAAAGGCTAGCAAGTATACCATGTAAGTAGACTCTTAAGCCGAGGCCCATCTTCTGAAAAAAAGGATCGATCCTAAGGCCACAGGCAAACCTGACGATAAGACAAAAAGTGCGATAACATCGGCCCAGAGAGCAAAGAATGGCTACTAACGGTCAATGCAATTTATCAAGCAGATGAGCGCTGGAGCCAAAGTAGCCAAATAAGAAAATAAACTGGCTCCCACCTGCATTAAGGCTGTTAAAACAGACACAGGGCGAGAGAAGAATCCATCGAGTATGGCCCTTATTAATCCCACCCTCCAAATAAGACCCAACAACAGCCAATAGAACCGGTCACTGTTGAATAAAACGCACAACAACCGAGTACCTGTTAGGGACAGACGATCGACAACTGCAACGAAATCTGTCAGAACGCGAAACTCGAGGTCATCCCTCGCTCGATGCTACCGCTTCGCACATTCGTTTCGAATGGATTCCTCCACCAGTTCTCGGAAAGGACGAGTTCATATTGACGCTGATGGACAAGCAAAATAAAGAGCTTGACACCGAGCTGGAGAATAATTTCTTCAGCCAAGAGCATGAACGGAGATTGAAAGAACCTCGTGGTTACTATTGACCAAAACTCACTTGACCACATCTGCAGCAGAGCCGGCAGCATCAAGTTCGAGTTGGGATCCCTGAAGCAGCTACCGACGGATATAGCCTTAATCCAATAATTTTGGCTTTTTTACAACAAAATTCAAGGATTACTACACCGAAGGTAAGTTGCGAACCTGTATAGTAGCCAGAAAACAATTAATATTTTTCTTCTAGGAACAGAGAAACTTACGAAAACAGAACCAAACTATTTTGCTCCTATCATCCACAAATTAAATTCTTGTCTCAAATTTTGAGGTTTTAAAAATCTTTATTGCTCGAACGCTATCGTTCTAGTTCTAACATACAACTGGAGAGCAGTAGCCTACTTTACATTTCTATTTATACTAATTTGAATGCTTACAAAAGTGCAATCGAAGCTAAATGGACTGACACTAGATAATGGTGAAATCTGATACAATGCTTAAGATATGAGAAATGCTTATGTGTTTGTAATTGATACGAAGTGAATATCATTGGTCACTCTGTTAGGTGGTGTCATTGATCTCGATGCTGCGTAGGCATTTACTGCCTTAATGTCTCTTGTTGCGCGCCGTGTTAACTCCCCTGTTTCTTAAGTGGAACGTCGAGTTTCTTCGAACTGTTTCGGAAAGTTTTTTATTTTTTCGTTCGATTCGTTAAAACCAGAAATCATGTACACCGAGATAGTCGTCTTTCCAGTGGAGAGCCCCTTGCCAATCGCGTTTCACCCCGAATTTTGCTCTAAACGCACGCATACTACTTTATTTTCACGCATACTTCTTAAGGCTTTAGAGCAGCCTGCAGTTGCTCTTTGATCAATCGTATTCACAAACACTGTCTGTGAACATTTTATAAAAAACGCTGTCAGATGAAATCAAGGGGCGAGAGAGGAGTTGACTATCTCTTTAATACTTCATCTCTGGTTAAAACTCTGTCATCGAATTCTTCTTTGTTTGCTAATTTTTTGATCTGAAACATTTTGTATGTGGTTATGCAGATGATGCAGACAGACATGATTCTTATAATGATGAAATACAAAATATAGTCCATAGCTCGATTTTACAATTCTTAACATTTATGTACTCATTACTTCATCTAACCATTTTGTTATTAATTTCCCATCTCCGTGGCTTATGGCCCTGGTTTCAAATAGTTTACAATTATTCTTAATGATGGGCTATCTTATATGTATAACAATTATATCTTCATTTTGTATGATTTATTATATAATAATATTTAAATTTTTAAACTTTTTTTTTATTAAATCTATCAAAGTTAAACTTTCGTGTTCATGTATCAGAATATTATATATTAATTTCTATCAAGTTTAAATATATGCGCAAATTTAAATAGCAGGGTTTAAAATACCAATTTTTGCCAAAGTTATTGTTTGAATTGTAATTCCGCAATTATTAACTTATTTCTTTCCTTTGTTAATCTTACTTGCGAATTACTTTTCAAGTTTTTGAATGAGTTGGTTAATTTGTTGATTGCATTGAAGATTTCCGAATTAGTAGTGAGTTGTTTGTTATTACTGTCAGTCAGTTCTGAAATTTTATTGGTTATTCGAACTAAATCATCATGGTCTGGGATTCCTGCTAAACATTTCCATAGGGTTCCTAGTTCGTCAATTCCTCTTTTCTATCTACGTTTTTGTACTTGTAATTGTCCTATTAGTAATTTAATTAAGTTAACCTCTGTGTCATTATTGTCATTACTGTCATTGTCATGGTTGGAAATTATGTATCCCGTATTAAAATTGTTCTACGTTTTTTCTATTAAGTTACTGAGATAAGTTACGTTTGTGATATGAAAAAGGTCACCGTAATCCTCATAGATTGCTGTATCGCCTTGTTCAATAAGTACTTCATTTTTCCCGAGTGTAGTCGACTACTTCTGTGGATACTATCCCCATTAATGTCAAAATAATTATCCAGTTCATTTTCCCTGCAATAATGAAATGTTGTGTTTATGTTTCTATTTCTCTGATAGATCCGAAATTTATTTGCTAGATCTTCCTTCACCTTTTGTTTGTTATATTTTGCAGAAAGTTAATTTCTACCTCCTACGATTTTTTCGTAAATTATTTTGCTTGGAGAATACACTTTAGTATCTCTTTTTTTGTTAAGTCTCTCTATCATTTTTCCTTGAGCCACTAGAACTTCTGATTCTAAATCTTTATGTAATGTTTTATTAAATAGAGTTCATACGGTCTTCGATCCGTAACTGAATGGATAGTTTAATTGTACTGTTGTGTTTCTCTATAGATTGATTCCAAGTTACTTATTTAATGAAATTCCTGTTTTAAATACCTTGCAATCTCTTTCGTTGTACTGTGTTTGGGGTCACAAAAATGTGTCTGAATGCCTAGTCTCTGCATTAGTGTTTTAAATTGTCCTAGTTCGTAGCCTCTGGGAAACCTTGTAATAACTCTAATACCTTTTCATTTAGATTGGTTCTATCTCAAATTAATTTTATCACAAATAATTTTTAATACGCATCAATGCATGTTAAAAATTTTAATTTCTGGGCGAAAAATATAGCAAGATGCACCTGCTCCCCCTGTTTCTTAGGAATTGGAGCCTCTCCAATTGGTATCCTTTGCGGATGTCTATCGAACTTGTTTCTGTTACAAATTTCACAGTTTCTAACACATTTTTTGAATTGTGTATTCATTTCGGACCAGTAATATTATTTGTAAACCTGTTTCCCTATGTTTTCTGTTTTTTTTTTTTTTTTTATTTCATTTTTATTTTTATAATTCATTCATAATTCAACTTATCTACTAGACAAAAATGCTTAAAACTAGCTGGGACGAACAGTGATATTATATTTTAACTTACTGGCCCTCGGCGGGCACTCTAAGCTAAACTTAATCTTAAACTATGTCTTTCGACTTAACCTAACAAATATTGTTTATAATATTTAAAAAATTATTATATTTAAAAATATGTAATAAGAAAAATTGAAAAAACTTATTAACTGAACATTTGTGTGAAAATTATACTAACTTAAATTCTACCTTAAAATAAAATAAAAACTAAATAAAACTTAACTAGACTTACAAACTAACTTATTACCTACACTACATGTATATACATACGTCTTGTATAAAAAGCTATACAAAATCATGTACATATATGCATCTATATACAGTGGTATATACGTCCATATAACATGCATATAGACATAAATACATTTTTAATTGTTTTTTTTTGTAAGCTTATTCTACCTTAAACTACCCGTACCTATGTACGTAGGTCGGCCGTAGGTTGCGGCAGATAGATTTCATCCAATCCGCTGCAAGACAGAGACCGACTGCATCCCATAAGGGGATACGCGCTACCCTTTCTACCCCGGGTCTAAAGGGTTCGACGAGGGAGTTCCCTCACTTCCTAACCACCAGAATTTTTGATGTTGCAATCCAACATCCCGAACATCTCGCCTTGATACCGCCGTACTGAAGCGGAGGAGACCCTCCTCAGCTCGTCGTGAGACGGAGCGGTCGTGGTTGAGTCGCCCATCCACAGTTGAACGGGCGATGTGAAAGAGGAGCGGTACCGCATTCTTGTCTTGTATCAGACCGTGCTTATCAAAATGGAGGAATGCTTCTGGGGGGACGAATCCGTTATGACGTACCCTTTCGTGGTACTGAGGATTGGGGTAGTAAGCCCCTGAGATCAAGTTATTGATCGAGTTCATCGCTCTGGCAGTACGACTTCGAATCATCTTCACCAGAAAATTGTCCACTCGTATCGTTGTATAATACCTCATTGGAGTAGAATTTTTTGTACTGGGACTCTGGTGTTCTGTAAAGGCGAAGGCAAGCCCTAAGACAAGCCCTCTCAAACACCCGAATCTTTTCCATCAAGCTTGCAATCACGTTGAACCACACGGGACAGCCATAGGTGAGCATTGGCCGGATGAGGGCCATGTAGCAGATTACCTTCACCCTTGCATCGAGTTGGCTGTTATAAAACAGTCTCTTTGTAAGATCGAAAGCGCCTCGGGCTCGGGCTAGAGCAGCATCTACATGTTTATTAAAATATAGATATTGATCTAGCCAGATCCCCAGGTATCTCACTAGAGTCCTTTGCGCCAGTGGTTGCCCGTGACGCCCAACAATTGAGAACTTTCGCCAATTCTTTTTTGTATCGGCCGAAGCCTTATACAACGGAGTCCTGAACAGTATGGTTTCCGACTTCTGAAAGTTGATATTCAACTTCCAGTCATCGCAACTTCTCATGAATGAGTCGAAGTCACCCTGCGCGAGAGTAGTGATGTCCTCGATCTTTTTGCCTGATCTGTACTCGATCAAGTCGTCGGCGTACGCAATTACGTGAGGAAGAGAACTTGTTAGATCGCTCAAGAAAATGTTGAACAGGATCGGCGAATTAACGGCACCCTGTTGGAGAACATTTTTTACTTCAAATATACCTGCAGAGGTCATACTGCCATTCTTGACGACGAACCTTCTGCCAGTAAGCATGTTACACAGTAGGTACAGCAGTGGTTTACAAATGCCTAGCCCATTGAGCTTGTAAAAAGGTCCTTCTAACCATACGGTGTCGAAGGCTTTATCCAGGTCAATCAGGCAGGCACCCGTACATTGTTTCTGGCTCTTGTTCCATTGGATATCCGACACCTGTTTCGACGCGGCATGAATAGTGTCATGCCCCGCTTTGAAACCGAATTGGTTATCCGGAATTATATGTTTGTCCTCTGTCCAGTTGGCCAGAGCTCTATTTATCACCTTCTCAAATACCTTGCTGATGTTCGGATGGAGACTAATTGACCGGAGGTTGCACGGATTCGAAGAATCTTTACCTCGCTTGGATATGGGTTGCACAATCCCAGTTTTCCAATGCTCCGGATAATGTGCATTATTCAGAGCATTGTTAAACAGGCTAGTGTACATATTAACCACATCTAGGGGGAGATGTCTTAGCACAATGTTCGAGATCCGGTCGATTCCAACTGACTTCTTCTTCTTTAGTGATTCGAAGACCGCTTGGAGCTCTGTCTTCGCTATGAACGGGGGAAGAACCCCTTCGTCGGCGATGATATTATCTGCCATGTTATCTTCATTGAACACTACAAAGCCGATGTTCTCCGATCGCCATTGATGCATGTCTTCACGAAGTTGCGAGTTGCTAGATTGTACGCGATTCTCCAGGTCGTGGTTTGGGCGAACACTCACATTCACCTTATACACTTCCTGAAAGACCGCGCCTAGTACCTCCATTTTTTCTTGCGGGTCTTCGACCACAAAGAAGTTATCGTCGAGTACGGCGTTATCTGAATCAATACCTGTTGTAGTCAGTATTTGTTCGTTGTCCGTCGTTCTGGGGAGCTTAAGACACGGAAGATCGCTATGCTTACTACGAAAAATCTTATTTATCTGCGGAAACATGCTCGGGTTGTTGGATCTTACAGCCCGAATCTTATTGTTCCAATGCATGTTAACAGAAAGTCTGTAGATCTGAACAATTAATGTTTGAATGTTTTTGATGAGCGATTTCAGTGTCATAAACCGTCTGTACAAGATTTTTAATCTTGACAGGAGTCTGCTTTTCCGTTGATGTAGTGCGTCAATAGTCGCATTGCGGTACAAAATTTCGTTATTTGTTCGTGTATACCGTGGTATCGTACTGTCCATCGTTCGTTTTATTGTCTTATCCAATTGTATTAGATACATGTCAATCTCCTCGTTTGACAAGTTTCTATTTGACTGCTCTCGTCATTTGTCTAGAGAAGCGTGTACAGCGTGTCCTACTGTAATTGTAGGGATACGTTTGAACAAACTCTCCTAATTCCGCAATGTCGTTGGGGATCTTGATTTCGGCACAGAGTCCGCAATGGTCACTGAGATACACGAAAGTGTTCAAACAGTTTACCGTTTGTGAGTTTGTGTCTGTCAGCTGCAGTCTTGCGTCAAATAGCAGGAGATCCAGATAAGAGCCACTTCTGGGGAAGGACGAGATCTCTGTTGCTTTCAACTCGAGTCTATATTCGACACTGTGCAAGCAATACCAGCTGTAGAGCTGGTCCCCTCTACTATTGGAAACTATGTTTCCCCAATATCCGTGACGGGCATTTAAGTCCCCGGCCAAAATGAAATAGTTCTCCTCCGAGTCCAGTCTAAGACATCGAAAAAGTGAATCGAGCTCTGATATAGTCGTTCTGGAACTAGGGGGGCCGGAGGAGTAGACCGACACCGCATACAGCTTCTCTCCACTGCGGAGAGAAATGCACACGATGCAGGCCTCCAACTCCTGAAACCGTCGAACTTCACTGCTATACACTACTTTGTGTTTAATGTTGTTTTTAATGAAGATCGCGACGCCGCCTCCACCATTGGAGTTGGGTCGGTCTCTTCTAATAACATTATAATTACTGTGCTCCAATGTGCCTCTCTGAGTTAGCTTAGTTTCGCTAATCAGAAATAGCTCTGGGCTTTGATCGTCCAACAATCTATAGAGCTCGTTTTTTCGCGGGATCCTTATCAATGAATTTGCATTCACTGCAAGGATCTTATAGGTACTCTCCGTCTGCGCAGCCATCATGAATGGTGACGTGCTTGGTTCTGCAGGAGCGCCAGAATTTGGCTTACCTGCTCCTCTAACCGATCCATACGCCTTTCAATGGAGGATTTCCAATCGGGCGTTGGATCGTGTGCCCTTGGTACTGAGACTTGCGGCGCTACCTTTGGTAGTTGCTGCTTTTCTGTATTCCTCTGGCCAGACGCCATTTGGGCGTAGGTCAATTGAGGGGTGACGGGTATGGCTGCCCCGAGTGGATTTTTCACTGGGGGCTGCTTCTGCAGAGCTGTTTTTGGTTTAAGCTCCTGGAACTTAGGGCAACCCCGATAGTTGGCGGTGTGCCCCGCGTTCCCGCAGAGTACGCACTTGAGCTGACTTTTGTCAGCTGCTCCCTCTTTCCCCAATGAGCAATCCTCCGCCTTGTGTTTTCCACTGCACTTCACGCATCGAGGCCGCCTTTGGCAGTTCGACGCGGCGTGCCCAAACCTTTGGCAACGAACGCATTGGAGAATGCCTCGCGCCTTCTTATGCTTTCCCAGACGCAATCATAGTCAGCTAATGTTTCTATGTCATTCAACTTATCTATTTTGCTGTTGGGTGACAGCTGTACAATAAAGAACTGTAATTTCCGTCCCTCTCTTTTTGCCTTAGCTGTGGTGAAGGGCTTGACCCCTACGAACTCGAGACTGTCACACACTTGCTCTTTGAGCAGTTGGAAGATATCCTCCGCTTCGAGCGGTGCGGCGATCTTTAATAATTTGGATTGATTTTTTTCTCCTTTCGGTGTGAAGGAGAAGAACTGCGTCGTCGAACGCGATAGACACGTCTTAAGAGCTTTGTGATGCTCTACGGTCTTGTTTTTTTTTTTTTTTTTATATTTTGCGCGCGCTCAAGGGATTGCTAATACGCTTAAGTGTCCGGGGTCAAGACACAGCACGGGCCGAAGGTATAGAGGGAGAAAGGGAGAGGAGGTACCTGTGCACATTGGTCTTAAATATCTGCGGATTGTAGTCTGTGGGAAATATAGGGCTGGGAAGAGTATTCCAAATTCGCGTAGTACGGCTAAAGAACGAGTCTCTAAATTTAACTGTGCGTCCGAAAGTAGGCTTAAAGGTAAACTGATGAGCATTCCTGGCGAGACGAGTATTGCGGGTGAATTCATGGAGAGGAGGAATGCAGTTGGCTAGCTCACTTGAGCATCGTTTGTTGAAATAGCGATAAATGAAAGACAAAGAAGAAACGGTACGTCGATGTTCGAGCGAGTCTAATGTCTTTGCGACATTCTTCTCTCCTATAAGTTTTATCGCTCGCTTTTGGATTCTATCTAGTAGGTGCAGGGTGGTCTTTGGGGCACCAGACCAGATATGAGCGTTGAACTCAAGCTTCGGGCTACGCCTTATAAATGAAAGCCAAATCAGAGGGGGTGAAATATTTCTTGCATCGATTTAGGAAACCTAAACATTTCGCAGCATTTTTGGCGACCTCAAATATGTGATCGTTCCATCTAAGTGTTGTGTTGATACACATACCAAGGATGGAAAGCTTTCCGTTACCATCGACACAAGCACCATTCATGGATAATGGCTGATTAACAAGGGTTCGCTTGAGTGACAGCAGACAGCATTGAGTTTTAGAAGCATTGAATTCCACTCCGTTGTTGTTTCCCCAGTTAATTATGCTGTCAAGATCGGAATTCAATGAGCTTAACATACGCTGCCGTTCCAATTCTACGGCCGAAGGGCAGGGTCGTGAGTCTCGGAACGAATATGAAAAGCTGAGGGTGCTGTCATCAGCGAAGGAATGGATTGGATTAGAAGTAGCAGACAAGAGATCATTAATAAAAATGAGAAAGAGTGTCGGAGACAGAACAGAGCCTTGGGGTACACCAGCATTTATTTGGCGGATATCAGACTTGAACCCATCCAAAACAACTTGAATTGAACGGTTCGAAAGGTAATTTCTAATCCATAGAAGAAGAGATTCATCGATACCATATGCACGCATTTTCGACAAAAGAGCTTGATGCCAAACTCTGTCAAATGCCTTAGAAATATATAGCATCAAATTCGTTAAAAGTTGAATTGCTATCCAAGTTTGGACTTCTGTAAATAAAACAGTAGTGGATTAAATGCTTACGGACATGGATTTTTAACCACAGAAAATTAAATTCCGGATTGGAGCAGTGGCCATATTGTGGTTGAATTTGGTAAGCTACATCACTACGCACGTAGATGGCGAGACCGCGGTGGAAAAAGAAAAGAGGCACCAAGCTATATCCGGGCAGGGTCAAATCCGATAATTCGGTATTCTCACCTACCTGTGTTTCGCTTAGTGCCAAGACAGCTGGTTTATATAAAAACAAGTGGACATACACAGCGAAGAGATTCACTCTTAGCCCACGAACATTGCACACATCAACCCTAAAGTTTTCCATAGAAAACAAGACGGAGATATAAAATTACAGCGGATAGAGTATTTTTCAAATCCTTTATTTTTCTTAATGCTAAAATTGCCACTACCTATGGCCCGCCTACATACCTGTGCAGTTTGTATAATATCCGTCTTGAACAAGTTGATGGGTGGCACATTTTCATTCTTTTTTGGCTGCTGTTGTTGCTGGTGTACTGCTGACTGCTGTTGTTGTTGTTGGGCTGCTATCTGTTGCTTCTGCTTTTTTTGTTGCGCTGCTGAATGGTGATGTTGCTGAACTGTTGCCTGATGTTGCTTCTTTTTCTGCTGTGTGCAGATGTTGTTGAGCTGCTGGCTGTTTCAGCTGTTGTGTTGCAGACTTCTGTTGCTGCAAAGCAGCTGCATGTTGTTGCTGCTTCAGCTGTTGTGCTGTTTTTGGCTGTTGTTGCTGTTTCTTTTGTGTCTGGGTTGGCGTTGCCAGCTGTTGTTGTTGTTGCCTGAGCCCTTGTAGCTCTAGCTCATCCTCGATTCTGCTCCTTTCAAGGTTACTCGCTATGCTTACTACGAAAAATCTTATTTATCTGCGGAAACATGCTCGGGTTGTTGGATCTTACAGCCCGAATCTTATTGTTCCAATGCATGTTAACAGAAAGTCTGTAGATCTGAACAATTAATGTTTGAATGTTTTTGATGGGCGATTTCAGTGTCATAAACCGTCTATACAAGATTTTTAATCTTGACAGGAGTCTGCTTTTCCGTTGATGTAGTGCGTCAATAGTCGCATTGCGGTACAAAATTTCGTTATTTGTTCGTGTATACCGTGGTATCGTACTGTCCATCGTTCGTTTTATTGTCTTATCCAATTGTATTAGATACATGTCAATCTCCTCGTTTGACAAGTTTCTATTTGACTGCTCTCGTCATTTGTCTAGAGAAGCGTGTCCAGCGTGTCCTACTGTAATTGTAGGGATACGTTTGAACAAACTCTCCTAATTCCGCAATGTCGTTGGGGATCTTGATTTCGGCACTGAGTCCGCAATGGTCACTGAGATACACGAAAGTGTTCAAACAGTTTACCGTTTGTGAGTTTGTGTCTGTCAGCTGCAGTCTTGCGTCAAATAGCAGGAGATCCAGATAAGAGCCGCTTCTGGGGAAGGACGAGATCTCTGTTGCTTTCAACTCGAGTCTATATTCGACACTGTGCAAGCAATACCAGCTGTAGAGCTGGTCCCCTCTACTATTGGAAACTATGTTTCCCCAATATCCGTGACGGGCATTTAAGTCCCCGGCCAAAATGAAATAGTTCTCCTCCGAGTCCAGTCTAAGACATCGAAAAAGTGAATCGAGCTCTGATATAGTCGTTCTGGAACTAGGGGGGCCGGAGGAGTAGACCGACACCGCATACAGCTTCTCTCCACTGCGGAGAGAAATGCACACGATGCAGGCCTCCAACTCCTGAAACCGTCGAACTTCACTGCTATACACTACTTTGTGTTTAATGTTGTTTTTAATGAAGATCGCGACACCGCCTCCACCATTGGAGTTGGGTCGGTCTCTTCTAATAACATTATAATTACTGTGCTCCAATGTGCCTCTCTGAGTTAGCTTAGTTTCGCTAATCAGAAATAGCTCTGGGCTTTGATCGTCCAACAATCTATAGAGCTCGTTTTTTCGCGGGATCCTTATCAATGAATTTGCATTCACTGCAATTATCTTATAGGTACTCTCCGTCTGCGCAGCCATCATGAATGGTGACGTGCTTGGTTCTGCAGGAGCGCCAGAATTTGGCTTACCTGCTCCTCTAACCGATCCATACGCCTTTCAATGGAGGATTTCCAATCGGGCGTTGGATCGTGTGCCCTTGGTACTGAGACTTGCGGCGTTACCTTTGGTAGTTGCTGCTTTTCTGTATTCCTCTGGCCAGACGCCATTTGGGCGTAGGTCAATTGAGGGGTGACGGGTATGGCTGCCCCGAGTGGATTTTTCACTGGGGGCTGCTTCTGCAGAGCTGTTTTTGTTTTAAGCTCCTGGAACTTAGGGCAACCCCGATAGTTGGCGGTGTGCCCCGCGTTCCCGCAGAGTACGCACTTGAGCTGACTTTTGTCAGCTGCTCCCTCTTTCCCCAATGAGCAATCCTCCGCCTTGTGTTTTCCACTGCACTTCACGCATCGAGGCCGCCTTTGGCAGTTCGACGCGGCGTGCCCAAACCTTTGGCAACGAACGCATTGGAGAATGCCTCGCGCCTTCTTATGCTTTCCCAGACGCAATCATAGTCAGCTAATGTTTCTATGTCATTCAACTTATCTATTTTGCTGTTGGGTGACAGCTGTACAATAAAGAACTGTAATTTCCGTCCCTCTCTTTTTGCCTTAGCTGTGGTGAAGGGCTTGACCCCTACGAACTCGAGACCGTCACACACTTGCTCTTTGAGCAGTTGGAAGATATCCTCCGCTTCGAGCGGTGCGGCGATCTTTAATAATTTGGATTGATTTTTTTCTCCTTTCGGTGTGAAGGAGAAGAACTGCGTCGTCGAACGCGATAGACACGTCTTAAGAGCTTTGTGATGCTCTACGGTCTTACAGCGGATAGAGTATTTTTCAAATCCTTTATTTTTCTTAATGCTAAAATTGCCACTATCTATGGCCCGCCTACATACCTGTGCAGTTTGTATAATATCTTGAACAAGTTGATGGGTGGCACATTTTCATTCTTTTTTGGCTGCTGTTGTTGCTGGTGTACTGCTGACTGCTGTTGTTGTTGTTGGGCTGCTATCTGTTGCTTCTGCTTTTTTTGTTGCGCTGCTGAATGGTGATGTTGCTGAACTGTTGCCTGATGTTGCTTCTTTTTCTGCTGTGTGCAGATGTTGTTGAGCTGCTGGCTGTTTCAGCTGTTGTGTTGCAGACTTCTGTTGCTGCAAAGCAGCTGCATGTTGTTGCTGCTTCAGCTGTTGTGCTGTTTTTGGCTGTTGTTGCTGTTTCTTTTGTGTCTGGGTTGGCTTTGCCAGCTGTTGTTGTTGTTGCCTGAGCCCTTGTAGCTCTAGCTCATCCTCGATTCTGCTCCTTTCAAGGTTACTTGCCCGAAGTGCTCTAATTTCTTGAAGGAGTTTGTCAGTTTCCTCCTGCAAATTAGAGACTTTGTCTTCTTTGGCACGAATTATTGCCTCTACTTCTTCCTCTGTGTCGGAGGGCATCGATTCGAAGCTATTACTGCTAATAGCGAACCGCCCTTCCCTCCCGTCTGATACATAGGAGTACCCGTCATCATCTGTTTCGCCCTCGGCTGCCGTCTCATTAGATGACATAGCTGCAGCGCTTTCTCCCTCCTGCCGTCTTTCTAGTAACGCGTCAGTGAGGCGACGTTTTGCACTTTTGGAGATGCGCTTCTTTCTCCTCCTCTTCGACGTGCCTTCTTGGGACACCGTTGGTTGGTGGCGTGACACTCACCAGTCACCAGCTCACCAGTTGATGTTCCCCGTCCGTTCCTCGGCGATCGGACTGCCCATTCCCCTCCATTCTAGGGACTCACGTACTCAGCTTAGAAAAAAAAAAAAAAACTGTCCGAACCCGTGCCCCTATGCGTCACGGCTGTTGACTCTACTCGTTCAGCCAAGTTCTTGCTGCAAATCGTACCAATTAAACTACTTCACTTTTCCTGATTATCACTATTTTACTTTAAGTTAGTCGAAACACATCTGCACTGTTCAACGATCTGAACTGAAAGTTTAAAATTGTCTCAAAATGTACCTCTATTCTATGCAATCTGATAACTTTGAATTGTCGAGTGTTCTATGCCAATGAGTTCGAATTAACGCGTCGTTTTGTTACGTAGCGATGATTTTTTTCTTCGAATTACCAAGTGCTTAAATATGTATCGATTTTTTTTTCGAAATATAAAGAGATTTTCCAGGGAACTCGTGACAACTTCGAATTATGGAGAGGTTCGAATTATCGCAGGTTTGAATTAACGAGAGGCGACTGCATCCCGTATTAAAATTATTCTGGGTTTTTTCTATTAAGTTACTGAGATAAGTTACGTTTGTGATATGAAAAAGGTCACCGTAATCCTCATAGATTGCTGTATCGCCTTGTTCAATAAGTACTTAATTTTTTCCCGAGTGTAGTCGACTACTTCTGTGGATACTATCCCCATTAATGTCAAAATAATTATCCAGTTCATTTTTCCTGCAATAATGAAATGTTAAGTCTTAATATTTTCTTTATTTACTATTCTATTACTCTAAAAGATCCGAACTTTATTTCCTAGATCTTCCTTCACATTTTGTTTGTTATATTTTGCAGAAAGTTTATTTCTACCTCCTACAATTTTTTCGTAAATTATTTTGCTTGGAGAATACACTTTAGTATCCCTTTTTTTGTTAAGTCTCTCTAGCATTTTTCCTCGAGCCACTAGAACTTCTGATTCTAAGTCTTTATGTAATGTTTTATTAAAAAGAGCTTCATACGGTCTTCGATCCGTAACTGAATGGATAGTTTAATTGTACTGTTGTGTGGCTCTATAGATTGCTTCCAAGTTACTTATTTAATGAAATTCCTGTTTTAAATACATTGCAATCTCTTTCGTTGTACTGTGTTTGGGGACACAAAAATGTGTCTGAATGCCTAGTCTCTGCATTAGTGTTTTAAATTGTCCTAGTTCGTAGCCTCTGGGAAACCTTGTAATAACTCTAATACCTTTTCATCTAGATTGGTTCTATCTTCAATTAATTTGATCACAAAAAATTTTTAATACGCATCAATGCATGTTAAGCATTTTAATTTCTGGGCGAAAAATATAGCAAGATGCATCTGCTCCCCCTCTTTCTTATGAATTGGAGCCTCTCCAATTGGTACCTTTGGCGGATGTCTATAGAACTTGTTTCTGTTACAAATTTCACAGTTTCTAACATATTCTTTGAATTGTGTATTCATTTCGGACCAGTAATATTATTTGTAAACCTGTTTCCCTATGATTTCTGTGTGCTCTTGTGTGTGTCTGTTCTACAATCATGCTTGGATCTTCTTTATTTGTAATATCTATGTGAAAATTGTTCGTATATGAAAATTTGTTGTTAAATGTTTCCTTTAACTTTTGTTTGGTTTCATATAAATCTTGCGATAATCCCTGGCTGCAAGTTCTTTTATGATTGTAATCAAGTTTTCTACAGTATCATATTCTATGATATGCCCAACCTTTCCAAAATTTCGAACTTGTTCGTGTATGGTAAGAATAGCTTTACTTAAAAGTATTTGCTGTTTAAATTTGTTTAATGGCTTTTTTCAATTTCTAAATTATCACTGCTTTCAGCGGAGTGTTGTGTTCCAGTGATTAAAATTTAAGTTTTGTCTAGAAAGTGCATCTGCGACTATATTTGTCTTACCTGGCTTGTATATTATTCTAGGAGAATATTCTTTGATAAACGCATGCCATCTTTTCATTTTTGAATTGGGATTGCGGGTTGAAACCGCTAATGTTAAATGTTGATGATCCGTATGGATTTCTAAGTCTGAAACTCCATAAAGGTAATTTCTCAAAGTTATTAAATCCCAAACGATTGCGTAAAGCTCTTTCTCGTTTGTAGCGTAATTTTGCTCTGTTGAGTTGAGTGTTTTTGATATAAGAATTATAGGCCTGCTTTCTTTTGTAAGAACACCACTATAGCATGATTAGAAGCATTTGTGGTTAACATAAACTTTTTATTAAAGTCTGGTTGGACTATACTACTATTATTATTTTTTTTTTTAAAAAGAAGTACAAAGCAAAATAGTCAAAACAAAAATTGCAAAAAAGACATAAAACTAAAAATCAAAAAAAGATGCACCACGGTTACATTGGTGATTATTGTTTTGTCGGTACATATCATTAGCTTGCGTATGCTGTCCTGAACTATTTTGATAATTATTGTTTCGTTCTAATGTATCATTACTTGGTCGAGATTATTCTGACATATTATGATAGTTGCTATTTGATGGAAAGCGGTAATTTCCGGAGTTGGAATCATTCCATGAGTGATGTTCGTCAAGTTTAGCAAAGTAAATAGTATTATAACATACGAAAAAGAAGATTCTTTCACAAGTTGCATTTTAAAATTAAAGCAAAGTTTTACGAATTGCGTATAATGCATACATATATAGGAAAAAAAATCAAATCTTGCTGTACAATTTATATGTGATATGAGTCCAAAACTAAAATGCTTCAAGTAATGACTTCTGTTGCGACACCATTAATCCGAATTAATTAGCAAAATGAAAATGTTTGACTAATCGATAGATATACAATGTTAAAGTGACAATACGAAATAATTCAAGGGAATTAAGTTGTTTTCTGTAAATTTGTGTGCGTATATAACCAAAGAACAGACATACCTATGTACAGAATTTCTATTTCATCATCATTGCATTCTTATGAATTGTGAATGATTATTTACAAATGGAATTCAGCCACAAAATCATATTAAACCCTTTTGTACATATTTTCTAATATTTCAAACGCAAAATATTTGAATTCAAATGTAGCGTGTCAATGACAGAGATGAAGTATTAAAGAGATAGCCAACTTCCTCGTCTCTTCCCCCTAGATTTCATTTGACAGCGTTTTTTATAACATTCCACAGACAGGGGCTTGTGAATACGTGTGACCTAAGCGAACAGCTGATAACCCCCACCTAAATTTATCGAGGTGAATTTGATTTGCTTGATATCGCGAACGCACGGCACTAACAAAGTGTCTTAGGTGCTTAGGCTTTGGACACACCGCACGCCAGTGCAAGAGTGAGCAAGACCGCTTGAAAATGTGTAGAAGATGTGGCACGGAGGGTCACATAGCTAAGAACTGCTCCCACGAGCCGAAGTGTTTTTGGTGCAAGACCACCAACCCCGACAATGCAGAACATGTAGCTGAGAGTGCAAAATGCCCGGTTTTCCGAAGGGCCCTCACCAATAAAACATGATGAAGGTTATACAAATTAACCTTAATCACTGTGCGGCCGCACAAGATCTTCTGGCACAAATGTCAAAAGAAAAGAAAGCGGATGTTGCACTCATCAGCGAGCCGTACAAAGCCTTAGATGGCAGCAACTGGACAGAGGACACAGCGAAAAGAGCATCAATATGGACCTGTGGAAACCACGTCTTCCAAAGCACCAACAGCGTAACGAATTATGTTGCGTCTGCCCGGATAAATGGAATCCACTTCTATAGCTGCTATGCTCCTCCTAGTCTATCACACGCGGACTATCTGAAGCTTTTAGACGATATAGGCACCCGGTCATTATTGCCGGCGACTTCAACGCGTGGGCTACGGAATGGGGCAGTAGATTCACGGATGCAAGGGGGATTGCCCTCCTAGGAGCATTAGCATCGTTGGAGATCGGCCTTGTAAATAAAGGTTCAGCACAAACTTTCCGCAAGGCAGGCAGAAGCTCCATAATCGACATAACATTCGCAAGCAACTCGCTACTGCACAAAACAAAATGGCGAGTCAGCGAGCAATACACACACAGCGACCACCAGGCGATTGTATTCAACATTGGTAGTGAGAGGCCCAGACAGAGACCCAAACGAACAGAGCCGAAGTGGAAGGACACCGCTTTCGACAAAGAAATATTTGAGGAAACGTTTAGCTCTGACTTCCCACACAACACCACATCAGAGGAAAACATGTCGAGTAAACTGATCCAAGCAATTTCTACAGCATGCGATGCAGCAATGCCGAAAAGGTCTATTAGCGGAAGGGGAGAACCCTGCTATTGGTGGAACGACAAGATCAAGAACCTCAGGGCAATTTGCCTTAAAGCACGCCGTAGATCCCAGCGTTCCAGAGGTAGACCAGAGTTCCACGAACGATTGGCGATCTTTAGGCTGGCAAGGCGCGACCTGGAAAAGGCAATCAAGGAGAGCAAAGGAAACTATTTTAAAACTCTTTGCAATGAAGCAGACCTAGATCCCTGGGGGGAGCATATAAAATCGTAATGAAGAAACTGAGGGGCAGTAGGTCTCCGCAAGTAACCTGCCCATTGTTGCTCAGAACAATAGTTGAACACCTGTTCCCCAGCAAGTCTCCTACAATGTTCGTCCTCACACATGGAGCTGGTCCGGAACAAATCCCACCAGTCACGGTTGACGAGCTGCAGAATGCGTGCAGGAAAATAGGCGAGAAAAAAGCGCCTGGCCCCTACGGCATCCCCAATAAAGCCATCAAAGCAGCTGTCGAGAAGAGACCAGAGCTGTTTACGACGATGATGCAAATGTGCCTCGAAGAGGGAAACTTTCCCAACCGCTGGAAACTCCAACACCTGGTACTAATACCCAAAGGCAATAAGCCCCCGGAGAACCTTCAGCGTATCGACCGATTTGCCTGCTGGACACCACGGGAAAGATCCTGGAGAGCATCATATACGGCAGGCTAATCGGCGTGGCTGAGGAGCGAGGAGCCCTGTCAGACCACCAGTACGGCTTTAGGAAGTCGCGCTCCACCATCGACGCCATCAATGAGGTGGTAGACACAGCAAGTGAAGCCATAACGGCTAAAAGATGGAGGGGCGGTACAAAAAAATACTGTGCCGTAGTTACGCTGGATATAAAAAACGCGTTTAACTCGGCGAACTGGTCCTGCATAATGAGATCCCTGAATAGGATGAGCACACCGCAGTACCTGAAGAGCATTATTGTCAGCTACTTTACCAACAGGAAACTGAGATACCAGACTGACGAGGGTACTAAATTCTACGACGTCTCGGCAGGCGTTCCACAGGGTTCAGTCCTTGGACCCCTCCTGTGGAACTTAATGTACGACGGAGTACTGAGACTAAAGCTGCCACATGGAGTCAAGGTCATCGGCTTTGCTGACGACATCGCGGTCGTGACGGTGTCCAAGCACATCCACGAGGTGGAAACCGCCGCAAACGAAGCAATCGCCAGGATCAAAAATTGGCTGGAATCTTCCGACCTTGAACTGGCTGACCACAAGACCAGCCGAAAGACTGTGGAATATGCAAACTTCCGGGTTGGCTCCCAGCTAATTAGATCCAAGGAATCACTGAAATACCTAGGAGTGATGCTCGACAACCGACTTAATTTCAAAAAGCATGTCGAATACTGCAGCAGGAAAGCTTCAAAGATGCAGGCAGCACTTTCTGGTATGCTGCCAAACATAGGAGGACCCGGATACCCAAGAAGGATTCTGCTTTCCAGAGTGGTAAGTTCAATTCTCCTATATGCTGCGCCAGTCTGGTCGAGTGCTCTCTCTATAAAGGAGACAGCTAAGAAGCTCTCGTCACCATACAGGCTCTGCGCCATAAGAACAATCAGCGGCTTCCGGACAATTTCGGACGAAGCAGCCTGTGTGATTGCGGGTATGGTCCCCATCGACATTCTCGCAAATGAGATGCATAGGGTTTACCTAAGGCGATCGACGAACCGGCCAGAGACTGGCGTAAACAGGATAAGGAAGGAAGAAAGAGCAGCCTCAATGACAATGTGGCAAGCCAGATGGTAGATGGACTCACAGACTGATTCCAACAATCGAAACGTGGACAAAGAGAGCAAGCTTAAACTGCAACTTCCACCTTACGCAGTTTCTGTCGGGCCACGGGGTCTATCGAAAGTATCTCCATAGGTTCGGGCACGATAGCTCTTCCCTTTGTCCAGAATGTGAGGACTCTGAAGAAGACGCAGAACACACGACTTTCCACTGCAGACGATTTGAAGGGACAAGAATAAACCTACCAACACCGGAGCTCCTAGTCGGTCATATGACGGAGTCAGCCGAGAAGTGGGAGGAAATCTGTTCCTTCATATCAAACTTGCAGATCGAGCTAAGAAGGCTTGAAAGAGTAAGGCGAGCCGAACAGGCAAACACAGTCGATCCAGCTTGAGTCGCTTACCAGCCCCGCGAAGTAATACCTAACGGCAGTTCCGCGGGGAGAGTGGTAGAAGAGCGCAGGGTGTGGGTTAGTACGTAGGCGTATTCCCGAAATCGAGAACTTGGGTTTGCGAATCGTGCATGCTTATGGCACGGGCTATTAGTATCTTTTGAAGATTGCCACATCCTTGGACGTAACCAAAAAAAAAAAAAAAAAATATGTGTGAGTTTGCAGAATTTCTATTTCATCATCATTACATTCTTATGAATTGTGAATGATTATTTACAAATGGAATTCAGCCACAAAATCATATTAAACCCTTTTGTACATATTTTCTAATATTTTAAACGCAAAATATTTGAATTCAAATGTAGCGTGTCAATGACAGAGATGAAGTATTACAGAGATAGCCAACTTCCTCGCCTCTTCCCCCTAGATTTCATTTGACAGCGTTTTTTATAACATTCCACAGACAGGGGCTTGTGAATACGTGTGACCTAAGCGAACAGCTGATTACCCCCACCTAAATTTATCGAGGTGAATTTGATTTGCTTGATGTTACTGATTTTGCTCTAAACGCACCCATACTACTTTATTTTCACGCAAACTTCGTACGGCCTTAGAGCAGCTCCATGTCGTTCTTAGATCACTCGTATTCACAAGCCCTGTCTGTGTAAATAAAAAAAAGGCTGTCAGTAGTGTGCGTGACTTTAGAGCAAAATCTGAGATGGACATCTGGACATCTGGTTGTAGATGATTGATGTAGATGTAGATGATTTCTGATGTTGATGATTTCCCTTTCATAACATTATTTCTGAAGATAACTGTACTACATGAAAGCATAAATCCTTTATTTAATTAGTCCTTTTTTAGAAATTAAAAAAAACGTGCACAACAACTTATCATTTGGACATCCGTTCTTATTGGATTCAAATTTCTGTGTAAAATATTCACCACCAAAAATGGCGGGAAATGTTAGAAGAAAATGTATGTTCACGAGGTGCATGAAAATTGAGACTGGAAAATTTCATTGGAAAACGACGTTAAGTTTGAAAATTATCAGATTCAATAAAAAGATATTATCACATTGTCAATATTGGATAATCAATATGATATATTCGATGAAATGCAAACCATAGGTATATAAGGAACTTGAAAACTAATGTACCAAATACGATACCAATATGGAAGTTCGCACTCAACAATTTGTTTGAAAAACTTGATATGACAAATACGAAATTCATTCTAAATTACGAACATAAAATATAATATTGGATATAATAAGCAGTAATATAATTCTGTGTTTCATATATGACTTGCACTTCTAGGCTTAATCCAAAAAAACTCAATTGTAAAAACATTAACCCTTATTACAGTAGTTTCATCGGTATATGAAACAAAAGATATATTTTAAATGTTTTCACATTAGTTCTGACCGAAATGCATCATTATCACCATAGTGATTATTATTATTAAAATGATTTGCATATTTAGCCGAGTTTTAGCGATATCTTATAAAAACACCAACAATAATAATTCTTTTAAGAACTTGTAAACTTTCTGAACATTCTCATTGGAAAACTTCCAATCATGAGCATTTTTGACATTATTATGGGCACTCTCGCTACTTTTTGACACTATTGGGGGCAAATCTTAAAAGTAACATGGCGCTGCTCTAAAGGGTTAAGAAGGATGCGTGAAAATAAAGTAGTATGCGTGCGTTTAGAGCAAAATCGTGGTGAAACGCGATTGGTAAGGGGTTTTCCACTCGAAAGACGACTATCCGGTGTACATGATTTCTGGTCAATGAACAGCGCGCGTTCCAAAGTACTTCCAGGTATATGAATGTACCTTCTGAACACAATCAGTGTTTTTAAGCTCCTCCTCCTTTGTGGGGTGAAACATGTGGATTTGAAATAATACTCAAATAATGGGCGCTTTTAAAAATTATGCTCTACTTCATCTCATTATTTCGAAGGGGAAGACTTTCAGATGTTCGAAACGCTTCTCACGTATTCGCAGATGGTACAAATACAACAAGCTGGCAACTAAATTTGAGGGGCAAGAGACTAGGAAGTTGAATATCACTATTAGTTGATTTCTGGTTTGCAATCAGCAATGACAGTTTGCAGAACACCAAAAGTCACGAATGATGACGGCTAAAAGATGGAGGGGCGGTACAAAAAAATACTGTGCCGTAGTTACGCTGGATATAAAAAACGCGTTTAACTCGGCGAACTGGTCCTGCATAATGAGATCCCTGAATAGGATGAGCACACCGCAGTACCTGAAGAGCATTATTGTCAGCTACTTTACCAACAGGAAACTGAGATACCAGACTGACGAGGGTACTAAATTCTACGACGTCTCGGCAGGCGTTCCACAGGGTTCAGTCCTTGGACCCCTCCTGTGGAACTTAATGTACGACGGAGTACTGAGACTAAAGCTGCCACATGGAGTCAAGGTCATCGGCTTTGCTGACGACATCGCGGTCGTGACGGTGTCCAAGCACATCCACGAGGTGGAAACCGCCGCAAACGAAGCAATCGCCAGGATCAAAAATTGGCTGGAATCTTCCGACCTTGAACTGGCTGACCACAAGACCAGCCGAAAGACTGTGGAATATGCAAACTTCCGGGTTGGCTCCCAGCTAATTAGATCCAAGGAATCACTGAAATACCTAGGAGTGATGCTCGACAACCGACTTAATTTCAAAAAGCATGTCGAATACTGCAGCAGGAAAGCTTCAAAGATGCAGGCAGCACTTTCTGGTATGCTGCCAAACATAGGAGGACCCGGATACCCAAGAAGGATTCTGCTTTCCAGAGTGGTAAGTTCAATTCTCCTATATGCTGCGCCAGTCTGGTCGAGTGCTCTCTCTATAAAGGAGACAGCTAAGAAGCTCTCGTCACCATACAGGCTCTGCGCCATAAGAACAATCAGCGGCTTCCGGACAATTTCGGACGAAGCAGCCTGTGTGATTGCGGGTATGGTCCCCATCGACATTCTCGCAAATGAGATGCATAGGGTTTACCTAAGGCGATCGACGAACCGGCCAGAGACTGGCGTAAACAGGATAAGGAAGGAAGAAAGAGCAGCCTCAATGACAATGTGGCAAGCCAGATGGTAGATGGACTCACAGACTGATTCCAACAATCGAAACGTGGACAAAGAGAGCAAGCTTAAACTGCAACTTCCACCTTACGCAGTTTCTGTCGGGCCACGGGGTCTATCGAAAGTATCTCCATAGGTTCGGGCACGATAGCTCTTCCCTTTGTCCAGAATGTGAGGACTCTGAAGAAGACGCAGAACACACGACTTTCCACTGCAGACGATTTGAAGGGACAAGAATAAACCTACCAACACCGGAGCTCCTAGTCGGTCATATGACGGAGTCAGCCGAGAAGTGGGAGGAAATCTGTTCCTTCATATCAAACTTGCAGATCGAGCTAAGAAGGCTTGAAAGAGTAAGGCGAGCCGAACAGGCAAACACAGTCGATCCAGCTTGAGTCGCTTACCAGCCCCGCGAAGTAATACCTAACGGCAGTTCCGCGGGGAGAGTGGTAGAAGAGCGCAGGGTGTGGGTTAGTACGTAGGCGTATTCCCGAAATCGAGAACTTGGGTTTGCGAATCGTGCATGCTTATGGCACGGGCTATTAGTATCTTTTGAAGATTGCCACATCCTTGGACGTAACCAAAAAAAAAAAAAAAAATATGTGTGAGTTTGCAGAATTTCTATTTCATCATCATTACATTCTTATGAATTGTGAATGATTATTTACAAATGGAATTCAGCCACAAAATCATATTAAACCCTTTTGTACATATTTTCTAATATTTTAAACGCAAAATATTTGAATTCAAATGTAGCGTGTCAATGACAGAGATGAAGTATTACAGAGATAGCCAACTTCCTCGCCTCTTCCCCCTAGATTTCATTTGACAGCGTTTTTTATAACATTCCACAGACAGGGGCTTGTGAATACGTGTGACCTAAGCGAACAGCTGATTACCCCCACCTAAATTTATCGAGGTGAATTTGATTTGCTTGATGTTACTGATTTTGCTCTAAACGCACCCATACTACTTTATTTTCACGCAAACTTCGTACGGCCTTAGAGCAGCTCCATGTCGTTCTTAGATCACTCGTATTCACAAGCCCTGTCTGTGTAAATAAAAAAAAGGCTGTCAGTAGTGTGCGTGACTTTAGAGCAAAATCTGAGATGGACATCTGGACATCTGGTTGTAGATGATTGATGTAGATGTAGATGATTTCTGATGTTGATGATTTCCCTTTCATAACATTATTTCTGAAGATAACTGTACTACATGAAAGCATAAATCCTTTATTTAATTAGTCCTTTTTTAGAAATTAAAAAAAACGTGCACAACAACTTATCATTTGGACATCCGTTCTTATTGGATTCAAATTTCTGTGTAAAATATTCACCACCAAAAATGGCGGGAAATGTTAGAAGAAAATGTATGTTCACGAGGTGCATGAAAATTGAGACTGGAAAATTTCATTGGAAAACGACGTTAAGTTTGAAAATTATCAGATTCAATAAAAAGATATTATCACATTGTCAATATTGGATAATCAATATGATATATTCGATGAAATGCAAACCATAGGTATATAAGGAACTTGAAAACTAATGTACCAAATACGATACCAATATGGAAGTTCGCACTCAACAATTTGTTTGAAAAACTTGATATGACAAATACGAAATTCATTCTAAATTACGAACATAAAATATAATATTGGATATAATAAGCAGTAATATAATTCTGTGTTTCATATATGACTTGCACTTCTAGGCTTAATCCAAAAAAACTCAATTGTAAAAACATTAACCCTTATTACAGTAGTTTCATCGGTATATGAAACAAAAGATATATTTTAAATGTTTTCACATTAGTTCTGACCGAAATGCATCATTATCACCATAGTGATTATTATTATTAAAATGATTTGCATATTTAGCCGAGTTTTAGCGATATCTTATAAAAACACCAACAATAATAATTCTTTTAAGAACTTGTAAACTTTCTGAACATTCTCATTGGAAAACTTCCAATCATGAGCATTTTTGACATTATTATGGGCACTCTCGCTACTTTTTGACACTATTGGGGGCAAATCTTAAAAGTAACATGGCGCTGCTCTAAAGGGTTAAGAAGGATGCGTGAAAATAAAGTAGTATGCGTGCGTTTAGAGCAAAATCGTGGTGAAACGCGATTGGTAAGGGGTTTTCCACTCGAAAGACGACTATCCGGTGTACATGATTTCTGGTCAATGAACAGCGCGCGTTCCAAAGTACTTCCAGGTATATGAATGTACCTTCTGAACACAATCAGTGTTTTTAAGCTCCTCCTCCTTTGTGGGGTGAAACATGTGGATTTGAAATAATACTCAAATAATGGGCGCTTTTAAAAATTATGCTCTACTTCATCTCATTATTTCGAAGGGGAAGACTTTCAGATGTTCGAAACGCTTCTCACGTATTCGCAGATGGTACAAATACAACAAGCTGGCAACTAAATTTGAGGGGCAAGAGACTAGGAAGTTGAATATCACTATTAGTTGATTTCTGGTTTGCAATCAGCAATGACAGTTTGCAGAACACCAAAAGTCACGAATGAACTAGCCGTGTTGTGAGGAATAGAGAAGCTAGCTATCGGGAGCTTGAAATGTAATCCCAATCGAGTGCAGGACTCTGATTGTTGTTGTTGTAATACATGCTAACCAAGATGTAATCCGGATTCGTGGGCATAAAAAAAACACTATATAAGCAAAAGCATAGCTTTATAGTACAATTATGCATCCCAATTTCGAAATTGCCCAAAGTATTCACACTACGTTTGAAACAATTTGGTTTGATATTGAAATGTACATGTACGTGAAAACTCGCTCAGAGAGGCATGTGTGCGAAGCATTGTGTGTGATCTGTGTTTGGTAGTGAGAAATCTGATAGTTAGAACTATACAGAAACTGGCATAAATTGAGGCAATTTCGAAATTGGTTCGTTTTACCGGAAAGTGGGCAATTTCGATCTTAATTTCGAGGGAAATTGCCGAAATCACTCAATTCCGTCTAGTGGGAACATATTATTAAATGAAAAAAAAATTCATTAAATCCATTAGGCCGTTGGATCTTATTAACGTTTTAAGCCTGCGCTACTCGCGGGAACATAATTCTAAAAAAACTACAATGAACAAACAAGAAAAAGAAGAAGCAAAAGAAAATAAGATAAAATATCTTCTGAAGAGACAAGCAGCTCACGTGTAATCGAACCAGATGACAGCAGCACTGGGACTCTCCTTCAGAAACTACAAATTTGTACCGCTACCGACGGTGAATCTTTGGCTTCATCAAAGGCTAGCAAGTATACCATGTAAGTAGACTCTTAAGCCGAGACCCATCTTCTGAAAAAAAGGATCGATCCTAAAGCCACAGGCAAACCTGACGATAAGACAAAAAGTGCGATAACATCGGCCCAGAGAGCAAAGAATGGCTACTAACGGTCAATGCAATTTATTAAGCAGATGAGCGCTGGAGCCAAAGTAGCCAAATATGAAAATAAACTGGCTCCCACCTTCATTCAGGCTGTTAAAACAGACACAGGGCGAGAGAAGAATCCATCGACTAGGGCCCTTATTAATCCCACCTTCCAAATAAGACCAAACAACAACCAATAGAATCGGTCACTGTTGAATAGAACGCACAACAATCGAGTACATGTAAGGGACACACGATCGACAACTGCAACGAAATCTGTCAGAACGCGAAACTCGAGGTCATCCCTCGCTCGATGCTACCGCTTCGCACATTAGTTTCGAATGGATTCCTCCGCCAGTTCTCGGAAAGGACGAGTTCATATTGAAGCTGATGGACAAGCAAAATAAAGAGCTTGACACCGAGCTGGAGAATAATTTCCTCAGCCAAGAGCATGAAGGGAGAGGGAAAGGACCTCGTGGTTACTATTGACCAAAACTCACTTGACCACATCTGCAGCAGAGCCGGCAGCATCAAGTTCGGGTTGGGATCCCTGAAGCAGCTACCGACGGCTTGATGCTGTACATGCTCCAAGAAGACGTGGATATAGCCTTAATCCAATAATTTTGGCTTTTTTACAACAAAATTCAAGGATTAAGATCCAAGGTATGCAATTTATACTATCCACACCGAAGGTAAGTTGCGAACCTGTATAGTAGCCAGAAACCAATTAATATTTTTCTTCTAGGAGCAGAGACCCCACTGTGGTAACTAACGAAAACAGAACCAATCTATTTTGCTCCTATCATCCACAAATTAAATTCTGGTGGTCTCAAATTTTGAGGTTTTAAAAAACTTTATTGCTCGAACGCTATCGTTCTAGTTCTAACATACAACTGGAGAGCAGTAGCCTACTTTACATTTCTATTTATACTAATTCGAATGCTTACAAAAGTGCAATCGAAGCTAAATGAACTGACACTAGATAATGGTGAAATCTGATACCATGCTTATGAGATATGAGAAATGCTTATGTTTTTGTAATTGATACGAAGTGAACATCATCGGTCACTGGGTTCGTTGGTGTCATTGATCTCGATGCTGCGTAGGCATTTACTGCCTTAATGTCTCATATTGCGTGCCGTGTTAACGCCTTTCTTTCTTAAGCGAAACGTCCCGTTTCTTCGAACTGTTTCGAAAAGTTGTTTATTTTTTCGTTCGATTCGTTAAAACTCTGTCATCGAATTCTTCTTTGTTTGCTAACTTTTTGATCTGGAACATTTTGTATATACTCCTTCCACTGGCCGAAAACCAATATCGCTCCGTCTTTAATTATTTCTATTTCTTTATTTTTTTGTTATTTAAAATCTTTGACAGACATGATTCTTCTAATAATGAAATGCAAAATATAGTCCATAGCTCGATTTTACAATTCTTAACATTTAATTTTATTTTATTATCTAACAATATTGTTATTAATTTCCTATCGTCGTGGCTTATGGCCCTGGTTTCAAATAGTTTACAATTTTTCTTATATGTATAAGAACTATATCTTCATTTTGTATTATTTATTATATAATTATATTTAAATTTTGAAACATTTATTAAATCTATCAAAGTTAACTTTCGTGTTCATGTTTTAGAATATTTTTAATTTCTTTCAAGTTTAAAATAGCAGGGTTTAAAATACCAATTTTTGCCAAAGTTATTGTTTGAATTGTAATTCCGCAATTATTAACTTATTTCTTTCCTTTGTTAATCTTACTTGCGAATTACTTTTCAAGTTTTTGAATGAGTTAGCTAATTTATTGATTGCATTAAAGATTTCCGAATTAGTAGTGAGTTGTTTGTTATTACTGTCTGTCAGTTCTGAAATTTTATTGGTTATTCGTACTAAATCTTCATGGTCATGGAACCCCAGTTCCTGCTAACCATTTCCATAGGGTTCCTAGTTCGTTAATTCCTCTTTTCTGTCTACGTTTTTGTACTTGTAATTGTCCTATTAGTAATTTAATTAAGTTAACGTCTGTGTCATTATTGTCATTACTGTCATTGTCATGGTTGGAAATTATGTATCCCGTATTAAAATTGTTCTACGTTTTTTCTATTAAGTTACTGAGATAAGTTACGTTTGTGATATGAAAAAGGTCACCGTAATCCTCATAGATTGCTGTATCGCCTTGTTCAATAAGTACTTAATTTTTTCCCGAGTGTAGTCGACTACATCTGTGGATACTATCCCCATTAATGTCAAAATAATTATCCAGTTCATTTTCCCTGCAATAATGAAATGTTGTCTTTATGTACTATTCTATTTCACTGATAGATCCGAACTTTATTTCCTAGATCTTCCTTCACATTTTGTTTGTTATATTTTGCAGAATGATTATTTCTACCTCCTACAATTTTTTTGTAAATTATTTTGTTTGGAGAATACACTTTAGTATCCCTTTTTTGTTAAGTCTCTCTAGCATTTTTCCTTGAGCCACTAGAACTTCTGACTCTAAATCTTTATGTAATGTTTTATTAAATAGAGCTTCATACCGTCTTCGATCCGTAACTGAATGGATAGTTTTATTGTACTGTTGTGTGGCTCTATAGATTGATTCCAAGTTACTTATTTAATGAAATTCCTGTTTTAAATACCTTGCAATCTCTTTCGTTGTACTGTGTTTGGGGTCACAAAAATGTGTCTGAATGCCTAGTCTCTGCATTAGTGTTTTAAATTGTCCTAGTTCGTTGTCGATTGTTATTCTTTTAGCCTCTGGGAAACCTTGTAATAACTCTAATACCTTTTCATCTAGATTGGTTCTATCTTCAATTAATTTGATCACAAAAAATTTTGAATACGCATCAATGCATGTTAAAAATTTTAATTTCTGGGCGAAAAATATAGCAAGATGCACCTGCTCCCTCTGTTTCTTAGGAATTGGAGCCTCTCCAATTGGTATCCTTTGCGGATGTCTATCGAACTTGTTTCTGTTACAAATTTCACAGTTTCTAACACATTTTTTGAATTGTGTATTCATTTCGGACCAGTAATATTATTTGTAAACCTGTTTCCCTATGATTTCTGTGTGCTCTTGTGTGTGTCTGTTCTACAATCATGCTTGGATCTTCTTTATTTGTAATATCTATGGGAAAATTCTTGGTATATAAAAATTGGTTGTTAAATGTTTCCTTTAACTTTTGTTTGGTTTCACATAAATCTTGCGATAATCCCTGGCTGCATATTCTTTTATGATTGTAATCAAGTTTTCTACAGTATCATATTCTATGATATGCCTAACCTTTCCAAAATTTCTAACTTGGTCGTGTATGGTAAGATTAGCTTTAGAAGTATTTGTTATTTAAATTCGTTTAATGGCTTCTTTTCAATTTCTATATTATCACTGCTTTCAGCGGAGTGTTGTGTTCCAGTGATTAAAAATTCGTCCCACAAATTATTTAAGTTTTGTCTAGAAAGTGCGTCTGCGACTATATTTGTCTTACCTGGCTTATATATTATTCTAGGAGAATATTCTTCGATAAACGCATGCCATCGTTTCATTTTTGCATTGGGATTGCGGGTTGAAACCGCTAATGTTAAAGGTTGATGTTCCGTATGGATTTCTAAGTCTGAAACTCCATAAAGGTAATTTCTCAAAGTTATTAAATCCCAAACGATTGCGTAAAGCTCTTTCTCGTTTGTAGCGTAATTTTTCTCTGTTGAGGGTTTTTGATGTAAGAATTATAGGCCTACTTTCTTGGGTAAGAACACCGCCTATAGCATTATTAGAAGCATCTGTGGTTTATATAAACTTTTTATTAAGGACTGCGTGGACTATTCTACTTCATATACTGATAATTTCTTTAGTTTTTTCACAAGCTGAAATAGCTTCTTGAAATAGCTTCTTCCATTTTGTACTGACAAGTATTTGGTTAATGGCTTACTACTGAAGCATAATTTCTTACAAATTTCCTGTAATAACCGGTCATACCTAAGAAACTTCTAAGCTGGTTAGTGTATTTGGAATTGAAAAATTAACTATTGCTTCAATTTTTTTGGGTCTGTTTTTATAATGTTGCATCCAACAATTGAATAATATAACCTAAAAATTCTACTTCGGTCTCATAAAATTTTGATTTTTCAAGAGAAATCTGCATATAAACCATTTTTAATGTTTCTATTACTAGGTTCAAGTTTATTGTATGATCTTCTAAGCTTTCCGAGAAGTAATATGCGCACATATATATGCATATGTCCTTAATATACAAGTGTATACACATAAGTACAAACGTGTACACATGTGTAAACATTTTTTTTTTTTACTTATATGCATATATACAACTTAACACGGGTCTAAAGGGTTCGATAAGGAAGTTCCCTCACTGCACAGCCACCGGAATTTTCGGTGTTGCATTGCAACATCCCGAACATCTGGCCTTGATACCGCCGTACTGAACAGGAGGAGACCTTCCTCAACTCATTGTGCGACGGAACGGTCGTGGTTAAGTCGCCCATCCACAGTTGAACGGGCAATGTGAAAGAGGAGCGGTACCGCATTTTCATTTTGTATCAGACCGTGTTTGTCCAATTGGAGGAATGCTTCTGGGGGGACGAAGCCGTTATACCGTACCCTTTCATGGTATTGAGGATTGGAGTAGTAAGCCCCCGAGATCAAGTTATTGATCGAGTTCATCGCTCTGGCAGTATGACCTCGAATCATCTTCACCAGAAAATTGTCCACTCGTATCAGGTTCGCCCTGTTGTATAAAACCTCATTGGAGTAGAATTTTCTGTACTGGGTCTCTGGTGTTCTGTAAAGGCGAAGGCAAGCCCTAAGACAGGCCCTCTCAAACACCCGATTCTTTTCCATCAAGCTTGCACTCACGTTGAACCACACGGGACAGCCATAGGTGAGCATTGGCCGGATGAGGGCCATGTAGCAGATTACCTTCACCCTCGCATCGAGTTGGCTGTTATAAAACAGTCTCTTTGTAAGAGCGAAAGCGCCTCGGGATCGGGCTAGAGCAGCATCTACATGTTTGTTAAAATATAGATAATGATCTAGCACAGTCCTTTGCGTCAGTGGTTGCCCGTGACGCCCAACAATTGAGAACTTTCGCCAATTCTTTTTTGTATCGGCCGAACTCTGAAAGTTGATATTCAACTTCCAGTCATCGCAACTTCTCATGAATGAGTCAAAGTCACCCTGCGCGAGAGAAGTGATGTCCTCGATCTTTTTACCTGATCTGTTAACGATCAAGTCATCGGCGAACGCAATTACATGACGAAGAGAACTTATCAGATCGCTCAAGAAAATGTTGAACAGGATCGGCGAATTAACGGCACCCTGTTGGAGACCATTTTTTACTTCAAAAATACCTGCAGAGGTCACATTGCCATTCTTGACGACGAACCTTCTACCAGTAAGCATGTTACACAGTAGGTACAGCAGTGGTTTACTAATGCCTACCCCATTGAGCTTGTAAAAAAGTCCTTCTAACCATACGGTGTCGAAGGCCTTCTCCAGGTCAATCAGGCAGGCATCCGTACATTGTTTCTGGCTCTTGTTCCATTGGATATCCGACACCAGTTTCGACGCGGCATGAATAGTGTCATGCCCCGCTTTGAAACCGAATTGGTTATCCGGAATTATATGTTTGTCCTCTGTCCAGGTGATCAGAGCTCTATTTATCACCTTCTCGAATACCTTGCTGATGTTCGGAAGGAGACTAATTGACCGGAGGTTGCACGGATCCGAAGAATCTTTACCTCGCTTGGATATGGGTTGCACAATCGCAGTTTTCCAATGTTCCGGATAATGTGCATAATTCAGAGCATTGTTAAACAGGATAGTATACATATTAACCACATCTAGGGGGATGTGTTTTAGCACAATGTTCGAGATACCGTCGATTCCAA
This sequence comes from Eristalis pertinax, assembly GCA_907269125.1. Taxonomy (NCBI): domain Eukaryota; kingdom Metazoa; phylum Arthropoda; class Insecta; order Diptera; family Syrphidae; genus Eristalis; species Eristalis pertinax. The sequence goes on along the minus strand of OU026145.1, from coordinate 79,843,041 downwards.
CTGACTTTTTCTTCTTAAGTGATTCGAAGACCGCTTGGTCTTCACTATGAACGGGGGATGAACCCCTTCGTCGGCGATGACATTATCTGCCATGTTATCGTCATTGAACACGACGATGTTCTCAGATCGCCATTGTTGCATGTCTTCTCGAAGTTGCGAGTTGCTAGATTGTACGCGATTCTCCAGGTCGTGGTTTGGGCGAACACTCACATTCACCTTATACACTTCCTGAAAGACCGCGCCTAGTACCTCCATTTTTTCTTGTGGGTCTTCGACCACAAAGAAGTTATCGTCGAGTACGGCGTTATCTGAATCAATACCTCTAGTAGTCAGTATTTGTTCGTTGTCCGTCGTTCTGGGGAGCTTAAGACACGGAAGATCGCTATGCTTACTACGAAAAATCTTATTTATCTGCGGAAACATGCTCGGGTTGTTGGATCTTACATCCCGAATCTTATTGTTCCAATGCATGTTAACAGAAAGTCTGTAGATCTGAACAATTAATGTTTGAATGTTTTTGATGAGCGATTTCAGTGTCATAAACCGTCTGTACAAGATTTTTAATCTTGACAGGAGTCTGCTTTTCCGTTGATGTAGTGCGTCAATAGTCGCATTGCGGTACAAAATTTCGTTATTTGTTCGTGTATACCGTGGTATCGTACTGTCCATCGTTCGTTTTATTGTCTTATCCAATTGTATTAGATACATGTCAATCTCCTCGTTTGACAAGTTTCTATTGGACGGTATGTGGAGCGCATTTGGGGAAACTACTCTCGTCATTTGTGTTTTAGAGCAGCGTGTCCAGCGTGTCCTACTGTAATTGTAGGGATACGTTTGAACAAACTCTCCTAATTCCGCAATATCGTTGGGGATCTTGATTTCGGCACTGAGTCCGCAATGGTCACTGAGATACACGAAAGTGTTCAAACAGTTTACAGTTTGTGAGTTTGTGTCTGTCAGCTGCAGTCTTGGTTCGAACAGCAGGAGGTTCAGATAAGAGCCACTTCTGGGGACGAGATCTCTGTTGCTTTCAAATCGAGTCTGTACTCGACACTGTGCAAGCGATACCAGCTGTAAAGCTGGTCCCCTCTACTATTGGAAACTATGTTTCCCCAATATCCATGTCGGGCATTTAAGTCCCCGGCCAAAATGAAATAGTTCTCCTCCGTGTCCAGTCTAAGACATCGAAAAAGTGAATCGAGCTCTGATATAGTCGTTCTGGAACTAGGAGGGCCGGAGGAGTAGACCGACACCGCATACAGCTTCTTTCCACTGCGGAGAGAAATGCACACGATGCAAGCCTCCAACTCCTGAAACCGTCGAACTTCACTGCTATACACTACTTTGTGTTTAATGTTGTTTTTAATGAAGATCGCGGCACCGCCTCCACCATTGGAGTTGGGTCGGTCACTTCTAATAACATTATAATTACTGTGCTCCAATGTGCCTCTCTGAGTTAGCTTAGTTTCGCTAATCAGAAATAGCTCTGGGCTTTGATCGTCCAACAATCTATAGAGCTCGTTTTTTCGCGGAATCCTTATCAATGAATTTGCATTCACTGCAAGGATCTTATAGGTACTCTCCGTCTGCGCAGCCACCATGACTGGTGACGTGCTTGGTTCTGCAGGAGCGCCAGAATTTGGCTTACCTGCTCCTCTAACCGATCCATACGCCTTTCAATGGAGGATTTCCAATCGGGCGTTGGATCGTGTGCTCTTGGCACTGAGACTTGCGGCGCTACCTTTGGTAGTTGCTCCTTTCCCATGCTCCTCTGACCAGACGCCATTTGGGCGTAAGTCACTTGAGGGGTGACGGTTACGGCTGCCCCGAGTGGATTTTTCACTGGGGGCTGCTTTTGCAGAACCATCTTAGTTTTCCGCTCTTGGAACTTAGGGCAACCCCGATAGTTAGCGGTGTGCCCCGCGTTTCCGCAGAGTACGCACTTGAGCTGACTTTTGTCAGCTACTCCCTCTTTCCCCAGTGGACAGTCCTCCGCCTTGTGGTTATTACTGCACTTCACGCATCGGGACTGCATTCGGCAGTTCGACGCGGCGTGCCCAAACCTTTGGCAGCTTACGCATTGGAGAATGCCGTCGCGCCTTTTAATAATTTCCCATACGCAATCACAGTCAGCTAATGTTTTTATATCATTTAGCTTATCTACTTTGCTATTGGGTGACAGCTATAAAATGAAGTAGGCTGTTGCTGGTGTACTGCTGGATGCTGTTGTTGCTGAGTCGCTGTATATTGCTGCTGCTGCTGTTGTTGCTGGGCTGTCCTCTTCTGCTTCTGCTGATGTTGCTGAGCTGCTGGTTTTTGTTGCTGCTTTTGCTGATGTTGCTGAGCTGCTGGCTGTTGGTTCAGCTTTTTTTGTTTTGCTTGACGTTGTTGTTGCTGCATCTGCTTTGCAGCTGACTCGTTTCAGGCAACTTTTGTTGCTGTTGCTCGAGTTGTAGCACTGCTTGCTCCTCCTCCCTTCTTCTCCTTTCGGGAGTTATTCTGCGGAGCTCTCTGATCTCTTGCGGAAGTTTGTTAGTCTCCTCTCTTAGATTAGAGACTTCCGATTGCTTGGCGTGGATTATGGCCTCCACTACTTCTTCTTCTGTATCGGAGGGCATAGCTGTTGCCGCTTATTGCGAATCTTACCTCCTTCCCATCTGATATATATAGAATGCATCATCCTCATCGGCTTCGGCTGTTGTCTCGTTAGATGACGCAGCCGCTGCACTTTCTTCCTCCTGCCGCTTTTGCGAAGAGTCATCGGTATTGCGTCTCTTCGCGCTTTTGGAGAGTCGTTTCTTTCTGCTTCTCTTAGCTGTGCCTTCTTGGGACACAGTTGTTTGTTGGCGTGACGTTTCAGCCAACGGTTGAACCACTTCCCTGTCCACTTCTAGGCGATCGGACTGCCCGTTCTCCTCCATTGTTGGATTTCACTCAGTAACGTTGATTTAATTATATACCGTAGGGGGAAACAAAATTAAAAATGTTCGCCCCACTGGGTTTCGAACCCGGCCTCCTTTGAGTCACAAGCGTTGGTTCTACTTGTTCGGCCACGTTCTTACTGCGGAACCCGATGTCAGTTGCACTACTTCACTTTGATAGTTGTTGATGTTTGGATTTTACGAAGTCGAAACACGTGTGAACTGTTTAACGGTCTGGGAACGACTGATCACGAAGATTATGTACCAGACAAAGTTTTTCATCCTTTACTGATTCAGAATAATTCTTTGATGTAAACACTTTTACCTCTGTTAGTTAAAATTCCTTTCTTTCAATCTAATATTACTCCTGCCTTGCTTATGACATTAAAGGCTTTAAATAAACCTGCTTCAAGAGTTGTTATTTCCATAAAACCTAGTATGTTTGTTAAAAATTGTTGCTTCATAGTAATGAGTTACAATCGTATAACCATTAACCGTTTTTACAATTTTGTTAATGGGTAGTTCTTTCCTATTTAATAAAATATATGGCCTACGATAAACAACTTGTAGCACCGGTATCAATAAGTACTTTTAGTCTTCTCCCATTTCGGAAGTCCTCATTTATATTGTTACATTGAATCCTCATTTATATTGTTAATTCCTTGATTTTTTACTTGAGGCTGTGAATAACTAAACTGTCCACTCTCATGCTGCCTTTTTCAGGTGGCTGATTATATCTCCGTTGGTTATTATACTGTGTGTTGTTATTAAGTGTATTACCTGGTCGGTAATTATAATTTGGTTTGAATTGTGGATTGTTAAAAGATTGTCTGGATCTTTCTACATCCATCGGTTCTGGCATAGGAAAGTAATTCCTGTTATTATTATTATTATTCTCGTTATGATATTGATTGATATGATTCATAAAACACTGAGCTCTTGCTCAATTACATGGGCGGGTCGCTTGTCGGAATATGCGAAGTTCAAACCTGCAATAATTGCATCGACAGGCTGTCTATAGTTCGTTGTTTCTATTCTGCCACTGCAATAGACCCTGTCACTATGCTCAATTGAGATTTTAAGTGATCTATTTCACTTCTTAGGGAGACTGTGTTGACTACTATGAGCCGAGCTATTAAGTCCTAGTTTGAAATTTCTAAGCTCATCTTGCTCAATCAACCAACTCTTCCAGTCTGAAATGATTGCTTAAATCACGATTGTTTTCTTATTTCACCTTTCTATCTTCACCTTTTTTAACTTTAAATTCACTTGATTATTTTTTTGTTTCTTCTTTTCTCCTTTATGATTGGGGATGTTTGTTGGTGTTGGTTTCCTTTTCTCCTTTATGTAAGGTACTCGTTTGTTGGTGTCTCCCTTTCCTTTGTTATTCAGGATGTTTGTTGTTGTTGTTGGGTTTATTTTCTCCCATATTTTTTTCTGCACACTTGGTATTTACTTTAATTCACTTTATTGCTCGAACGTTATCGTTTGAGTTCTAACATACAACTAAAGAGAGCAGTAGTCTTTTATTTACACTAATTCGAATGCTTACAAAAGTGCAATCGAAGCTAAATGGACTGACACTAGATAATGGTGAAATCTGACACAATGTTTAAAATATGAGCAATGTTAATGTCATTGTAATTGATACGAAGTGAATATCATCGGTCACTTGGTTAGTTGGTGTCATTGATTTCGATGCTGCGTAGGCATTTTCTGTCTTAATGTCTCATGTTGCGTTCCGTGTTAACTGGCATACTTACCATACAATGAGGACCAGAGCCAGTCGTTCACAGACCGTTGAACAAATAACAAGTGTTTCGATTTCACAAAGAAAACTAGCAAACAAAAAAAAAGTGACAAAGTTAAGTCGTGCAACCGACACTGGGATCCGCAATAAGAACGTGGCCCAGTGCGTAGAACTCACAGCCGTGAATCAGCAAGGGCTGAGTTGAAGACGCAAAAACTCCTCCATGAGATCAGAAAACTTCGATTAAGTACTCTCGCAAGGAGAAGTAAGGAGGAGGAAGAAAGATTCAAACAGGTCGGGCAACAACAACAACAATTGCGAGACCAGAATCAGCTGCAAAAGCAGATGCAGCAACAACAATCTGCAAAAATGCGGAAAAAGCAACAGCAACAGAAGGCAGCTCAGCAACAACAACAAGCACTAACACAGCGACAGAAGCAGCAGCAACAGACAGCAGCTCAACCACAAAAACATCCAGCAGTACATCAGCCACAGGAACAAACAACAAAGAAAGAAAAAATGCCACCCATCAATATTTTCAAGCCGGACATTCTACAAACTGCACAGGTATGTAAGAGGGCCGTAGATAGTGGTAACTTGAGTATTAGAAAGACTGCTGCAAGACAGTTAATCAGCATAATGCTCTTATGACGTGTTTAAAGCGTTCGACGACGGAGTTCTTCTCCTTCACACCGAAGGTAGAAACACTTCAGACAATTCTGCTGAAGTTAACCGTGCCGCTTGGAGCGGAGAAGGTCTTCCAACTGCTCAAAGAGCAAGTGTGTGACGGTGTCGAGATCGTCGGGGTCAAGCCCTTCACCACAGCAAAGGTAAAGAGAGAGGGGCGGCAATTACCCTTCTACATTGTACAGATGACACCCACAAGCAAACCCGGTAATCTAAATGATATCAAGACATTGGAAGACTGGGATTGCATATGGGAAAGTATACGAAGGAGTGCTGGCATTATCCAATGCGTTCGCTGCCAAAGGTTTGGGCACGCCGCGTCGAACTGCCAAATGCAGCCTCGATACGTGAAGCGCAGTGAAAACCACAAGGCGGAGGATTGCCCGCTGGGGAAAGAGGGAGTAGCTGACAAGAGTCAGCTAAAATGCGTTCTCTGGGGAAACGCGGGGCACACCGCTAACTATCGGGGTTGCCCTAAGTTTCAAGAGCGGAAAGCGAAGATGGTTCTGCAGAAGCAGCCCCCAGTGAAATATCCACTCGGGGCAGCCATACCCGTCACCCCTCAATTGACCTATGCTCAAATGGCGTCTGGCCAGATAAGCACGGAAAAGCAGCAACTACCAAAGGTAGTGCCGCAAGTCTCAGTGCCAAGGGCACACGATCCAACGCCCGATTGGAAATCCTTCATTGAAAGGCGTATGGATCGGTTAGAGGAGCAGGTAGCACAAATTCTGGCGCTCCTGCAGAACCAAGCACGTCACCAGTCTTAATGGCTGCGCAGACGGAGAGCACATACAAGATCCTTGCAGTGAATGCAAATACATTGATAGGGATCCCGCGAAAAAACGAGCTCTGTAGATTGTTGGACGATCAAAGCCCAGAGCTATTTCTGATAAGCGAAACTAAGCTTACCCAGAGAGGCACATTGGAGCACAGTAATTATAATATTATTATAAGAGACCGGCCCAACTTCAATGGTGGAGGCGGTATTGCGATCTTCATTAAAAATAACATTAAACACAAAGTAGTGTATAGCAGTGAAGTTCGACGGTTTCAGGAGTTGGAGGCTTGCATCGTGTGCATTTCTCTCCGCAGTGGAAAGAAGCTGTATGCGGTGTCGGTCTACTCCTCCGGCCCTCCTAGTTCCAGAACGACTATATCAGAGCTCGATTCACTTTTTCGATGTCTTAGACTGGACACGGAGGAGAACTATTTCATTTTGGCCGGGGACTTAAATGCCCGACATGGATATTGGGGAAACATAGTTTCCAATAGTAGAGGGGACCAGCTTTACAGCTGGTATCGCTTGCACAGTGTCGAGTACAGACTCGATTTGAAAGCAACAGAGATCTCGTCCCCAGAAGTGGCTCTTATCTGAACCTCCTGCTGTTCGAACCAAGACTGCAGCTGACAGACACAAACTCACAAACTGTAAACTGTTTGAACACTTTCGTGTATCTCAGTGACCATTGCGGACTCAGTGCCGAAATCAAGATCCCCAACGATATTGCGGAATTAGGAGAGTTTGTTCAAACGTATCCCTACAATTACAGTAGGACACGCTGGACACGCTGCTCTAAAACACAAATGACGAGAGTAGTTTCCCCAAATGCGCTCCACATACCGTCCAATAGAAACTTGTCAAACGAGGAGATTGACATGTATCTAATACAATTGGATAAGACAATAAAACGAACGATGGACAGTACGATACCACGGTATACACGAACAAATAACGAAATTTTGTACCGCAATGCGACTATTGACGCACTACATCAACGGAAAAGCAGAGTCCTGTCAAGATTAAAAATCTTGTACAGACGGTTTATGACACTGAAATCGCTCATCAAAAACATTCAAACATTAATTGTTCAGATCTACAGACTTTCTGTTAACATGCATTGGAACAATAAGATTCGGGCTGTAAGATCCAACAACCCGAGCATGTTTCCGCAGATAAATAAGATTTTTCGTAGTAAGCATAGCGATCTTCCGTGTCTTAAGCTCCCCAGAACGACGGACAACGAACAAATACTGACTACAACAGGTATTGATTCAGATAACGCCGTACTCGACGATAACTTCTTTGTGGTCGAAGACCCACAAGAAAAAATGGAGGTACTAGGCGCGGTCTTTCAGGAAGTGTATAAGGTGAATGTGAGTGTTCGCCCAAACCACGACCTGGAAAATCGCGTACAATCTAGCAAACGCAACTTCGAGAAGACATGCAACAATGGCGATCTGAGAACTTCGGCTTTGTCGTGTTCAAATGGCAGATAATGTCATCGCCGACGAAGGGGTTCATCCCCCGTTCATAGTGAAGACCAAGCGGTCTTCGAATCACTTAAGAAGAAAAAGTCAGTTGGAATCGACGGTATCTCGAACATTGTGCTAAAACACCTCCCCCTAGATGTGGTTAATATGTATACTATCCTGTTTAACAATGCTCTGAATAATGCACATTATCCGGAGCACTAGAAAACTGCGATTGTGCAACCCATATCCAAGCGAGGAAAAGATTCTTCGAATCCGTGCAACCTCCGGTCAATTAGTCTCCTTCCGAACATCAGCAAGGTATTCGAGGAGGTGATAAATAGAGCACTGACCAACTGGACAGAGGACAAACATATTATTCCGGATAACCAATTCGGTTTCAAAGCGGGGCATGACACTATTCATGCCGCGTCGAAACTGGTTTCGGATGTCCAATGGAACAAGAGCCAGAAACAATGTTCGGGTGCCTGCCTGATTGACCTGGAGAAGGCCTTCGACACCGTATGGTTAGAAGGACTTTTTTACAAGCTCAATGGGCTAGGCAATAGTAAACCACTGCTGTACCTACTGTGTAACATGCTTACTGGTAGAAGGTTCGTCGTCAAGAATGGCAATGTGACCTCTGCAGGTATTTTTGAAGTAAAAATGGTCTCCAACAGGGTGCCGTAAATTCGCCGATCCTGTTCAACATTTTCTTGAGCGATCTGATAAGTTCTCTTCCTCACGTAATTGCGTACGCCGATGACTTGATCGTGTACAGATCAGGTAAAAAGATGGAGAACATCACTACTCTCGCGCAGGGTGACTACGACTTATTCATGAGAAGTTGCGATGACTGGAAGTTGAATATCAACTTCCAGAAGTCGGAAACCATACTGTTCAGGACCCCGTTGTATAAGGCTTCGGCGGATACAAAAAAGAATTGGCGAAGTTTCTCAGTTGTTGGGCGTCACGGGCAACCACTGGCGCAAAGGACTGTAGTCATATACCTGGGGATCTGGCTAGATCAATACCTATATTTTAACAAACATGTAGATGCTGGTCTAGCCCGAGCCCGAGGCCCTTTCGCTCTTACAAAGAGACTGTTTTACAACAGCCAACTCGATGCGAGGGTGAAGGTGATTTGCTACATGGCCCTCATCCGGCCAATGCTCACATATGGCTGTCCCGTGTGGTTCAACGTGAGTGCAAGCTTGACAAAGATTCGGCTGTTTGAGAGGGCTTGTCTTAGGGCTTGCCTTCGCCTTTACAGAACACCAGAGTCCCAGTACAGAAAATGCTACTCAAATGAGGTTTTATACAACAGGGCGAACCTGATACGAGTGGACAGTTTCCTGGTGAAGATGATTCGAGGTCATACTGCCAGAGCGATTAACTCGATCAATAACTTGATCTCGGGGGCTTACTACCCCAATCCTCAGTACCATGAAAGGGTACGACATAACGGCTTCGTCCCCCCAGAAGCATTCCTCCATTTTGATAAGCACGGTCTGATACAAGACAAGAATGCGGTACCGCTTCTCTTTCACATCGCCCGTTCAACTGTGGATGGGCGACTCAACCACGCACAACGAGCTGAGGAGGGTCTCCTCCTGTTCAGTACGGCGGTATCAAGGCGAGATGTTCGGGATGTTGGATTGCAACATCAAAAAAACAGATCCCTTTATGGAATGCAGTCGGTCTCCGTCTTGCAGCGGATTGGATGAAATCTATCTGCCGCAACCTACGGCCGACCTACGTACATAGCTTAAGGTAGTTTAAGGTAGAGTAAGATTAAAAAAAAATAACAAAAAAAAAACATTTATGTGTATATACATGGATATATGAACATACATACAAATGTATATAGATACATATATGTACATAATTTTGTATAGCTTTTTATACAATACGTGTGTATATATATGTAGTGTAGGTAATAAGTTAGTTTGTAAGTCTAGTTAAGTTTTATTTAGTTTTAATTTTATTTTAAGGTAGAATTTTAGTTAGTATGTAATTTTAACACAAATGTTCGGTTAATAAGTTTTCTGTTTTCAATTTTTCTTGTTACTAATTTTTAAAAGATAATAATTTTTCAAATATTATAAACGATATTTGTTAGGTTAAGTCGAAAGATATTTTAAGATTAAGTTTTTTGTCTAGTATATAAGATTGTTATGAAGTAATAAAATAAAAATGAAGTAAGAAATTCACTAGGATTACGTCTATTAATAAGCTGCGACGCCAACGGCCACCACACTCAATAGGGAAGTAGCAACATTAATAAGAGCCATTTTCGATTTTATTCTTTCCACAAACCTGAATATATGTAACAAAGGTAATACACCAACGTTTCGTAACCGCGTTAGGGAAGAGGTAACTGACCCTACTCTACTAAGTGAGTCTAACTCGAACCTTGTAGTTGTTTCTTCTCGAATCACAGCCCAATACTCTTTAACCTTAACGTCAATAAAGACAAGCCAAAACCCTTCAGAAAACTTCAAGAGATAGACTGGACCTTTTTCTCAAACATAGTGGCCAACAGGTTGGTACCACCATAAGTCACCCCTAACCCTGGCCTAACTTACATTGAGATTTCAGTCAAAAACCTTGTTAATTGCGGCAATTCTGAAAGCGGCTTTTAACAGATCCTGCCTATGTAACTTAGGATAAGGACCCGAACTCTATTTAACAGATTAAAGATGAGTAAAAGATCTGAAGACTGGGACAATTACAAATCCAGCTTCAACGAATGCAAGAGTAAAACAAGAGCAGAAAAATCTAAATCCTGGTGTGAGTTATATGACCCTGTAGAAGATTTCAAGGTAGCTGCAAGACTCAGAAAGATTTTATCCAATTACGCCTGTGTCCCAGGATAAATCCTCAAACCAGATGGCTCTAGGATAGAATCCAGTCAGGACTAGAACTGCTGACTGAAACTCACTTCCCTGGTTGTAAAAACCCTGAAACCGCAGTCCCCCCGGGACTACGGTTCACACAACTGAAGAAGTAATAGAGGAAATTATCACAGAGGACAAAGTATCGTGGGCAATAAATTCGTTCCAACTTTTTAAATCACCAGGCCCGGACGATATTTTGCCAGGGATGGCTGCGAGCAGGGTGCATTCGTAGAGTAGAGAGAGAGGTAAAAGTAGTTTTCATTCACCTAAAGCAAGTAATCCAAGCCACACTACCGCAAAGGACTACAGGCCAGTCAGTCTTTCGTCGTTTCTACTTAAATCCTTGGAAATCAGACCTTGACCTGTACATCAGAAGACTTACTACATCATTCCTACAAACTATGCAATACTGAACACACCTACAGTACCTCACAAAATTGAGCGTACACCCTTTGCATGGATGTAATTTCGCCATTTTCGATGCAAAGAAATGTTTTTAAATATAATTTAGAAATGAAGTTTGATTTATCCACATATTCTTATTATTATATGAAATAAAATTCAAATTTTAAAGCATTATCCTTCCAAAAACAACAATAGAACAAAAAAATCACCCCTTTCACTCACACAAAATTGAGCGTACACAATTAAAAATACTTGGGAAACACATGAAGCCTATGAAAAAAACCGCGACCACTTGTATTGCGACCACTTGTGTTGCGACTTTTGTGTTAAGAAGTACTCGAAAGTATTTTCTTTCTGGCATGGTGAAAAAAAGGACAGAAACTTATATTTCAACACGAAAGCTTATCATTAAGCTATTTTGTGAGGAAGAATCCTTACGAAAGATTGGTAGGACTGTGGGGCGAACTCATTCGACTGTACAAAAAATTATAACAAAATATGCAACCGAAGGTACACTTAAAAATGCTCTTGGAAGAAGTAGGAAAAAAAATTTATCGGAGCAAGACGAACGTTTAATTGTTCGTAAAGTTAAGTGTAGCCCAAAAATTAGTATACCAAAGCTAGCGTCAGAAGTTTCTACAGCGATACAGAAGCCTTTGTCAGTAGAAACTGTTCGTCGCGTATTACGGAGAAACAATTTAAATGAAAGAGTTGCTCTTAAGAAACCTTTTATTTCAGCTGCCAACAAGAAGAAGAGATTAGGGTTTGCGCAAAAATATTTAAGCGTGCCTCCAGAAAGAATTCGTTTGTACCACAAGTTATGCGTCGAAACCGTTTTCAACTGATTTTGGGGTTTATTCATTTTTCTGACAGTGCAACAGCTGGAAATAATCGTCCGGGTAAGGTGAGCGGGCATTGGAAAATCTTAGAAAAAAATTTCACTACTTCTCGAATACCTGGTGAGATCTTAGCAGTGGATGAGTCCATGATTCCCTGGCGTGGAAGACTGCAGTTTCGTCAATACAACCCTGGTATTAACCCATAAACGACATTTTCATGAAAGTTATATATTTAGTGATTTTGAGGAGAAGGTATCATTAAGTGACATACTAGATGATGAAGATGTAAAACTTTTGGCGTTTCCAAACTGAACACACGCATACAAAATGGATGCACTAAAAATGTTGACGGAAGTGGAGAACACCCATAGCAAGATATTTACCAAACTTGCATGTCTGGTTAGAGGTAACGCATATCCAATAGAGAGAATCAGGATATGGAAGACGAAGCATGGAGATGGCCTCCTGTGTGAGTTGCCCGACTGTCAGGTAAGTCTCATTTTCAATAAGTGAAAACAAAAATATTAATTTTTCTTTTTTATCATAGGTTTTTCTTCCATCACGTTATAGAGAACTCCCAGAGGAAGTACTCCGAGAATTAAATACAAAGGCTTATACATTAACCTACATTGAACCTCGTGGAAATTCCAGCCAAATAGTATTTGCCAAAAAGCAGCCAACTGAATAAAAAACAGAGAAAATAAAAAAACTAAACATAAATTATTATTTCGTTTTTCTATTTATACAATTTCTTTATTCACAACAAACTCTCTTACAAGCAGGGAATTTTCTTATGCACAACTTCCAATGTGTTGTTGTTGATGATATTGACATCTGTTGAATGTTGAAGTGGACTTGCTTCGAAGTTGACTAAAGTTGTCACTTCTATATTCTTCAATATTAAATACATGTAATGCATTCTTCTTGTCAACAAGGATTTCATTGATCCATTCTCTCTTTTCTATTCCTTTGACAAAACCATTGTATCCTCTCGCATGTTCCTTCTCAAAAACTGTTGTACACTCTTAAAGGAAATTGCACCAGTGCTCCAAGAAATTTTAAGATGATTTCTTTCCAACCATTTCACTTGTCTTTGATCTTTAAGCATTAATCGTACACAATTATATGGAGGTTTTATTAGATAAACATTATATTCATTAAAATTAAAAGTGACTGCTAGTTCTTTTAATATAAACTTGTTATTTATTTTATTAGATAAATGTATGTTAGATATTGTATGTCTATTGCTACAAATTTTGTATTAAGCATTTTTTCTCGTTTTCATGCATGTGTGTAAGTATAAAGCTGAATTATAACTAAAGTTAAATAATTCTTTTAACATTGCCCGTAAGTGGAGCATATTCTATGAGTCAATCATGTATGAGAATACAAAAAGCTGAAGTATTTTCTGGTATATTCTTTGCAGTTTTAAGTTCTATTTTTATATCAATATGCCCGGTTTTAATTGACTCGTTCTGGTGAGTTACAATAACCACAATGATTGGTGCCAATTTTTCAAATACTTCTCGTGATAAGAGAGGTTGAGGTTCACGCATATAATAGCTCTGTTGAAATTTAGTATACATTTCATATAAAATAGCATATCGATTACGATCAAATTTCAGATTCAGATCATCATATGGATATGTTTCAGAATTGAAATGTACTTTTATATCAGTCAAATTACAATGTTGCAATCCAGTTGGAGTTTGGAAAACTATTAATATAAATCGTGGTCTCTCGCTCTGTGGAGAAAGCTTCACATTCCAGAGGTGATGCATTCCTTGTGTTAGTGTGGGATTAAGATGACAATCCCAGCTTCGAAATGCAATTGGTAAACTCTTTTCGCTATTTATTGTCTTGAGAATTTCCAATTTTGAAAAATCAGCCAACTGTACGTGAGGCACTTTCCATGTTAAATTCAAAATATTCCGCTGAATTCTTTTCTTTGCCTCACTTAAATAGACAGCATTCAGATCAGATTTCGAACGAATATAAGCTCATGTTTAGATTTAAAATATTATATTATTATTTTATTGAAATCTTCAGCGAATCCTAGAAGCATTTTGAGTGGAACACAAAAATTAAAATAACCATTTTCTACAGATGGACTATTTCTCGCAAACCATCCAGCATTTTTCAGCATTTTGTCTTCGTCATTGTTTAAGGAAACAACATTTTTAATCGAGGTTGTTGTTCCCATATATCGTGTACGACCTATTTCAATTCCATTGATTTCATAACGGATTTCATTAAACATGTGTGCTATACAGTTATTCTTCAATTTAAAGTTTGTTGATTTTGTTCCATTGTCTAGAGTTACAAATCCTTCGATATAAATATAACTCTCACAAGTTAATAAATATAGATCTTGATTCTGAATAGGTATTCTAATGTCATCATTATTTTTAAATGCTTGTAAGTATGGTATGTAACTATGATATTCTTTTTTTATGATGCTTTCATCATAGATGGTTTTTGTACAACTTTTAAAATGTCACTCATGTTTTTTTTTTTTTTATAAGAGGTGAAATCCCAATGATTTTAAGAATTTTTTATCATCTGCACTCAGCTTTTTTCGTCGATGTTTAGGCTCTCCTTGTGTTGTTGGCTGTATCCTTCTCCTTCTTAACAATGCTTCTTGGTTGGACGATAACGAAGAAGTCATAGGAGATACAGATTTCGTATTGTTTTTATTGTATATAATCATTGATGCTTTGGTCTTAGATACAGTCTAAGAGTAATTGTTTCTCCACGAAAATTAATCAGATTACCGCTTTGATCAACAATTTTAATTGTAATTGAACTTATCTGTCTGACGGTTAACGGCAAATAAATAACATTTCTTGGTATCTCATCTAATTTATGTCCGGGACTAACATCCATCGAAAATTCATGCAATGTATGTCCTGGTGAGTTATTGATATATGACCCACTCACAATACTACATTCTACTCGTATTGCGTTGACCTTTGTTATACGAATAGGTATATCTGACTCATAAAACTCGTCTGCTTTTAACACTCTCTTACTAAAACCCATTAATGACCGAATACTTCGATTTTTAGTAAAATCAATATCATCTTCACAATAAATTTCTGTATTGAGTGTATTGTAATTAGCATTAATGTAGAGCTTACTATCTTTATAGAGTTGTTGGTAATGTTTCTGCAAATACTCAATGATATCCTCGAATTCATATGAGCCTACAGGAATTTCAATAACAGTATCATTTATATGAAATAAATTATTTTCTAAATCAACGTTGGGCACTGAGTTAAATGTATGAAAATCAACAAGTCCACACTCATAGTCTCTATCCAAGTCGATTGGTGGAAAATAATCAATAGTAAGAATTGATGTTGTACCGCTTAAAACAAGTGTTAGTGACATTTTGATGATCACTTATAAAATGAAGTGTGAAATACAAAAACAATGCTTTAAGTAATATATTTTTTATATACAAGTATATATATAAGTGTATGTACTAGTATTACAATATATTTCTTTTATCAATCCAAGAGCTATGTTCATTTAAAAAACCCAACCACTTCACATAGACTCTATCGTCCCTAGTAGGTAGGATTTTTTCCACAAGATTTTTATCTGTATATCGTGTCTTCAGAAGCTCATTTTCATAGAATCCTTCCTTGATAGCATTTCCCTGATAATCTTCTAAAATATAGGTGACCGGATTTGTGAGCTGAATTGTTTTAATTTTAAAAATTTTTGTTGTCCAATTTGGTGTATAGCCCTTATAAAAAGTATGTTTGTATTTACTGATTCGTACGTGTTCACCAACGAAGAATTTTGGTTTGCCAAATATTTTTAAGTTATTGTAAGCCTTCTTTAAGATTTGCTTCTCATTTGAATAATTTACATTTCTTGGAGGTATTCCAATAGTACGATGTTTTGTGTTATTATACTTATCTAGCAGGGCTTTATAATCATTAATCCAGCGATATTCCAGCGAATACTCTTCAGAGTCCTATTGAAGCGTTCAATTATTGAGGCCTTCATAACACTGTTAGTTGAGTAATGATTTACCTTATATATTATATATCGCCTCAAGAAAAATGCTTCTCATAGCTTTAGTGACGTCAGAAGCATTTTTAGTCTTTAGTGGTACCGCCCAAGCAAATTTCGAAAACGTGTCTATGATGGTTAAAAGAAAACGATATCATCTATTCCTTTGGGTATCACTCGTCGTCTTTGGAAGTTTCTACGGGCTTGCCTATGAAGTTCATCTACAATACACGTTTTCTCCCTACGATTGCTTTTCTCTAGCACTTCTAAGGATTTTGGTTTGATAAATTGTTCGAAAATATAATCTTCGATTCCTTTGTATCTGTCTTCAGTATATTTTATGTGTGAATCTATAGATGCTATACTCTCTGCCTTTATCGAGTTGATCAACTTTGTATGTGTTTCTATTGTTTTTTTTAGTCGTTTAAAATGAATTTCCTTTTCCTATCCTGATCCAAATGAAAACCTAATCTTTTTCCCAAGCGTTTGTCACTATAATGAGATGAACTACCGAACTTATCAACATGCATTTTGCTAATGACTAAGTATATTCGGATTTATCTTATTATATTACTTTCTCTTAGTTCTGCAATAATGGAAATTATTTCATTGTTATGATTCGTATGGCCCGCTGTTTGTGATGAAATCAAAAGTTGTAATCGCTCTACTAACTCATTTGGATCGTCCCAATATACATAATTAGGTTTCTGCTCACTTACTGTCATTAGACCAGACCCTGTTTTGTCTGTTTTGAATAGCGTTTTTATAATTTTCTGATGTTGGTATGCTTTAGTTCCTTTGATTTGCACATTTTCTGATCAATCAGATCAGATCAGATCAGATCATTACAGCTTGAAAACAAATTATAAACTAATTGAGAAAGTGTGAAGCGAAAGTATCGAAAGTATTTATGGTCGTATAAAAACATCAAACCCTTTCCTGTATCTTTCATCATCTAAAGGATCTTCTTTGATGACAACAAGAAAACCATATCTGTCCTTCCAACATTCACTGCACACATTTGAAAACTCATTGAAACTCATATCCGCTCCCACATGATCATTAAATATGTGTCTCAAATTTAATTCATCTTGTTTGAACATTATAATCACGTTTGCATTGTCTCGTATTAAATGTATTGGAATTCGTGTATATGACTGACATAAGTAAAATGCATCAATATTTTTATGACGTCCCATACAAAAATATGATCTCATGTTATTTTCCTTGAGTGGTTTAGTGATGGGCTTAAAAGTATCTTCTAATAAAGTCTCTGCTAGCGTTCCATGCTCTTTAATACTATTAAATTTGTTCTTTAATACTTTTCTAGTATTAATAACATCTTTCAATATTTGCTCTTTCATAATCATTATTAATCCAGACCTGACCAGATATCAGATCAGATCAGATCATTACAGCTTGAAAACAAATTATAAACTAATTGAGAAAGTGTGAAGCGAAAGTATCGAAAGTATTTATAGTCGTATAAAAACATCAAACCCTTTCCTGTATCTTCCATCATCTAAAGGATCTTCTTTGATGACAACAAGAAAACCATATCTGTCCTTCCAACATTCACTGCACACATTTGAAAACTCATTGAAACTCATATCCGCTCCCACATGATCATTAAATATGTGTCTCAAATTTAATTCATCGTGCTTGAACATTATAATCACATTTGCCTTGTCTCGTATTAAATGTTGACATGAGTAAATGACGTAAATGACTGACATAAGTAAAATGCATCAATATTTTTATGACGTCCCATACAAAAATATGAACTCATGTTATTTTGATTCTCACACGCTACATCGTCGAAAGTAATAATAGAGTTAGTTTTTGCTTGATCTGGTGGTAGAATCTCTTCATTTTCAGAAAATGTATAATATCCCATACCCATTATAGGTTTTATTCACTGTTTTAGATACTCATATTTTGGTTGATACAGCGACTTTGAATAAACATAAATATTTTTTGAACTTGAGACCATTTGGGCTCTCTATTAAGCTCAATATGACATTTGTTTTTCCACAATTTGATGGTCCAAGCTCTAACTGAAATCGGTAAAAGTGAACTATGTCTTCTTTCCAATAAACCATTATTGGTATTGAAGTCAATATTTCGCACCAATAGTTCCTTATGTTGTTTCACGAAACGCATATTAATGACTGATTGCATATATATGTATGTGTTATTTTTTAAATTATTTCAGTCTGAAAAGATCGATTAAGTTAGTCGAATACATGAAAAGGGTACTGATTCACAAAAAATCAATAAGTTGTAAGAGAAACACTGTAGGAGGAGGAGGCCTTATAGATAGTATTATATATTCACTGCCAGTGGAGCTTCATTTACCGAGTTATCAATTTTGTGGACCAGGCACTAAGCTCAAAGAACGTTTAGCCAGAGGGAGGTGACAAAGGAATTAATCCTCTGGATGCTTCTTGTATACAACACGATATTGCTTATTCACAAACAAAAGATAAAAATAAACGTCACGAAGCCGATCGAATATTAGCTCTCAACGCATGGGCAAGAGTTAAGTCGAAAGACAGTAGTTTAGCTGAACGCACAAACGCATGGTTAGTAATAAATGCAATGAAGGCTAAAGTTAGATTCGGAATGGGTAATACACACCCCACCACAAGCAAAATTAAGAAAAGAAAAACTAAAACGAAGAAGAAAAATATCAAACGCAAGTGTGGTAATGATACTTTCAGTAAGCTTATAAGAAAAACAAAAAAAGATTTTAAATAAAGAGAAACCGCAAGATGAAGAAAGTGCAATACAAATTGCCCAAAAGATAATTGGTGATTCCCTTAAGAGGAAGAAAACATCCGTGCACATTCCACGTATAATACCTATTCGCAAGATTGGAGACTTTCTCTCTCTAGTACCAATTTTGACAGCAATCGGAGCTATAGGGGGTTTAGCATCAGGCGGAAGTGCCATTGCAAGAACATTAAATGAAACTAGATCTGCAAGAAAACAAGTTGATGAAGCAAATCGTCATAATAAGACTATGGAGGCCATTGCCTTGGGAAAAGGATTGTATTTTAAACCATATAAAAAAGGATATCCCCAAGCAAAAAAACTTCTAAGGCAGCTACCCAGACGGGCTCTTAGCGATAGAAATTTGATGAAATATACCAAATTCTTACTACACTTCAGAGGAATATTTATGCTTGATACTATGAGAAAAATTTACATGTGATAAGAATAGTCTGACCTGGTTCGCTCACAACATAAAAAAACAACCTTGACAAACAAAAGTTTGATAAAATTTGCGATATAAATAAGATAATTGTTTTAGAGTCAATCACATTCAAAAAGTTTAAGTACACAAGGGTGACCACAACATGAAACACATCAAGGATCTTGTGGAAGAGTATCTAGCGTACTTTGAGGAGAGGAGTTGGGATTACCCTGGCCTGATAAAGCACACAAAAAGTCTCCTGCACCAACTGATAACTTCAAAAAACATGCTGGTACTGGAAGCTACATATACTGAAGCTTCTACAAACAATGGAGATAATTTTAAAGCTAGACGACTTCTTGGAGTCGGACAACATATTAATAAAGATTGCGAATCTACATTAATCATGTATACATAAAAAATATAAATAAATTTTTTTAAAAAATATATTAATTTTTTTTTTATTTCTTATTTTTCTAACATTGATAACTTCAAAGACATGTTTGATCATGTTTAATTTTTTTTTCCTAAATCAATCTAAGCAATTTCCATTTGATAGTTTGCTTGAATTTATTAGTATTAATCAGCTCTACATCTGTACGATAGCTTGCATCTTGTGTTTTGAAATCTTCTATTTCGCCATTACTCAGAATCCGCTCCATTTCATATTCACGATATTCATAACAATTGATATTCAACTTACGCTCTTTATACATGCTATATCCTAAATGCTTCTATAGCCTCTTCAACTGTAAAATATTTGATTTTAGGTTTTTCTGTTGTTGATAGGTTTACTATTTCATCATCATCATCAGCTTGAGGTTTATCCAAAGTTTCGCTTAATTTCATCAGTTGGAAGGATAAATCAATTTTCAAAGTATCATTATTAGGTAACAATACTCCAGGCTTCCTTTATTTTTTAGACTATTCATATTTATTGGTATAGGATTAGCTCTTAATGACCACACCAAAACACAAAGTAAAAAAAAAAAATGCAAGTAAACTTTTCCATCTTTGCGGACACCATGCTAATGGAAGGTTGAAATAAAACTAATGCAAATTTATCTAAGTCAAAGCTTTTTATTTAATCTTTCATATAATAACATCAATTTTTTAATTCTAATCATCTTATTTTCAATTATATAACAAGCACAAGTATCTGGTCCGTCCTTACATCGATTTGTAGACCAGGGGCAAGTGCTAAAATGACATCCATGAATAGATGTGATGTAGGATATGTTCAAAAACTTTCTTAAAACATAAATACAGTCCACTATCTCGTTAAAGTGTTCATCATGCAGAGTGTGATGATTGATTTTCAGAAATTTCAAAATCTCATCCAAAGCGCTAGTAGTATTTATATTAGACATGCTTACTGTTTGAATTTTAAGTGTCAACTAAGTTATTTGAAATGCTTGTAAAATGTCATTAATGTTTTTAATCGTTTCATTACTCTTTCAACTCCATAACATGAGCATGTATCAGGACCCACTTTACATGTATTAGAAGACCAAGGACAGTTATTATAATGAAGTCCATAAATAGACGTTAATGTAGACACATTTTCAAATCTGCTTAGAAAGGAAATTTTTTCTAAAATCTCCTTGTAATTTTCCTTAAGTAAAATTTGTCGGTTATTGATAAAAAAATAAGTATTTCATCCATGATTAACGAAGTGTTCATGTTTTTTTAATTATTATCTCCAGATGTAGAGTTGAAATTCATTTATTGAATTAGTTTGTTACACCTTTCACACATACACTTTCTCTAGTTTGTCCAAAAGTTTTACATCTTCATCATCTAGTATGTCACTTAATGATACCTTCTCATCAAAATTACTAAATATACAACTTTCATGAAAATGTCGTTTATGCTTTACGCGTTTACCACCATCATACGATGTGCCTAATAAAGTTATTGAACCACCCTCCACTACTATTTTCACATGATCCCCAGCATTAAATTCAAAAAGCATGGAAGATAAATCATTAGGTGGTGATTCCCCCCGTCGCATGCTCAGCAATAGAGTTTCAGGTCCATCATCAACTGTGATCTGTACAGTCAATACCGATTTAATCGCATCAACTCTGATTATTCGAAAATATCGCCAATAAGAATGACACACACAATAACTATCACCTTCATCTATCGTTTGAGTCCAGAACATTTTTTTTTCTATACAAACAATCTCTTATATATGCGTATACAATGCTGATTACTACAATTATAGCGTTTTCCATAAGCGAACTGTATCCATAGTGAACCCTCTTTATGAAAATTGTTCTATTTATAGCTCGCGCAAACTGTATTAGAATTGCGTAATGATGACCACATATGCTTATCGACCATGCTATAGTTCCTTAGAAGCATGAGAAAAATAATTCTTATCTCAAGTCTCATGACCACACATGCTTATCGACCTGTGGGTATGTCTACAACTGTCAGGCGCCTGGAGGTAATTTCACTGTTATCTTCGTTAGAAACTAATGACTTGTGAATTAAACGAAATAGTCTGAAGAGTTGAAGTCTCAGTCCCTAGAAGAATACGTCATTCCATTCATATATATTTAAGCCCCTAATAGTATGCATTGTTTTTGTGTACAACTCACAACTTAAATCAGAACTTAAATTTGAGCCAGAGCCCTAAGCTAAAATCACAACTTAAATCAGAACTTAAATTTGAGCCAGAGCCCCCAACTTAAATCACAAATTAAATCAGAACTTAAGTTTGAGCCGGTGTCCAGAAAGTAAATGCGGTTTCCCAGACACGATCCGGGTTCTCTTGAGCCGTTTGAAGGTATGCAACACATTATATCACAACTTAAATCACAACTTAAATCAGAACTTAAATTTGAGCCAGTCACCCTCCGGTTTCTCTTTAGCGGTTTCTCAGACCCGAACCCAATCAGAACTTAAATTTGAGCCACTCCCCCTCCAGCAGACCCGAACCCAATCAGAACTTGAATTTGAGTCAGTCCCTCCGGTTTCTACCCAATCAGAACTTAAATTTGAGCCAGTCCCCCTCCGGTTTCTCTTTAGCGGTTTCTCAGACCCGAACCCAATCAGAACTTAAATTTGAGTCAGTCCCTCCGGTTTCTACCCAATCAGAACTTAAATTTGAGCCAGTCCCCCTCCGGTTTCTCTTTAGCGGTTTCTCAGACCCGAATCTGAAGAGTTGAAGTCTCAGTCCCTAGAAGAATACGTCATTTCATTCATTTCAGCCCCTAACTTAAATCACAACTTAAATCAGAACTTAAATTTGAGCCGGTGTCCAGAAACTAAATGCGGTTTCCCAGACACGATCTGGTTTCTCTTGAGCCGCCTGAAAGTATGCAGTACATTAGATCACAACTTAAATCAGAACTTAAATTTGAGCCAGTCCCCCTCCGGTTTCTCTTTAGCGGTTTCTCAGACAACTTAACGGAAATTTAATTTGAGCCAGAGTCCCCCTAAACATACTACTGTCGTTCACAAACCATTGAACAGTGCGCATGTGTATCAGCTTCTTAAAAGCAATTAAAGAAAATAGCAACAGTGTTATAGTCTAATTTAAATAACTACGATTCACAACAAGAACGTGGCCAGAGCAGTAGAACAAACAGCTGCGACTCGAAGGGGGCTCGGTTCGAGACCTAGTTGGGGGCAAGCATTTTTCTTTTTCTCCAGATTATAAATTCTGGATTAACAGAGTGAGCCCAAGGCATGGAGGCGAACGGGCAGTCCGATCGCCTAGAAGCGGACGGGGGAAATGTTCAACCGGTGGCAGAAGTGTCACGCCAACAACCTACGGTGCCCCAAGAAGGCACAGCGAAAAGGAGAAGGAAAAAACGCATCTCCACCACTGCGAAAAGACGCAACACTAACGCGTCACCTAAAAATTACAGTAGGACACGCTGGACACGCTTCTCTAGACAAATGACGAGAGCAGTTTCCTCAAATGCGCTCCACATACCGTCCAATAGAAACTTGTCAAACGAGGAGATTGACATGTATCTTATACAATTGGACGAGACAATAAAACGAACGATGGACAGTACGATACCACGGTATACACGAAAACTTGTACCGCAATGCGACAATAGACGCACTCCACCAAAAAAGACTGACTACTGTCAAGATTAAAAACCTTGTACAGACAGTTTACTGACAGACGAGATGAGGAAATTAGGACACAGAAACCGCTCATTAAGAACATTCAAACACTAATTGTCCAAAATTACAGAGTTTCTGTTAACTTGCATTGGAACAATAAAATTCGGGCTGTAAGATCCAATAACCCGAGCATGTTTCCGCAAATAAATAAAAATGTTCGTAGTAAGCTCCCCAGAACGACGGACAACGAACAAATACTGACTACAGCAGGTATTGATCCAGATAACGCCGTACTCGACGATAACTTCTTTGTGGTCGAATACCCGCAAGAAAAAATGGAGGTACTAGGCGCGGTCTTTCTGGAAGTGTATAAGGTGAATGTGAGTATTCGCCCAAACCACGACCTGGAGAACTGCGCACAATCTAGCAACTCGCAACTTCGAGAAGACATGCAACAATGGCGATCTGAGAACATCGGCTTTGTCGTGTTCAATGAAGATAACATGGCAGATAATGTCATCGCCGGCGAAGGGGTTCATCCCCCGTTCATATCGAAGACAGAGCTCCAAGCGGTCTTCGAATCACTAAAGAAGAAAAAGTCAGTTGGAATCGACGGGACCTCGAACATTGTGCTAAGACATCTCCCCCTAGATGTGGTTAACATGTACACTCTCCTGTTTGACAATGGTCTGAATGATACACATTATCCGGAGCATTGGCAAACTGCGATTGTGCAACTCTTATCCAAGCGAGGTAAGGATTCTTCGAATCCGTGCAACCTCCGGTCAATTAGTCTCCTTCCGAACATCATCAAGGTATTCGAGAAGGTGATAAATGGAGCTCTGATCACCTGGACAGAGGACAAACATATTATTCCGGATAACCAATTCGGTTTCAAAGCGGGGCATGACACTATTCATGCCGCGTCGAAACTGGTGCCGGAGATCCAATGGAACAAGAGTCAGAAACAATGTACGGCTGCCTGCCTGATTGACCTGGAGAAGGCCTTCGACACCGTATGGTTAGAAGGACTTTCTTACAAGCTCAATAGGCTAGGCATTAGTAAACCACTGCTGTACCTACTGTGTAACATGATTGGTTCGTCGTCAAGAATGGCAATGTGACCTTTGTAGGTATTTTTGAAGTAAAAAATGGTCTCCAACAGGGTGCCGTTAATTCGCCGATTCTGTTCAACATTTTCTTGAGCGATCTAATAAGTTCTCTTCCTCACGTAATTGCGTACGCCGACGACTTGATCGTGTGCAGATCAGGTAAAAAGATCGAGGACATCACTACTCTCGCGCAGGGTGACTTCGACTCATTCATGAGAAGTTGCGATGACTGGAAGTTGAATATCAACCTTCAGAAGTCGGAAACCGTTGTATAAGGCTTCGGCGGATACAAAAAAGAATTGGCGAAAGTTCTCAATTGTTGGGCGTCACGGGCAACCACTGGCGCAAAGGACTGTAGTCAGATACCTGGGGATCTGGCTAGATCATTATCTATATTTTAACAAACATGTAGATCCTGCTCTAGCCCGAGCCCGAGGCGCTTTCGCTCTTACAAAGATACTGTTTTACAACAGCCAACTCGATGCGAGGGTGAAGGTAATCTGCTACATGGCCCTCATCCGGCCAATGTTCACCTATGGCTGTCCCGTGTGGTTCAACGTGAGTGCAAGCTTGATGAAAAAGATTCGGGTGTTTGAGAGGGCTTGTCTTAGGGCTTGCCTTCGCCTTTACAGAACACCAGAGTCCCAGTACAGAAAATTCTACTCCAATGAGGTTTTATACAACAGGGCGAACCTGATACGAGTGGACAATTTCCTGGTGAAGATGATTCGAGGTCATACTGCCAGAGCGATGAACTCGATCAATAACTTGATCTCGGGGGCTTACTAAAATTTGTTATGGGGCGCAGTCGGTCTCTGTCTTGCAGCGGATTAGTCCAGCTGCAACTTATGGCCGACCTACTTATCTTAGGTAGTTTTTAAGGTAGTGTGTAAGCTGTAAATATACAAAAAAAAAAAAATAAAATACGTATACACACTTGTACAGGTGTGTAATTATGTGTATACACTTGTAAATAGTTAAGTACATCTATATATGTATATGTGCGTTACTATACGCATATATATACACGTATATATGTATGCATGTTTAGTTTAAGATAGTTTAAGTTATTTTAAGGTAGTTTGTAATTTAGCATATAGGTTTTAAAAATAAAATAGTTCTGTTATTAAGTTTTTTTTTAATTTTTCTTAATTTCAAATTGTACAGTCAATTATATAATTTTAAACATATGCATTGTTAGGTTATGTCGAAAGACATAGTTTAAGATTAAGTTTAGCTTAGAGTGCCCGCCTAGGGCCAGTAAGTTAAAAGTAGTAACACTGTTCGTTCAACTAGTTTTAACCATTTTTGTCTAGTATTTAAGTTATGGTATGAATTAATCTTAATAAAAATTAATTGAAAATGATGAACAAATGACCGAATGCTAAATGTATAAGAAATTCCTACAACGGGGTACTTATCCGTTCTTTCTGTTTTTGTTTGTCTGTCTTCTCTGTCTCTGTTGTCCTCGTTCTCCTCCGTCCTGTCTTTTATTATCCTTCTTTGTTTCTTTTTCTTCGTGCCGGCTGGGGCTTTATGTTCTTCTTTTTGGTTTCTGGGACTTCTTAATAGCTAAGACGGCTTGCTGCCGTAACGAATCTAACGCGGGAGGTTCACTAGGACAGAACTTTTCATCCAGATACTCCGATATCCAATCCACTTCCTTACCACGTTGATTTACCCCGACTAACAATACAATAGGTGTTTGTTTTGTAGTGCGATTATTTAACGATTTATTTAACCCATACTCCACTTGCGACAACATCTTAGTCCAATCGGAATGTTGTATGAGTTCACTTAACTTGCTCAACATCGGGGTTATAACCCTGTTTACCCTTTCGACTTGACCGTTGATTTGTGCTGAAGCAACAGCTACCTTAATATGATCAATACTACGATCTAAACAGTAGTCACGGAGCTTTTGCCTGTGTATGTCATCTGCATCTGACTTTCGTTCTAATGAATATCTTAAATTTACCAAAATTTCGAAACGCGGAAGATCTCCAGAAATCAGGGACAATTCCTTGCCCTTGAATAAAAAAACTAGAGACATGAGGAACAGTGCTCGGAAAAAGAAATTATTCCGAACCGAATAAATTTCTATGGCCCTCTTCAAACACGGAGTTGGAGACCACCAGCAGAGGAAACGACATACACTCATTCGTCCAAGAGTCAGCAGTAATAAACACCGAACGTTCATCCGACCAACGAAACTACTCAGCAGTAATAGATACCCCACACTCATTCCCCAATAGAGATAAGTCAGCAGCTATGATCAATACCAGGAAGAAGACAGCCCAGACGATCATGCTACTGTCGCCGAAACAATAACAATTCATTTAGGAACACAATGAGTATCGAGGCGAGAAAAGTAGAATGAGGAATTTAGTCTTAAGACACGATTCATTCAATAAAGTTCGTTCGTTTTTAAAAACTCAATCCGCTTCAATCCTCATTTAACTCACGCGAAAATCATGATATGGAAGATAAAATCGTATCTGAATCAGTGAAAAAAGTGTATGTTCCGCCTATAAAATTGCTTCAAAAGTCGTGTGATTTCGTGTATTCACTTATGAACACTTTGAAAATTATCGATTATTCAGTGAAAAGAATGTCAATCGGGATAAAAATTATACGTGAATCTCTTGAAGCATACAACTCGGTGATCAGCTGTTTAAAAGCACAAGACTGTCAATTTTGCTCGCATGATTTTAAATATGCTAAAGCTTTTAAGGTCGTTCTGCATGGCATGGATGAAATAAATACAGATTATTTAAAACCAGAACTTATTAAACTTGGAATAAAGTGTATTGAAGTGAAAAAAGTTGGTGAAAAAAATTGTAAGTTGTTAATTCGAACAATACAGTGACAAAATTTACATCATTTCTCTTGAAAATGGATCTGTTAAGTTAAGCGATCTGAACAAAAAACATCGCTCTATTTTCCATACCCAAGTCAAATGGAATTATCAACGAAAGCTCAAAGGTAAGCTCACGCAATGCCGCAACTGCCAGATGTTTGGCCATAGAGAGAGGAACCGTCACGTTAAGAGCTATTGTTCGATCTGCTGAATGTAATAACACTCTTGCTCACAAATGTGCAAATTGTGGAAAACCCCACAGAAAAAAAAAAAAACATGGATTCCTCATGTGAAAGTAGAGCAGAATATATGCTGTTGATGGGAAAAAAGACAGTAAAGAGCAAATCGGCCGCTCATCTGGCATCGCATGTTTCTGGTCATACTCTCCCAAAACCGATATCGATCGCTTCTCTCTCCGAGTTTCCCATCCTACAACAACTACATCGACGATGTCAGCAGACCGTCAGTAATACACAGGGTGCTATTATTTCTACACTACCAACAACAAGTGCATGGCTGAATAACTCTCCACAAAATCCTCTTGTGCAATTCAGCAGAAAACCCAGCAACATCACAAGCAACATCGCAAGCAACATCGCTGACGATACTCCCGGAAACACAACTGGCTGCAACACCGGCTCATTGTTTTCGCGGGAGGAATTAAACTCTCTTGCCATGGAAACAATGGATAGAAACATAAACATTGTAAATTGGAATGCGAGGGGTATTCGTAACAAAACCACAGAGTTGTTTAATTTCTTAAATAATAACGACATTCATGTTGCTCTAGTCACCGGAACTCTACTAAAAAATGAAATTTGTCTACATTTGATTTTAAATGCTATAGAAATGACAGAATCGGAAGAGGAGTTGGAGGTGTTGCCATCCTTGTAAAAATATCAATTCAACATTAGCTTTTACCTGTTATAAAAACTGAGTTGGTAGAGATATATAGATGTAGGTATTGAGATTAAACTGAGAGCATTTTTTGTGTTTATTTCCCCGGAGGAAATGCAGGAGCTGCAACAAAAACTGTCCTTAAAAATGATTTCATTAAATTGTTTAATCAAGGCAATAACCTACTTTTTGGTGGCGACCTAAATTGTAGGCATAGGGCTTGGGGCTGTCAAAGAGCAAATGCTTGGGGAACTATTCTCCATGATCTCTCTATTACTCAACCCTTTTCTGTTTTGTATCCGTCCACCTCAACTTATGTACCATCAAATTCTCGTTATAGTCCGTCTACAATTGATTTTTTGTCACCAATGTTTCCAGCAGTAATATAAACCAACCTGCTTCAGTAAAAGACCTCAGTTCCGACCACAATCCTGTCCTTTGTCAACTTCTATGGTCTGGGGAGAGGAAAACGGAGTATTTTCAAGACCTTAAAAATGCAAATTGGACTCGTTTTAGAAAGTTCCAAAACAAACTTTTCCTCCAAAACGACGAGATACCGTCAGCCATTTTTGAAATGTCAGCTACAGTATCTCAACAATTTAATTAGCAAGCAAATTTTTGAATTTCGCAAAAAGAATTGGAACTCCAAACTTAAAATGCTCGAAAAAAATGAGAAGCCGTTTTGGAATATAGTCACAGTTATTAGGAATATGAACAAGGTTTTGCCAGTTCTCAAATCTTCTTCTAACGTGTTCTTTACGAATTCTGAAAACGCAAATGCTCTTGCGCAATCATTTTCAAATAACAACGTCGTGGCTACTAGTCTAAGTGACCAAGGTACACGCGATACAGTGCAGAGCACTATTCAAAACAATTTCGAGAACAGCTCTCATGAAATCCCTTCTGCAGTTTATGTATCAGAAGACGACATTGCAGTTTTCGTCAACAACTTAAATGTTCGCAAAACAGGAGGGCTTGATCTGGTTAGAAACATCTATATCAAGCAGCTGCACAAAAGTGGAATTAAATTTTTTAACATTTCTTATAAATGCGTTTCTCAAAATGGACTGACGCCTGGAAATAAGCCAAAGTTATTCCTATACCAAAATCTGGCAAGCCTCCTGAAAATCCTGAAAGCTACAGGCCAATAAATTTGCTTAGTAACCTTAGCAAAGTTTTTGAGAAAGTTCTTAAAGAAGTGATGTTGAAACATATTTCTGAAAACAATATATTCCCCAATGAACAATTTGGATTTCGGGCACACCACAGCTCCAACCATCAAGTATTAAGAATCTGCAATGACATTAAGTCAAACCGTGCTATAGGCAAATCAACTGGGATGGTTCTACTTGACATAGAGAAAGCATTTGATACAAAATTGCCAAGGTGTCACACTGCAATTTTTGCAGATGATACCGCCATATTTTCTTCACATGAATTAGCTCTCAATATTGAGAGCAATCTCTTAAATGTGATCAAAATTGTGGAAAAATATTTCAGCAAATGAAACATCAAATTGAATGAGGAAAAGACGCAGGCTACCTTTTTCACACGAAAAAGAAAGCCCTGCTTTGTTCCTACAAGGCAATTGCAGTTAAATGGATTGTCTATAAATTGGGAAAACTCTGTACGTTACTTGGGTATTAATCTAGACACGAAACTTACTTTTAATGATCACATTAGTAAAACAATTAAAAAGGTAGGGGTAGCAACAAAAATTCTATATACCCATTTATAAATAGGAAATCGTTACTTTCACTTGAAAATAAAATGATTATTTATAAGGTGATTTTTCAAGCCATTATGCTATATGGGTGTCAAGTACGGGGTACCTGTTCAAAATGTCACATAAAAAAATTGCAAGTATCTCAAAATAAACTTCTTAAAATGATGTTAAATTTGCCTTGGCATCACTCAATTAAAGACATACACAAAACAGCGAATGTTGAATTGATTTCTGATAGGATACAGAAACTGAAATTAAAATTCCAAGAACGCTGTAGTTTTGTTGAAAACCCGCTTATTAATGTTCTAAGTGATACTTAATCTCTATTGTTTATTCAATGTTACTGTGATATATTTATTTATTTATTTATTTATTTATTTATATATTTATTTATTTATATATTTATTTCTTTATTTATTTATTTACTTATTATTTATTTTACTTATTATAAAATTTGTGTGTTTACTGAGATTGTATTGTTCACTTATTTACATACTTCTGTTTTCGTTTTTTTTTTCACATTGGAGGTTTTTTTTTCGTATTTTCCTCCAAAGTATAATCATATTGTTTTGAAAAATACAATTTTGCATAATTACTTGTATAATATTATAGAATAAAGATATTATAATATCATATCTCTAATCTGTAAAATGTGCGGTAACAATACTTATGTCATCAATATTATGCGAAATAAAAGATCTATCTATCTACGATCTAAGAAAAAGGACCCAAATTCCTTTAGCTCGAACCCTTTTCAATGGGCCTTGCTCCAGCTTTTCCCTTAACCTAACTATATCAATGTCGCGACTCTGAGTGGCCTGCAACCTTAAACCGATATCATCCGACCTGACCGCAGCAACTTGGTGACATCTGCTGACTGCGTCAATATGAGTCATCCTTAACCCACTTCGATGTTCGATGGTATAGTTGTAGTTCTCTAGTTCGAGAGCCGAACGCGTCATACGCGGACTAACACTCTTTCGATTAAGGCTCATGCTTAACAAATTCCTTCCAAATTAACACGAAATCGACGTAAGGAATAGATGATGGCTAAAGTCTCCAACTCGTAACTGTGATACTTTGATTCAGACACCGTACAGCTCTTTGAAAAGTAAGGTACGGGATGCATCTTGCGGTCATCTTGCCATCACAGTGTAGCCCCGTATCCCTCTTAGGACTATAAATTGCTAACACGGGGGCTAATGTTAACTGGTCGCGCAGCGTTGTTGTTGCCTTCAAGCATATCGTCCATGTAAGCAATAATTTCCCCTGCCTCCACAAAGTCTCTTAAAATATTCGAAATAAATCGCATAAAAACACTTGGAGCGTTCTTTAACCAGAAAGGCATGCGCAAATGTTTATACTGTCCTTGTGGGGTGACGAATGAAGTCAAACTAATGGAGTACTTACTTACTTAAGGTGGCGCTACAGTCCGGGGTGGACCTGGGCCTCAACCAACAAGCGTCTCCAGCCAGCTCGATCTTTAGCTAGCTGTCTCCAGTTTCGCACGCATAGTTGGTTGAGGTCCCTTTCCACTTGCGTGCGCGACCTGAGTCGCGGTCTTCCTCTACTGCGCCGTCCCTCGGGGGTGGATTCGAAGACTTTTCGGGCCGGAGTATTGGTTTCCATCCGCTCTACATGACCTAGCCATCTCAGTCTTTGGATCTTCACTCTTCTGGCTAAGTCGATGTCGCTGAACAGCCCGTATAGTTCGTCATTATATCTCCTCCTCCACTCACCGTCTATGCAGACGGGACCGAAAATCACACGAAGAATTTTCCTCTCGAAGCAACCAAGGGCAGCTTCATCCGCTTTTGACAAAGTCCATGCCTCCGCGCCATATAGCAGGACTGGGACGATTAAGGTCTTGTAGAGCGTTATCTTGGTTGTTCGAGAGAGGGCTTTGTTTACCAGTTGCTTTCTTAGCCCAAAGAAGCAGCGATTGGCAAGGGTTATTCTTCGTTTGATTTCAGCGCTGGTGTCATTGTCTGAGTTTATAGCGGTGCCTAGGTAGACAAAGTTTTTGACTACCTCAAAGTTATATCTGTCTGCTGTGACGTTCTGACCGAGACGTCGGTGTTGGGTGTCCTTTCTCGTTGACAGCATATACTTGGTCTTACCCTCGTTTACCGCTAAACCCATCTTCGCGGCCTCCGTTGCAATACCCACAAAAGCGCCATTGACATCACGCTGCGTTCTTCCAATAATGTCAATATCGTCGGCATATGCGAGTAGTTGGACGGACTTCTGAAAGATTGTTCCTCTGGTGTTGGCGTTCGAGTTTTGAACAATTCTTTCAAGAACGATGTTGAAAAAGTCGCATGACAGCGCGTCGCCTTGTCTGAATCCTTTTTTGACATCAAAGGTCTCGGTTAGGTCTTTACCGACCTTGATGGAGCAGCGTGCATTCTCCATCGTCATCCTACACAAACGGACGAGTTTGGTAGGGATGCCAAAACTAGACATTGCTCGGTATAGCTCGTCTCTATAGATGCTATCATACGCGGCCTTAAAATCGATGAAAAGGTGGTGGGTATCGATTTGTTGCTCCTGGGTTTTCTCCAAAATCTGCCGTAGTGTGAATATTTGGTCGATGGTGGATTTTCCTGTCCTAAAACCACACTGGTATGGACCGACCAGGTTGTTGACGAATGGCTTTAGGCGTTCACACAGTATGGCAGATAAGATTTTATATGCGATACTTAGGAGACTGATGCCTCTGTAGTTGGCGCAGTTCAAAGGGTCTCCTTTTTTATGGATATATATAAAAACTAATGGAGTCCTCATCCATTTTCACATGATAATAGCCGTCCTTCAGATCAAGCGTACAAAAAATGCATTTACCCTCGAGGTACTCTAAACAATCCTCGATTAGTAGTAATTGAAAAAATCGATGTTTTTTTTCTTTACGAGAACTTTCGGCGACGCGTAAGAGGAACTTAAGCTTAATAACCTTTTTTCGATTAAACCCGAAATAAATTTGCTAACATCACACTTATCATGATACGATAACCGTCTTGGTGGGCAATAAAATGGAATATCGGAACTTAGCCTAATCTTCATGTTATACGTATGATGAATTGCCAGAATTTCTTCTCGATTCAAATAATTTTCGCGTATTATGGCATTCAATGTATCGGAATGTTCTGGTCCTAACCCGCCCCAAACATCGATTTCACTTGGTGTATGTATCGCTTGAATAGCAAATATGTATGGCAACTGACAAATATTTCTGTCTGAATTTATTTCTGTTTTATTATCTGGTTGATGGTCGGAGACAATCGTCGCTTACAATAGAACGTACAACTGAAACAGCGTCGGAAGTGCAAAACTTATTGGTTTTTTATACTGTATCTTTATTTATTTCATTTATAATATCGGTTAGGGACATTGTTGACTTCATTTCAATAAACAACCTTATATTCAATAATCGCAAAAAGTTTCGGCCTGACAGAATTGGCAGTGGTAACACATCATCTGCAATTACAAAATGAAAAATGTCTTTAGACTGATCGCCAAATCGAATCTGTGTTACTATTCTTCCATATGTAAATAACTTGGTTTTACCTAATCCACCATAGTTTGAGTAAAGCAATTTATTTTCACAAATTTCGTCAGGAACGAGCGATCGATGCACAAAGCTAAACGGACTGCCAGTATCGAGAAGAGAATCGACCGTTTTAAATTTTGCACTCTCGACACCCTTTCCACAAAAAGCAACACTTACCAATTGAACTTATTTTAATTCCTCGACCAATTCCTGCTCGGTGCTGTTCGATGACTGGGCTGAGCTGTTGATGAACGCCACCTGACTGCTTCTGATTGGACAGTTTCGAATGATGTGCTGTGTTGACCCACAACGGAAGCATGATCCAATGGCCAGCTGTGGTGCGGTGCAATCCCGTGAAATATGGC
Source organism: Eristalis pertinax (assembly GCA_907269125.1). NCBI lineage: Eukaryota > Metazoa > Arthropoda > Insecta > Diptera > Syrphidae > Eristalis > Eristalis pertinax. The sequence goes on along the minus strand of OU026145.1, from coordinate 79,809,459 downwards.
CCACCTTCGAACAGTTCAAGCACCTTACTTAGAGAGAATCACATTTCTTCGTTATTGTTGTACACGCCATCTGACGGCCTTACTATCAAAGACATAAGACGGCGTTTCCATTACTACATAATTAATTAATAGGATAGGATAGGACAGGAATGTGGGTAGACGTGCGGAATCACGTCTCACTTAGGTCCATGTGAACCCATTGTGTTAGCCAGAGGGGAAAATGTTCCTCCTTGTACCCTTATCGCACTCATCGAAACGTTGTATTCATTGTTGACCTCTCTTCGTCTAGCCAGCCCGACATCCTAATGAACCTGAAAAAGTTAGATAGTCGGATGTTATGGATTTCTTGCAGGTCATGGAAGAAGAATTCTCTCATGGTCCTGTATCGCAGTTGGCTGAGGCTTCGGCAGTAGCTTTCTTCCACATCGCCGCATCCTCTGCATATGTAGTCATGGGATAGTCCCATTTTTGTTTCATGGTATATATACAGATGATTATGTCCTGTTAGAGCTCCGACCACCATCCTCAGTAGGCTTTTGGCACACTGAAGGAGTTTGTCGGTTTTAGTTCTATTTGTATCGGCCATAGCATCTTAGTAGTCTTACAGGTGGTTAGGTTGAACCATCTTTTTCTTCCTAATTCTAGAATTTTATCATCCACCTTCTCCTGACATCTGCCAGTGATGGTTGAATCCATTCGATTGCCTGGGATGGGTCTATTATGGCCCCTTTTCTGGCAAGTTCATCTGCTGCCTCGTTGCCGGCTATGTCCCCGTATCCTGGAACCCAGCATAGAGTTATCGAGTGTTGCACGCTTAGAGTTTTGAGCTCCTTGCGGCAGCTCGCGACTTTAATGGCCGCTTGACTGTCAATTAGAATGGTAATATCAGCCGGTGGTATTTCCAACATTGTTATCATTCTGGCCGCTTCTTTGACTGCCAGGACCTCCACTTGAAAGACGCTGCCATAATCAGGGATCCTGATAGAGCAGTGTATGTTTAACAATTCGGAGAAAATGAGCGCACCTGTGCCAGTTCCCATCTTCGATCCATCAGTGTATACATGGATGCTCGAATTATTGATGGGTTCTTTTGTGGTCCACTCTTCCCTCGTCGGGAAATAGCATATGAAGTATATTTCAAAGTCGAATAAAGGGAGTGTGTAGTCACTTTCCCACTGTTCTATTTGTAGTCTATTAAGTATACTAGCATGTCCAATGCGACTTGACAGGCAGCATTTAGATTGAATGCTTCTAAGCAGCGTTACCTTGTATGTAAAGGTCAAGTGGGAGAAGGCTTAGTAGTACCACTAGGCCCGAGGTTGGGGTAGTGAAGATAGCGCCTGTAACTCCAAGACATGCTAGTCTCTGTATTCTAGTAAGCAGCCTGAGCTTGGTGGATTTCAGGGCGGCCTGCCACCATACTGCGCTGCCGTACTGGCGCTGTGTGCATCCACAGAATTGTATTGGGGTTCCGACCCCACGTTTTGCCGAATATCCTGTTGCTCAGGTATAGGGCACAAGCTTCCTTTTTGACTCTTTCCATTTAGTTGAGTTTCCAGTTTAGTTTCTTGTCTAGGATGATCCCTAGGTATTTCGCGCTATCCGCCAGATTGAGGGTCGTGCCTTCAATTGTTGGGTGGTTAAAGCGTAGAATGACCCTTTTGTTGGTGAATAGTATCAACTCAGTTTTTTGAGGGTTGATTCCTAGACCGCAGAATTTCGCCCATATTAGGAGGGCTCCCATTGGGTTCTCAATTAGCTCGCTAAGAGTCGGGAGGAATTTATCGCGAGCTATAATCACCACGTCGTCAGCGTAGGCAATTTCTCTGGTTCCCGTTAGTCTGAGCTCTTCTAGTACTTCATTTGTTACTAGTACCCATGGAAGAGGGGATATACCCTCCCCCCCCTTCCCCCCCCTCTCCTTTGCCCTTTATATACGCATGCTCTGCCGTAGAGATGGTGTTTTGCGGGGAGATACTGCGAATGTAGATATTGAGGAGCTTTTCAAACGTCTTCAAGGATAATTAAGTCAGGCTTATAGGTCTGTAGTTGTTCGCCGTGCAGTGGCTGGTCTTGCCGGCTTTGGGTATGAAAACTACTTTAACTTCTCCCCATGCAGCCGGAATATATCCATAGACCAGGCTGCTGTGGAATAGTTTCCAGTATAGGAGTGATAATGTCTTTTGTCGTTTGCAGCATGATGGGAATAATTCCATCGGAACGTTGTTATCACTAACTGGGATCTCTACAGCTGTCGAGAGTCCACTTTGCGAGCTGTGCGGGAAATGAGTTTCCATAAAAAGTCGCAATGTGTCATACGATGACTGAGTCCAGTTACCTTTGATGTAACCTGGAATCGTGGGGCTTTTTGAAAGGAGCTTCCTTAGTCTGGCCGTTTCCGAGGTTTTTGCAATATCATTGCAGAAGGATCGCCAGGAGTATCTTTTGGCTATAGCTACAGCTTTTTTGAAATTCCTGAGGCTATCCTTATAAGCAGTCCAAGCACTATCTGACCTGGAGGCTTTAGCTGCGTTGAATAGAGTTCTCGTTTTCCTCCTTAAAGTTAGAAGGTCTTTACACCACCTTGTCCTTAGAGGACAAGCTTTCTCATATGATTCTCGGAAGGATGAGGTGAGCTCTAGGTCATCAACGTTCCTAATTGATCCCTGTGATAGGTGTTTAGTTATTTTCCTGACTTCACACTTAAATCTACTCCAGTCTGTATTCTTGGGGTTTCTGAATTTACTGGACTTTGGTCTTACACTGGTTACCGTGAAGGTTATGATTCTGTGATCGGAGAACGGCTAACTGAGAGAGTGTTGGATTTGATACTCAGAGTCAGGTCAATAGCCTCTTGCCTATTGCTGGTCACGAAGGTGGGTTCGTCACCAATATTCTCAATGCTAAGGTTGTTAGTAAGGATGAAATCATTTGAGTCCGAGCTACCCCATACAGTGTGATGTAAGTTTGCATCACAGCCTAGGATAAGGTCCCATCTTTCTTTCCTGGCTTTTCTGACAAGTTTGGTCTTCGTCACTGAAAGTGGGTAGGAGGAATAGGTTAATTTCTTTCCTAGTTACAATACAAGTTCTTGTCTTACTTACGTTACCATTTACGTTTGTTCAGCCCTGTACTCGACCCCGGCAAAGCCAAGGCTCTTGTACAAGGGCGATGTCCATCTTCCTCGTTGAGAGGATTAAGATTAGATTGGCGCTGGCCACCTTACTGTGGTGTATGTTTATTTGTACCACTTTCATGGCGGCCAGTTCTTACTGCATGTTGTCAGGATTCGCAGTTCACAGCAGGTAATACCCACTCTGACTTTGAAGTACTGTTGGCGCAAAAGTTGCAGCGATTGTGGTTTAGCAGTATGTCCACGTCCATAACGTTCTCGGTGAGTTCACCCATCTCTATAATTTCCCAGTCCTGACTGTGCAGATCTGGGTTGAGATGCTGTAGGCTGCGCTCTATCTAGTCCTCCGGGACGTATGGTCCCTGGTAGTGGATGCGGCCTTTGGGTCATATTAAGGGTTGACCCTTTATCTACGACACGTAGGTCGGCGTTTGGCCATGAGGCAGTTGTTCAAACCAATCAAGGGTTTCCTTATGGTCGCACTGAAGGAGTATGCAATCCTTGAGGGTGGTCAGCTGTCCGAAGAGGGGGATGATTTTCTCCTTCTTCAGGATGGTGTCATTCACACCACTCACGATTCTCAGCTCGGTGTGTTTCCATTGGTCGTCCGAGAGGATTGCCAAAGTCAACCAATGGGACTCTTTCCCTATACTTCGCTACTTCAGCGTACTTTGGTCCTTTCGACCTTTTTGAGGAGTCTGGGTCTGAGGCTAGCGACTCGTAATGGCAACCCCGTTTTGACTCTTGACTTGCTGCAGAGGCCTTTACCTTTTCTGCGCCAGTCGTTTTATTAGCGACTAAAACCTTGACTAAGGTAAGAGGGAGGTGTCCGCTCTTCCTTTTCAAGGAGTTATCCGATCCTCTTTTTGGGGATGCCACGCCTACTGGGCCCCTTTTAGTTTTGGCGCTAGCTTGCCCGGAGTAGCCCGGGGTTGGTTCAGGGTCGGCAGTGGCCTGGTCCGTCGCAACCTTCGGTCCTACTTCCTTGCCCGCTCTCGAGGTGGTGGCGTGATGGCCTACCTTCATAGTAACGATCAAGGTCGGTTTCGTTGGCTTGCTGTCGCCTGTTCTGCACCATGTGTTCGCGGTAGATCGAATGGTCGCTTCTGCTCTCGCGAGTTTGCCCTTTTCCTTCTCTGTGAGGGATTTTGGGTCGCAACCTTTCAATCTACTCACGAGTCTCTTGGCAGTGGCTCGTTGCTTGCAGGGGATTTTCGGCACTGGATTGTGGTCTATGGTTATGGCCATTTTTGCACTGTCAAGTGTCGAGTTCGCTACCTCAGTCGATGTACTTGGCGAGGTGTCCTTCTTTTCGGGAGGGTGAGAGGAGGTTTCCGGATTACCAGCAACACTCTCTGCCGACAAGGCAGGCTGGTCCCTTGTCCAGCTTTCGGGGTCATGGCCAAATCCATGAGGACATTCTCCTTAGGAGACCTTCCAACAGGTGAGACCGCCCCTCGCCTGCGCCGAATTGCTTCAGCCACTGGGGGGGTGGTCCCATCAGTGCTTCATCACTCTTGACCTTCTGCGGATTAGTCTTTGGGCAAACGGCTGGCTGCTCTCTCCGACGCCTCCTTTGGATCCACCATTGGGCGGAATGCATATGGCCTATCCAGCTCATTAGAGGATTCCTCTAGAAACTCAAGTCAAGTGCTCTTTAATTAAAAACTACAACTCGACCGATCTGTCAAAAATCGTCGGATTTGACCAATAAGAATAATACAAATAACTTCATCCATTAGAATTTAGTAAATAATAAGTTTTCTTGAACTACCTACAAGTGTTACTTTTTTTGTAGTTTGTTTGTTTTGTAGTGCGATGTACCGAATTATTTAACCCATACTCCACTTGCTACAACATCTTAGTCCAATCGGAATGTTGTATGAGTTCAATTAACTTGCTTAACATCGGGGTTATAACCCTGTTTACCCTTTCGACTTGATCGTTGGTTTGTGGTGAAGCGACAGCTACGTTAATATGATCGAACAAAAAGGACCCGAGTTCAGACGACGTAAAACAAGTTCCGCGATCACTAACAATGCGCCCTGGTCGGCTACAATATTCAAAATACCTACTAAACGAAGCAGAGACTTCTATTGTACTCGTTGAATTAACAGTTTACAACTTTACCGTGTCGAAGGGCACGGACTTCTTGGGCATATTATGCAAGATGCGAGCCTTAATTAGTGCTGGTGCGGAGTATATGACACACTTAATATAGTTCAGAATAAACCTTTCAGTATGCTCACGCATGTGTGGAAACCAATAGCAGCGATGTAACTGATCCATACGCTTATTGATGCTGAGATGGCCAATCTTCTGGTACATACAACATGAGTCTACTTCACTTGGATGCATTTTGTAAGCTAATCCATCCTTTAGCTCGAACCCTTTTCAATGGGCCTTGCTCCAGCTTTTCCCTTAACCTAACTATATCAATGTCGCGACTCTGAGTGGCCTGCAACCTTAAACCGATATCATCCGAACTGACCGCAGCAACTAGGTGACATCTGCTGACGGCGTTAATATGAGTCATCCTTAACCCACTTCGATGTTCGATGGATGCACCTTGCGGTCATCTTGCCGTTGTAGCAAAACGATTCCAAAACCCTACTAGCCAGCATCACAGTGCAGCCCCGTCTCGCTCTTAGGACTATAAATTGCTAACACGGGGGCTAATGTTAACTGGTCGCGCAGCGTTGTGAATGCCTTCAAGCATATCGTCCATGTAAGCAAAAATTTCCCCTGCCTCCACAAAGTCTCTTAAAATATTCGAAATAAATCGCATAAAAACACTTGGAGCGTTCTTTAACCAGAAAGGCATGCGCAAGTATTTATACTGGCCTTGCGGGATGACGAATGAAGTCAAACTAATGGAGTCCTCATCCATTTTCACATGATAATAGCCGTCCTTCAGATCAAGCGTACAAAAAATGCATTTACCCTCGAGGTACTCTAAACAATCCTCGATTAGTAGTAATTGAAAAAATCGTTGTTTTTTTTCTTTACGAGAACTTTCGGCGACGCGTATGAGGAACTACTCGGCCTAATCACCTTTTTTCGATTAAACCCGAAATAAATTTGCTAACCTCACACTTATCATGATACGATAACCGTCTTGGTGGGCAATAAAATGGAATATCGGAACTTAGACTAATCTTCATGTTATACGTATGATCAATTGCCAGAATTTCTTCTCGATTCAAATAATTTTCGCGTATTATGCCATTCAATGTATCGGAATGTTCTGGTCCTAACCCTCCCCAAACATCGATTTCACTTGGTGTATGTATCGCTTGAATAGCAAATATGTATGGCAACTGACAAATATTTCTATCTGAATTTATTTCTGTTTTATTATCTGGTTGATGGTCGGAGACAATATCGTCGCTTACAATAGAACGTACAACTGAAACAGCGTCGGAAGTGCAAAACTTATTGGTTTTTAATACTGTATCTTTATTTATTTCATTTATAATATCGGTTAGGGACATTGTTGACTTCATTTCAATAAACAACCGTATATTCAATAATCGCAAAAAGTTTCGGCTTGACAGAATTGGCAGTGGTAACACATCATCTGCAATTACAAAATAAAAAATGTCTTTAGACTGATCGCCAAATCGAATCTGTGTTACTATTCTTCCATATGTAAATAACTTGGTTTTACCTAATCCACCATAGTTTGAATAATGCAATTTATTTTCACAAATTTCGTCAGGAACGAGCGATCGATGCACAAAGCTAAACGGACTGCCAGTATCGAGAAGAGAATCGACCGTTTTAAATTTTGCACACTCGACACCCTTTCCACAAAAAGCAACACTTACCAATTGAACTTATTTTAATTCCTCGACCAATTCCTGCTCGGTGCTGTTCGATGACTGGGCTGAGCAGTTGATGAACGCCACCTGACTGCTTCTGATTGGACAGTTTCGAATGATGTGCTGTGTTGACCCACAACGGAAGCATGATCCAATGGCCCGCTGTGGTGCGGTGCAATCCCGTGAAATATGGCCCACCTTCGAACAGTTGAAGCACCTTACTTAGAGAGAATCACATTTCTTCGTTATTGTTGTACACGCCATCTGACGGCCTTACTATCAAAGACATAAGACGGCGTTTCCATTACTACATAATTAATTAATAGGATAGGATAGGACAGGAATGTGGGTAGACGTGCGGAATCACGTCTCACTTAGGTCCATGTGAACCCATTGTGTTAGCCAGAGGGGGAAATGTTCCTCCTTGTACCCTTATCGCACTCATCGAAACGTTGTATTCATTGTTGACCTCTCTTCGTCTAGCCAGCCCGACATCCTAATGAACCTGAAAAAGTTAGATAGTCGGATGTTATGGATTTCTTGCAGGTCATGGAAGAAGAATTCTCTCATGGTCCTGTATCGCAGTTGGCTGAGGCTTCGGCAGTAGCTTTCTTCCACATCGCCGCATCCTCTGCATATGTAGTCATGGGATAGTCCCATTTTTGTTTCATGGTATATATACAGATGATTATGTCCCGTTAGAGCTCCGACCACCATCCTCAGTAGGCTTTTGGCACACTGAAGGAGTTTGTCGGTTTTAGTTCTATTTGTATCGGCCATAGCATCTTAGTAGTCTTACAGGTGGTTAGGTTGAACCATCTTTTTCTTGCTAATTCTAGAATTTTATCATCCACCTTCTCCTGACATCTGCCAGTGATGGTTGAATCCATTCGATTGCCTGGGATGGGTCTATTATGGCCCCTTTTCTGGCAAGTTCATCTGCTGCCTCGTTGCCGGCTATGTCCCCGTATCCTGGAACCCAGCATAGAGTTATCGAGTGTTGCACGCTTAGAGTTTTGAGCTCCTTGCGGCAGCTCGCGACTTTAATGGCCGCTTGACTGTCAATTAGAATGGTAATATCAGCCGGTGGTATTTCCAACATTGTTATCATTCTGGCCGCTTCTTTGACTGCCAGGACCTCCACTTGAAAGACGCTGCCATAATCAGGGATCCTGATAGAGCAGTGTATGTTTAACAATTCGGAGAAAATGAGCGCACCTGTGCCAGTTCCCATCTTCGATCCATCAGTGTATACATGGATGCTCGAATTATTGATGGGTTCTTTTGTGGTCCACTCTTCCCTCGTCGGGAAATAGCATATGAAGTATATTTCAAAGTCGAATAAAGGGAGTGTGTAGTCACTTTCCCACTGTTCTATTTGTAGTCTATTAAGTATACTAGCATGTCCAATGCGACTTGACAGGCAGCATTTAGATTGAATGCTTCTAAGCAGCGTTACCTTGTATGTAAAGGTCAAGTGGGAGAAGGCTTAGTAGTACCACTAGGCCCGAGGTTGGGGTAGTGAAGATAGCGCCTGTAACTCCAAGACATGCTAGTCTCTGTATTCTAGTAAGCAGCCTGAGCTTGGTGGATTTCAGGGCGGCCTGCCACCATACTGCGCTGCCGTACTGGCGCTGTGTGCATCCACAGAATTGTATTGGGGTTCCGACCCCACGTTTTGCCGAATATCCTGTTGCTCAGGTATAGGGCACAAGCTTCCTTTTTGACTCTTTCCATTTAGTTGAGTTTCCAGTTTAGTTTCTTGTCTAGGATGATCCCTAGGTATTTCGCGCTATCCGCCAGATTGAGGGTCGTGCCTTCAATTGTTGGGTGGTTAAAGCGTAGAATGACCCTTTTGTTGGTGAATAGTATCAACTCAGTTTTTTGAGGGTTGATTCCTAGACCGCAGAATTTCGCCCATATTAGGAGGGCTCCCATTGGGTTCTCAATTAGCTCGCTAAGAGTCGGGAGGAATTTATCGCGAGCTATAATCACCACGTCGTCAGCGTAGGCAATTTCTCTGGTTCCCGTTAGTCTGAGCTCTTCTAGTACTTCATTTGTTACTAGTACCCATGGAAGAGGGGATATACCCTCCCCCCCCCCCCCCCCCCCCCCTCTCCTTTGCCCTTTATATACGCATGCTCTGCCGTAGAGATGGTGTTTTGCGGGGAGATACTGCGAATGTAGATATTGAGGAGCTTTTCAAACGTCTTCAAGGATAAGGAAGTCAGGCTTATAGGTCTGTAGTTGTTCGCCGTGCATTGGCTGGTCTTGCCGGCTTTGGGTATGAAAACTACTTTAACTTCTCCCCATGCAGCCGGAATATATCCATAGACCAGGCTGCTGTGGAATAGTTTTTCCAGTATAGGAGTGATAATGTCTTTTGTCGTTTGCAGCATGATGGGAATAATTCCATCGGAACGTTGTTATCACTAACTGGGATCTCTACAGCTGTCGAGAGTCCACTTTGCGAGCTGTGCGGGAAATGAGTTTCCATAAAAAGTCGCAATGTGTCATACGATGACTGAGTCCAGTTACCTTTGATGTAACCTGGAATCGTGGGGCTTTTTGAAAGGAGCTTCCTTAGTCTGGCCGTTTCCGAGGTTTTTGCAATATCATTGCAGAAGGATCGCCAGGAGTATCTTTTGGCTATAGCTACAGCTTTTTTGAAATTCCTGAGGCTATCCTTATAAGCAGTCCAAGCACTATCTGACCTGGAGGCTTTAGCTGCGTTGAATAGAGTTCTCGTTTTCCTCCTTAAAGTTAGAAGGTCTTTACACCACCTTGTCCTTAGAGGACAAGCTTTCTCATATGATTCTCGGAAGGATGAGGTGAGCTCTAGGTCATCAACGTTCCTAATTGATCCCTGTGATAGGTGTTTAGTTATTTTCCTGACTTCACACTTAAATCTACTCCAGTCTGTGTTCTTGGGGTTTCTGAATTTACTGGACTTTGGTCTTACACTGGTTACCGTGAAGGTTATGATTCTGTGATCGGAGAACGGCTAACTGAGAGAGTGTTGGATTTGATACTCAGAGTCAGGTCAATAGCCTCTTGCCTATTGCTGGTCACGAAGGTGGGTTCGTCACCAATATTCTCAATGCTAAGGTTGTTAGTAAGGATGAAATCATTTGAGTCCGAGCTACCCCATACAGTGTGATGTAAGTTTGCATCACAGCCTAGGATAAGGTCCCATCTTTCTTTCCTGGCTTTTCTGACAAGTTTGGTCTTCGTCACTGAAAGTGGGTAGGAGGAATAGGTTAATTTCTTTCCTAGTTACAATACAAGTTCTTGTCTTACTTACGTTACCATTTACGTTTGTTCAGCCCTGTACTCGACCCCGGCAAAGCCAAGGCTCTTGTACAAGGGCGATGTCCATCTTCCTCGTTGAGAGGATTAAGATTAGATTGGCGCTGGCCACCTTACTGTGGTGTATGTTTATTTGTACCACTTTCATGGCGGCCAGTTCTTACTGCATGTTGTCAGGATTCGCAGTTCACAGCAGGTAATACCCACTCTGACTTTGAAGTACTGTTGGCGCAAAAGTTGCAGCGATTGTGGTTTAGCAGTATGTCCACGTCCATAACGTTCTCGGTGTGTTCACCCATCTCTATAATTTCCCAGTCCTGACTGTGCAGATCTGGGTTGAGATGCTGTAGGCTGCGCTCTATCTAGTCCTCCGGGACGTATGGTCCCTGGTAGTGGATGCGGCCTTTGGGTCATATTAAGGGTTGACCCTTTATCTACGACACGTAGGTCGGCGTTTGGCCATGAGGCAGTTGTTCAAACCAATCAAGGGTTTCCTTATGGTCGCACTGAAGGAGTATGTAATCCTTGAGGGTGGTCAGCTGTCCGAAGAGGGGGATGATTTTCTCCTTCTTCAGGATGGTGTCATTCACACCACTCACGATTCTCAGCTCGGTGTGTTTCCATTGGTCGTCCGAGAGGATTGCCAAAGTCAACCAATGGGACTCTTTCCCTATACTTCGCTACTTCAGCGTACTTTGGTCCTTTCGACCTTTTTGAGGAGTTCTGGGTCTGAGGCTAGCGACTCGTAATGGCAACCCCGTTTTGACTCTTGACTTGCTGCAGAGGCCTGGACCTTTTCTGCGCCAGTCGTTTTATTAACGACTAAAACCTTGACTAAGGTAAGAGGGAGGTGTCCGCTCTTCCTTTTCAAGGAGTTATCCGATCCTCTTTTTGGGGATGCCACGCCTACTGGGCCCCTTTTAGTTTTGGCGCTAGCTTGCCCGGAGTAGCCCGGGGTTGGTTCAGGGTCGGCAGTGGCCTGGTCCGTCGCAACCTTCGGTCCTACTTCCTTGCCCGCTCTCGAGGTGGTGGCGTGATGGCCTACCTTCATAGTAACGATCAAGGTCGGTTTCGTTGGCTTGCTGTCGCCTGTTCTGCACCATGTGTTCGCGGTAGATCGAATGGTCGCTTCTGCTCTCGCGAGTTTGCCCTTTTCCTTCTCTGTGAGGGATTTTGGGTCGCAACCTTTCAATCTACTCACGAGTCTCTTGGCAGTGGCTCGTTGCTTGCAGGGGATTTTCGGCACTGGATTGTGGTCTATGGTTATGGCCATTTTTGCACTGTCAAGTGTCGAGTTCGCTACCTCAGTCGATGTACTTGGCGAGGTGTCCTTCTTTTCGGGAGGGTGAGAGGAGGTTTCCGGATTACCAGCAACACTCTCTGCCGACAAGGCAGGCTGGTCCCTTGTCCAGCTTTCGGGGTCATGGCCAAATCCATGAGGACATTCTCCTTAGGAGACCTTCCAACAGGTGAGACCGCCCCTCGCCTGCGCCGAATTGCTTCAGCCACTGGGGGGGTGGTCCCATCAGTGCTTCATCACTCTTGACCTTCTGCGGATTAGTCTTTGGGCAAACGGCTGGCTGCTCTCTCCGACGCCTCCTTTGGATCCACCATTGGGCGGAATGCATATGGCCTATCCAGCTCATTAGAGGATTCCTCTAGAAACTCAAGTCAAGTGCTCTTTAATTAAAAACTACAACTCGACCGATCTGTCAAAAATCGTCGGATTTGACCAATAAGAATAATACAAATAACTTCATCCATTAGAATTTAGTAAATAATAAGTTTTCTTGAACTACCTACAAGTGTTACTTTTTTTGTAGTTTGTTTGTTTTGTAGTGCGATGTACCGAATTATTTAACCCATACTCCACTTGCTACAACATCTTAGTCCAATCGGAATGTTGTATGAGTTCAATTAACTTGCTTAACATCGGGGTTATAACCCTGTTTACCCTTTCGACTTGATCGTTGGTTTGTGGTGAAGCGACAGCTACGTTAATATGATCGAACAAAAAGGACCCGAATTCAGACGACGTAAAACAAGTTCCGCGATCACTAACAATGCGCCCTGGTCGGCTACAATATTCAAAATACCTACTAAACGAAGCAGAGACTTCTATTGTACTCGTTGAATTAACAGTTTACAACTTTACCGTGTCGAAGGGCACGGACTTCTTGGGCATATTATGCAAGATGCGAGCCTTAATTAGTGCTGGTGCGGAGTATATGACACACTTAATATAGTTCAGAATAAACCTTTCAGTATGCTCACGCATGTGTGGAAACCAATAGCAGCGATGTAACTGATCCATACGCTTATTGATGCTGAGATGGCCAATCTTCTGGTACATACAACATGAGTCTACTTCACTTGGATGCATTTTGTAAGCTAATCCATCCTTTAGCTCGAACCCTTTTCAATGGGCCTTGCTCCAGCTTTTCCCTTAACCTAACTATATCAATGTCGCGACTCTGAGTGGCCTGCAACCTTAAACCGATATCATCCGAACTGACCGCAGCAACTAGGTGACATCTGCTGACGGCGTTAATATGAGTCATCCTTAACCCACTTCGATGTTCGATGGATGCACCTTGCGGTCATCTTGCCGTTGTAGCAAAACGATTCCAAAACCCTACTAGCCAGCATCACAGTGCAGCCCCGTCTCGCTCTTAGGACTATAAATTGCTAACACGGGGGCTAATGTTAACTGGTCGCGCAGCGTTGTGAATGCCTTCAAGCATATCGTCCATGTAAGCAATAATTTCCCCTGCCTCCACAAAGTCTCTTAAAATATTCGAAATAAATCGCATAAAAACACTTGGAGCGTTCTTTAACCAGAAAGGCATGCGCAAGTATTTATACTGGCCTTGCGGGATGACGAATGAAGTCAAACTAATGGAGTCCTCATCCATTTTCACATGATAATAGCCGTCCTTCAGATCAAGCGTACAAAAAATGCATTTACCCTCGAGGTACTCTAAACAATCCTCGATTAGTAGTAATTGAAAAAATCGTTGTTTTTTTTCTTTACGAGAACTTTCGGCGACGCGTATGAGGAACTACTCGGCCTAATCACCTTTTTTCGATTAAACCCGAAATAAATTTGCTAACCTCACACTTATCATGATACGATAACCGTCTTGGTGGGCAATAAAATGGAATATCGGAACTTAGACTAATCTTCATGTTATACGTATGATCAATTGCCAGAATTTCTTCTCGATTCAAATAATTTTCGCGTATTATGCCATTCAATGTATCGGAATGTTCTGGTCCTAACCCGCCCCAAACATCGATTTCACTTGGTGTATGTATCGCTTGAATAGCAAATATGTATGGCAACTGACAAATATTTCTATCTGAATTTATTTCTGTTTTATTATCTGGTTGATGGTCGGAGACAATATCGTCGCTTACAATAGAACGTACAACTGAAACAGCGTCGGAAGTGCAAAACTTATTGGTTTTTAATACTGTATCTTTATTTATTTCATTTATAATATCGGTTAGGGACATTGTTGACTTCATTTCAATAAACAACCGTATATTCAATAATCGCAAAAAGTTTCGGCCTGACAAAATTGGCAGTGGTAACACATCATCTGCAATTACAAAATGAAAAATGTCTTTAGACTGATCGCCAAATCGAATCTGTGTTACTATTCTTCCAAATGTAAATAACTTGGTTTTACCTAATCCACCATAGTTTGAGTAAAGCAATTTATTTTCACAAATTTCGTCAGGAACGAGCGACCGATGCACAAAGGACTGCCAGATGACAGTGTAGATAGATCTTTAATTTCGTATAATATTGATGACATAAGTGTTGTTACCGCACATTTTACAGATTAGAGATATGATATTATAGTATCTTTCTTCTATAATATTATACAAGTAATTATGCAAAATTGTGTTTTTCAAAATAAAATGATTATGCTTTGGAGGAAAATACGAAAAAAACCTCCAATGTGAAAAAAAAAACGAAAACAAAAGTATGTAAATAAGTGAACAATACAATTTTAGTAAACACAGAAGTTTTATAATAAGTACAATAAATAAATAAATAAATAAATAAATACATATATAAATAAATAAATATATAAATAAATATAAATAAATAAATAAATAAATAAATATAACACAGTAACATTGAATAAACAATAGAGATTAAGTATCACTTAGAATATTAATAAGCGGGTTTTCAACAAAACTACAGCGTTCATGGAATTTTAATTTTAGTTTCTGTATCCTATCAGAAATCAATTCAACATTCGCTTTTTTGTGTATGGCTTTAGTTGAGTGATGCCAAGGCAAATTTAACATCACTTTAAGAAGTTTATTTTGAGACATTTTGAACAGTTACCCTATACTTGACACCCATATAGCATAATGGCTTGAAAAATCACCTTATAAATAATCATTTTATTTTCAAGTGAAAGTAACGATTTCCTATTTATAAATGGGTATATAGAATTTTTGTTGCTACCCCTACCTTTTTAATTGTTTTACTAATGTGATCATTAAAAGTAAGTTTCGTGTCTAGATTAATACTCAAGTAACGTACAGAGTTTTCCCAATTTACAGACAATCCATTTAACTGCATTTAACTAAATACCTTGTAGTCTTTTTCATGTGAAAAAGATAGCCTGCGTCTTTTCCTCATTCAATTTGATGTTCGATTTGCTGAAATATTTTTCCACAATTTTGATCACATTTAAGAGATTGCTCTCAATATTGACAGCTGGCAAAAACTTGTTCCTATTCCTAATAACTTTGACTATATTCCAAAAAGGCTTATCATTTTTTTCGAGCATTTTAAGTTCGAGTTCCAATTCTTGTTGCGAAATTCAAAAATTTGCTTAGTAATTAAATTGTTGAGATACTGTAGCTGACATTTCAAAAATGGCTGACGGTATCTCGTCCAATCTCTTCTGCACTTATTTCTTAGTCTGAAGAGCTCTAAAATATGATGAGGAAGTTTTGGAGAAAAAGTTTGTTTTTGAACTTTCGGGAAAGAGTTTTCAACCGCGTTTAAAATGTTTGAACAGAATTCATTTAGTGCAGCATCCACATCACTTATATTGGAAATACTTTCCAAATTCTTTAGTGAGTCTCTTAATTTTGCATTGATTTCACTTCTAAAACGAGTCCAATTGGCATTTTTATGGTCTTGAAAATACTCCGTTTTCCTCTCCCCAGACCATAGAAGTTGACAAAGGACAGGATTGTGGTCGGAACTGAGGTCATTTACTGAAGCAGGTTGGTTTATATTACTGCTGGAAACATTAGTGACAAAAAATCAATTGTAGACGGACTATAACGAGAATTTGATGGTACATAAGTTGGGGTGGACGGCCGATTCTGTCATTTCTATAGCATTTAAAATTAAATGTAGACAAATTTATATCATTTTTTAGTAGAGTTTCGGTGACTAGAGCAACATGAATGTCGTTATTATTTATGAAATTGAACAACTCTGTGGTTTTGTTACGAATACCCCTCGCATTCCAATTTACAATGTTTATGTTTCTATCTATCATATTAATTAACATTTGAATACAGAAATTTTGTAGCTAACTGTGCGATAACATTGAATTGTTCAATTTTAGTTTTACAAACAGAAAGTTTAGTGACCATTTCCATGGCAAGAGAGTTTAATTCCTCCGGCGAAAACAATGAGCCGGTGTTGCAGCCAGTTGTGTTTCCGGGAGTATCGTCAGCGATGTTGCTTGTGATGTTGCTGGGTTTTCTGCTGAATTGCCTAATCCACGATAGTTTGAGTAAAGCAATTTATTTCCACAAATTTCGTCAGCAACGATCGACCCATGCACAAAGCTAACCGGACTGCCAGTATCGAGAAGAGAATCGACCGTTTTAAATTTTTAATTAGAGGTTTCGGACAACTGTCCTTTACAGCTATGATTTTAATAAGAAGTGGAGTGAGCGAGATACAGAAAAAATATTTAGATATTAATTCAAGGGAAAGCTACAAGAAAAAAACCCTTATTTAACTCTTAAGATCTAATATTGCAATGTCCCCTATATCGCCAAATATGTTTATTTAACTTATTTTACATATTAATCAACATATTTATTTCTTGTTAAGCGTTTAATTTGACAATGATATGCATTTGATAAGTTCATTATTTGAAATATAACAATTATCATAGAATCTTTGTGTTAAATTTTCTATAAGAGAGTGTAAAAAGTTGATATTGCTTTGGCTGTGAACTCTGCGGGTTGAATAATAACGTGGTTAATTAAGTATAATTTTAATGATTTTATTTTGGCATATTTGAAGTTTAAGTTTGTGAGTTCTAGCGCAGTCGTACCAAACAGGAGCCCCGTACCGTAGAATAGATTGAAAGACAGACTTACACAGAATAAGGTTATTGTCAGTACTAAGTTTCGATTTTCTATTTATAATGGGGTAAAGAATTTTGATGTATTTTGATAATTTTATCTACAGTGACAGAAATGTGTTTCTGAAAAGTTAGTTTCTTATCAATCATAAATCCGAAATATCTGCAGTGCTCAGATCAGTCAATATCGATAGAACCCATTTGAAGTTTTACGTTGTTTGGAATAAAACATTATTTTCGTCTACGTGTAAACCAAACTGCTTTCGTTTTCTAATTTGGAAAGTGCCATTTGCAGCACGTTATAGACGTCCGCATAGTATGTACCAGATGCAAATATTGCTGTATCATCAGCAAACATAGCAATATTCACATCATTGCCAAGATCTGGAGTGTCAGAGACAAATATATTAAAAAGTGTTGGGGCGAGTACAGTACCTTGAGATAATCCATATGTTATATTTTGTACTGCGGATTTAACATTTTGTTCTTTTACTACACATTTTCTTTATCTAAAAAAACTCTGGATGATTTTAACAGTTTCCATAGGAAAGTAGGAAAGTTTAATTTAATAAGTTTGTATATTAAAGCATCATGCCAAACCGTATCAAAGGCTTTTTCAATATCTAATAATACTAATCCAGTGGACTCTTTGGATTGAAATTTATGTTTGACATGTTTCTTAATCCTAATGATTTGATGGTACGTATTGTGAGAACGCCGAAACCCAAATTGATAGTCTTGGAGTATATTAATCTTTTCTTTTATTATCTTTTCTAATAGTTTACTTAAACTGCTAAGTAAGCTTATTGGCCTATTTTCCAACAATGAGCTTACTGTTAATACCATCTAAGCCTTATTGATAATACCATCTAAGCCAGTATTTTTTTTAGCTTTAAGGTTTTTGATCAATGATCTTACTTTATTAGTATTAAGTATACTTAAATCCGATAATTCAACATTTGCTTGTGAGAAACTGTCAATTGTGTGAGATACTTCAGTGGAAGTGATAGGATCACTAAAATGGGCAGTAATCAGGTGATTTTTTGAGAAAGTCTCTGCAAGTAGATTGGCTTTATCGCTTGGAGAAATATAAAGCTGGCTTTGAACCCTTAGAGGTGGAATACTCAAATCTCTTTTTTTAATAATTTTTGAAAATTTCCAGAATGGTTTACTATATTTATCAAAGCTATAAAGTAGGTTATTCCAACGCTTATTTTTGAACTAATTATTTGTTTTTTTTGCAATGGCTTTGTTTAACATTTTCGTGCTATAAAGAAAGCAGTCATAGCGATAACGTATCCATTTTCTTCTTTCTGAGTATCTCAGCCATATTAATAGTAAAATATTACTATTAAGTGGAATTGCACTACTTTCTTTCCTAGGGTACTTAGATATTGCGAAATCGGCAGCGCAGTTTAATAACGAAGTAAAATGCATACACATTGAATCAATCGTAGTTACAGGCGAAGAAATAACATTATTCTGATTGCAGTTGGTATTGATATATGAAGCAAAATCGTTCCAATTGGCTGCGTGAATTGTCATAGGTGAACGGCATGCAGCCGTACGTTGAAATGTTTGTCATAAAGAAGTCTAGAGTGGAAGGACTTTTAGATTTAGATGTAGGGACGTAAGCAAATTCAGGAGGGTATAGTAAAGAAAAGTTTGGGTGCATTTCGTTAATATTATGCAGTTCGTTACCCCAACAATTAGCCCGCAGACAACTCCCCAATTGATGGCGACAATTTAAATCTCCGCCAAAGATACTTTACCTCGATATCTAAATATTTTTTGCAAGTCGTTCTTAAAGTGAGACATCTTCACTTGAGACATCAATTTTTCTATTTCCACTTGGGAAATTAACAGAAAAGATACTCACTTTAGAGTTGCTGCATATATTAATTTCAATACAATGCACAATATTTTTCCGTATGACGACAGCAACGCCACCTCCCGTTGTGTTACTCCTGTCGAGACGATAAAAATGATAGTTTGGGCGAGAAAAGGGTTTGTTTTCATTAAAGTAAGTTTCCGTAACCAAAGCAATACCAACTTTTTTTATTAATAATATAATGAAAGAATTCTAATATTTTATTTGATATGCTTCTTGCATTCCAAGTAATAATGTTCAGGGAATTATATACCATAATTATTTGAATAAATGTATTTGATAGAAAGAGATGTGATTATATTAAATTTATCACTTTTTGTTATACAGGTTTGAAGCTTAGGTAATACTTAATTTAAAAGAGAATAATTTGTTGCTCTCATTGTTTACAGATGTATTTGATGTACTCTGATGAGACGTTTTCCCGCCATGGACCTGCGTGGCAGTTAATGGTAGAGAGTGATTAGCTGGTCGAATTTTGTTTGTTGGCTGAGCTGTTGGTACACCGGTTGCACGTGTGGAGGGAAATGTGAAAGGGAGTCTGAATCGAAAGTTGTTTGTGGGAGTAATATAGGTGGTGTTCGTTTGCTGTTGTTTGGACGTTGATGAGGGGAGAGTTTTTGACGAATCTGCAGATATTGTTTACGACTAATGCAATTTGGATCGGATGAGCCGTGTAGTTCGCTGCAATTGGCGCAACGCATCGCGTCAGGTTCTTTGCATTCAGTTGTTTAGTGGCTGCCGTAGCAGTTGGCACAAAAACTTTTTGCCTGACAATGCATGGAGCCGTGTCCATACAGCTGTTAATTATGACATTGTATAATTTTTCCTGGTTATTGTCTCTTAAAGACCCAGCGGACTATGATACGGTCTCTGATACTTGGGGATGAGTTTTTTATTCATACCGACGTTGGGTAATTACAAAATCACCGACTGTTGAATCGAAAAAAAGTATAAAAAAAGACAAAACACGATATCATTTCTTTATTCGATTCCGAACGAGGGTGCACTCGTGTTTCTTCCTTGGAGTATTGTTCTATACTTACATACATAAAACTTTCGTTGACTATGCGATTGAACATATGACATACATCTAACGATGCTTGAATATGCAATGGTATACATCAATTGATGGTTAAATATGCGATTGAACATGCCGCCCCCTCTGAAAGAATTGTAAATTCTTTAAGGATTATGCACATTCGAATGGAAGTGGTGCCACCTTGTCAATAGCTCTTGTAATAACACAAGATTTAGTTTTAATCGAAATTACTCGCACATGGTTCTCCTTGCCTCAAACAGTTTCAACAATACGCCCCAAAAGCCACTTTAACTTGGGTAAGTTGTCGTCGGCCACAAGAACCATTGTTCCAATTTGTAGATCGGCTGATGTTGCATTTATGACGGTATTGAAGTTGCGAAACATACTCACGGGACCAGCGCTTACAAAAATGTAGTCGAATGTAAGTTAACTGTTGCCATCTATTAAGAGGAAATGTTTTGGTGAGGTCTGGCTCCTGGAATGATGTGAAAAATGAAATGTCCAGGAGTCAGAACTTCTTCGTCACTTGGGTCTGATGTCAGTGGTGTCAAAGGTCGTGAGTTGAATATGGCCTCGATTTCCGCTGCGACAGTATTCAATTATTTCAAATATATTATGAGCAAAAAAGGGTTACAAGATCTGATTAGAAGACATTTCGCTGACTTGACCGCAGATTCCCACAATCCGCCGAAATGAGGAGATCGCGGTGGAATATGGTGAAATTCAATGTTGTCCTCTGCACAAGCCTTTAAGATTGATGACTGAGTAACTTGGTTGTAAAATTGTTTCTTCAGATCTTCCAACTCGTTCCGTGCTCCCACAAAGTTGGTCGCATTGTCGCAGTAAAGATGACGACAGATACCGCGAGGAGCGATGAACCTCCTCAAAGCTGACATGAATCCATTTGTTGTTAGGCTGGATACGATCTCCAGATGGACTACCTTCGTCGAAAAACATATAAACACAGCTATATACGATTTCATGGTCCGACAACCTTTAGCCTTCAAAGTAGTTGGGAACGGGCCACAAAAATCCACACCAGAAACAAGAAATGGCCTGGTGCTGCGGACTCTTAGGGATGGGAGATCACCCATAATCTGCTCTCGTAACCTTGGCCGCATTCGAAAACATCGTAAACAATTGTGTACCACCTTCGTTGCCAGACGACGAGCGTCAATAATCCACAGCCTCTGCTTCGAAATTGACACCAAAGTGACGCTCAGGGGTATACATATATTTCTCCCTAAAAATTAGGGGAAACCCGATATGCGCGGCGAACCTCCGCCTCCACCCTCACGGCGATCCCTCGTCATCAACTTTCACCCAGCAAAAATTTGCTTGGGCTCGGTGGCCAACTGTCTCCACACAGAAGGAAACACACACAAACACAGAAACACACACGAGCAGAAAAAAGGTACAAGGCGACCCCGAATACCTCGCCAAAACAATTCGCGGCGTACCGTATTTGTACCGAAATTACGGGCCAAACTTAACCGCGAGGTGACCTTTGTGCCGCCAAATAGAGACCGACTGCGCCCCATAAGGGGATCTGTACTACCCTTTCTCTTTCTAACCTGGGTCTAAAGGGTTCGATGATGGAGTTCCCTCACTGCACAGCCACCAGAATTTTGTAGCATTGCAACATCCCGAACATCTCGCCTTGATACCGCCGTACTGAACCGGAGGAGACCCTCCTCAGCTCGTTGTGCGACGAACCGGTCGTGGTTGAGTCGCCCATCCACAGTTGAACTCGCGATGTGAAACAGGAGCGGTACCGCATTTTTGTCTTATATCAGACCGTGTTTGTCAAGATGGAGGAATGCTTCTGGGGGGACGAAGCCGTTATCAGTCGTGCACAGACCGTTGCACTGTACACAAGTGTTTCGGCTTATTAGAAATATTCAGAAAAACGAAAAGAAAGTGAAGTAGTGCAGTTGATACTGGGATCCGCAACAAGAGCGCAGCCGGGTGCATAGAGCGTTCAACCAGTCGTTCTCAGACCTCCACCCAGTGCAGACGTGTTTCGACTTAGTGCGGAAATATTAAGTTATCAAGTGCGGAGAATATCGCCGTAACAAAATAAGAATCGGTAGCTTCACGGTAGAGTGATCCCGGTGACTTCGTGGTGCCGGGTTCGAATCCCGAAAAAAAATTGAAATCTTTTTTTGTTTAAATAAAATAAAGAAAGACACTAAAGTGGGAATCAGTGAAATGAAGCCAGCTGAGCGACCCGAGCTCCGAAAATCGGGTGATGTTGTACCGGTGGCTGGGACATCAGAAAACCAGTCAAAATACGAAGAGGCGAGGAAGAAAAGGAGGAAGAAGCTTCAGCCACAGCCAAACCTGGTGAAGCGCCGGTCCAGCCTTGGATCAGCCGATGCGAAAATTGCGGCAACAGCCGCAATTACAACAGCAGCTGCAACAACAACAACGACTGTAGCCACAACTACAACAGCAGCAGCCAGAATGCAGTAACACATAGTCGACGACGTAGAATACGAGTCGAAAGAAGGCGAGGGGAGATTCTCCTACAGCGGTAGAGAGAACCCCTTCATTGCTCTAACGTCGTCCGAATCCGAGGACGAAGAGGAAGAGGACCGGGAGCAGCTAATTAAGAGCGAGAGGGAGAGGGAGGAGCTGGATGCCCACATCCAAGCCCTCCAAATCAAATTAAGGGCCAGAAGAGCGGGCAAAGAGGCTGCAGAACAAAAACAGCAGCCAAAAGAGCAGCAACAACAAGAACAGTCCCATCAGTTGCCAAAGGGACAACGTTCAACAGCTGCCAAGAAACAACAGCAGCAGCAACAACAAGAACTACATCAGCCAAAGCAGCAGCAACAACAACAACAACAGAAACAGCAGCAGTGGAAGAAGCAGCCGCAGCAACAACAACAACAGCGGAAGCAACAACAGCAGCAGCCAGCCAAAAAGGAGAGATGCCCTCCAATCAACGTCTTCGGACTGAAGGACGTGGACACCTTATGTAAGCTGGTCACCAAAGAGTCTTATTATATTAAGTATAAGGGTCCATTGCGTGTATCTGTCCATTGCTTATCAATGGCAGACTATCATGTAGTTAAAGACAGGCTAGCGGTGTCGGAGGCCGAGTTTTTTTCTTACACCCCAAAAGGGGAAAAAGTCCAGACCATGCTCCTTAAGGACGTGGATCCTGACACTGATCCGGAGGAGATCCTCGCTAAGCTGCGCCAAGCGCAGAGCGGCCCAACAGTCGTTGGGGTTAAGCTCTTCATCACTGCGGTTTCGAAAAGGGAGAACAGAAAACTTCCGTTCTTCCTAGTCCAGGTCACCCCAGACAGCAAATTAGATAGTCTAAAGCGAATACATCATCTAGGCTCTATTGATGACAAATGGGATAAATTAAACAAGACAAAGCACACACTCCAGTGTGTTCGTTGTCAGAGGTTTGGGCATGCCGCGGCGAATTTCAACATGCAGTCTCGCTGCGTCAAATGCGCAGGAACCCACAATCGAGGGGAATGCCTCTTAGGGCCGGAGAAAGTTGAGGATAGGAGCAAACTAAAATGTGTACTCTGTAAGACCAGCGGGCACCCTGCCAACTATCGGGGATGCCCTAAGGTCCAAGAAATCAGAAAAATAATAGAGGCCAAACAGACAGTGCCGAAGGTGGCCCCGGTCCCAGTGGCCAGGCAACCTGAAGCCGATCTGGATCTGAAGACGGTCCTGCTCTCCATCCAGGGGCAGATCGCTCAGCTTCAAAAGCAGTTCCTTGAGCAAGCAGCGCGAGTAGACCTCATCTACTCGACGCTGTTCGGAGAGCCAAACGCAACATCGGTTTAATGGCTGCGCAGGCAGCCCGTAACCTTAAAATCCTAGCAGTGAATGTGAATTCACTGATCAAGCCTGAACGGCAACTAAACTTCAGTAACTTGTTGCAAATCCATAATCCTGACGTGTTGATGGTTAGCGAAACTAGGCTTAAACAGACGCACACCCACAGGTACAAGAATTATCATATCATTCGAAAAGACCGAGCCTACCTAGCTGGTGGGGTCGCTCTCTTAATCAAAAAAGGCCTTTGTCATAAGGTCGTGTATAGCGGTGAAGTGCGAAAATTCCAGGCGATAGAAGCGTGTATCGCACGCATCCCAGTTCGGGGTGGTAAGCGGCTATATGTGATAGCGATCTATGCGTCTGACAAGGCACGTATCAATCCCCATTTCATTTCAGAGCTCGATACTCTATTTACTAGCCTTCGACTGAGCTCGGAAGAGAACTACTATATCATAGCCGGGGATTTGAGCTCGATGCATATGGATTGGGGCAACGTGGTGCATAACGCCAGGGGGACCTCATTGTATAACTGGTTGGTAGAGCACAATATCGAGTTCAAGCTAGATTTGCTTGCAACCGATAGGCCATCCTTTCCCAGAAACGGGTCCTATCTGGATCTGATGCTGATAGAAAAACGACTGACTATACAGAGAGTGGTTGAGTACGAGAGTGACCACTGCGGGATCTTCGCGGCTATTCAGCTCCCGAACGAGGTGGAAGAACTGGAGGAATATGTCCAGAGGCTCCCTTATAATTACAATAAGGTCCGCTGGCCACGTTTCTCCAGGGCTTTATCCACAGAACTACGTTCGAGTGGGATCAATCCTCCATCAAACAGAAACCTAACGAACGAAGAGGTTGACAGGTACCTCATACAAATGGACGACGTAATAAAACGAACCATGGAGAAAACCATTCCGAAGGTAGTACAAATCGATGACAGCGATGTTTATCGAAATGCTACCATCGATGCACTTCACGTGCACAAAAGTAGACTGCTGTACAGACTCAAACTCTTGCACAGACGGTTTACAGATCCACAGAACTCGGAAGTCAGGGCACTGAAGTCTGAGATCAAGAACCTGCAACAGTTAATTCGAATAAATTACAGCTTGGCTATAAGCTTGCACTAGGGCATTAAAATCCGGGCTGTACGATCCAACAACCCGGGTATGTTCCCGCAAGTAAATAAAATATTTCGGAGGAAAGATCAAAATAACATTCAGGTCGTTAGACTTCCCAGGACGACACACAACGAACAATTACTGACTTCAATTACTGACTTCAATTGACATCGATCCAAGTGAGGCAGTGCTAGACAATGACTTCTTCGGGGTTGAAGATCCCCAGGAGAAGGTTAAAGCTATTGGTGCTGTGTTCCAGCGAGTGTATACGGTCAACGAGGTTAGAAGGCCGAATCACGATCTGGAGAACAGAGCCTTGCTAAACCACTTCTATCTCCGCAACGAGATAAGTCAATGGCGTTCCGAGAATCCAGGTTTCACCAGGTTCAGTGACGATAATATGGCACATAGTGCCGTCGCCTACGATGTAAATCACATCTTGATTTCCCAAGAAGATCTTCAGGGTAGCTTTAACTCGCTGAAAAAGAAAATGTCAGTGGAAATCGATGGAATATCGAATATTGTGCTTCGCCATCTTCCCCCCGAAGCGGTCCAAATTTACACAACATTGTCCAACAACGCGCTGAGTAATGCACATTACCCGGCGCACTGGAAAACAGCTGTAGTGCAACCGATCCCTAAACGGGACAAAAACAAATCCATCCCGACAAATCTCCGGTCGATCAGTCTTCTTCCCTGCATAAGCAAGGTTTTTGAAAAGATAGTCATAGGAATTCTGAAACAATGGGGTAATGAAAATAAAATCATACCGGACAACCAGTTCAGATTTAGGGCGGAGCATGATACCATACATACCGCGTCAAAGCTGGTATCCGACATTCAATAGAATAAAAGCAAAAATCAGTGCACGGTGCCTGTCTGATTGACTTGGAGAAGGCGTTCGACACCGTTTGGTTGGAGGGTCTCTTCCTCAAGCTGGTCAGGCTCGGCATAAGTAAGCCATTGCTATATACGATCTATGCCATGATAACAGGTAGAAAGTTCGTCGTGAAAAGTAACGGCGTAACTTCTACCACGGTCTTTGACATTAAAAATGGTCTACAACAGGGGGCGGTTGGTTCGGCGATCTTGTACGCCGACGATCTAGTAGCGTACAGATCAGGTCCGAAGGTCGAAGTAATAAATATCTTGTTTGCAGCGTGACTTCGAAAAAATTCAGCGATTTTGCGACGACTGGAAGTTGATTATCAACTTTCTGAAGTGTGAAACTAAACTTTTCAGGACCCCATTGTACACGGCACCGCGGGATACGCGCCAAAACTGGCGCAAGTCCGGCGCAGGACGCCGTTAGCTGTGCAAAGTGTAGTTAGATATCTTGGCATTTGGCTGGATCAATATCTGTATTTTGACAAACATATAGATATTTCTCTGACGAAAGCCAGAAAAGCCTTTGCTGCGGTAAGGAGGTTGTTTTACAGCAGCCAACTTGATACCAGGGCGAAGGTAATCTGCTACATGGCCCTCATCCGGCCAATTATGGCGTACGGTTGTCCCCAGATGGAAAAGATGAGGTTGTTCGAGAGACAGTGTCTTCGCACTTGTCTCCAACTTACATAGGTTTAAGGTAGTTATAAGGAGAAAAAAAAATCAAAAAAAAATCAAAAAAACAAAAAATCCAAAAAGAAAATTAAAAAACAAAAAATCCAAGAAAAATAAAAAAATGTAATAAGAAAAGAAAAAAAAAGGTGCACCACGACGTATAAAAGGTATATGTTAGGCATATACCTAAAATATACGCCCTGGTGCACGTGTCCGTACTGGTACGGACATAGTTAAGATAGTCTTAAGTTTTATGTTAGGGTAAGTTAGTATCAGGTAGTTTAAGTAGTTAAGTAAGTAAGTTTAGTTTAACCAAGTTTTTCAAAAATGTTCTTTGCAAATAAAAAATTTTATAAAAGATTGTCGTAAAGACTAAACAAAAAAAAAACATAGATTAAGCCGAAAGGCACATTTATACCGTAGATTAGATTAGCTTAGAGTACCCGCATAGGGTCAGTAGGTTAGTATTAAGAACATTTGTTAATTCTTAAGTTAGTTAAGCTAATTTTCAGTACTTTTTCTAGCAAGTAAGTCCACATAAATTAGAATTAAATAAAATTACATGGAAAAAAAAAGAGCGTTCAACCGCGAGTCAGCAGGTGCTGGTTTCGAAACCCAGTTTGGGAATATGTCCTTTTTTTCTCGTTTTCAACCAACTGCATATTTGCATCAATAGAGAAGTGAGTGCAAAGTATGGAGGAGAACGGGCAGGCCGCTCGCCTAGAAGCGGTCGGCGAGAAACATAAATCGGTGGCAGAAATGTCACGCCAACACCCAACGGAAGAGGCAAACCTTCACCAGTTCTAAGCGACGCCAAATTAACGCGTCAACCCATAAAACGCTTCCAGTCATCGCAACTTCTCATGAATGAGTCGAAGTCACCCTGCGCGAGAGTAGTGATGTCCTCGATCTTTTTACCTGATCTGTACACGATCAAGTCGTCGGCGTACGCAATTGCGTGAGGAAGAGAACTTACTAGATCGTTCAAGAAAATGTTGAACAGGATCGGCGAATTAACGGCACCCTGTTGGAGACCATTTTTTCCTTCAAAAATACCTGCAGAGGTCACATTGCGAAACTTCTACCAGAAAGCATGTTACACAGTAGGTACAGCAGTGGTTTACTAATACCTAGCCCATTGAGCTTGTAAAAAAGTCCTTCTAACCATACGGTGTCGAAGGCCTTCTCCAGGTCAATCAGGCAGGCAGCCGTACATTGTTTCTGACTTTTGTTCCATTGGATATCCGACACCAGTTTCGACGCGGCATGAATAGCGTCATGCCCCGCTTTGAAACCGAATTGGTTATCCGGAATTATATGTTTGTCCTCTGTCCAGTTGGTCAGAGCTCTATTTATCACCTTCTCAAATACCTTGCTGATGTGCGGAAGGAGACTAATTGACCGGAGGTTGCACGGCTTCGAAGAATCTTTACCTCGCTTGGATATGGGTTGCACAATCCCAGTTTTCCAATGCTCCGGATAATGTGCATTATTCAGAGCATTGTTAAACAGGGTAGTGTACATATTAACCACATCTAGGGGGAGATGTCTTAGCACAATATTCTAGATCCCGTCGATTCCAACTGACTTTTTCTTCTTAAGTGATTCGAAGACCGATTGGAGCTCTGTCTTCGTTATGAACGGAGGATGAACCCCTTCGTCGGCGATGACATTATCTGCCATGTTATCTTCATTGAACACGACAAAGCCGCAGTTCTCAGATCGCCATAGTTGCATGCCTTCTCGAAGTTGCGAGTTGCTACATTGTACGCGATTCTCTAGGTCGTGGTTTGGGCGAACACTCACATTCTGTATAAGGTGAATGTTCCTGAAGACCGCGCCTAGTACCTCCATTTTGCGGGTCTTCGACCACAAAGAAGTTATCGTCGAGTACGGCGTTATCTGGATCAATACCTGCTGCAGTCAGTATTTTTTCGTTGTCCGTCGTTCTGGGGAGCTTAAGACATGGAAGATCGCTACGCTTACTGCGAAAGATTTTATTTATTTGCGGAAACATGCTCGGTTTGTTGGATCTTACAGCCCGAATTTTATTGTTCCAATGCAAGTTAAGAGAAACTCCGTAATTTTGGACAATTAGTGCTTGAATGTTCTTAATGAGCGATTTCAGTGTCCTAATTTCCTCATCTCGCCTGTCAGTAAACCGTCTGTACAAGGTTTTTAATCTTGACAGCAGTCTATTTTTTGTTGGTGGAGTGTCAATTGTCGCATTGCGATATAAATTTTCGTTATTTGTGCGTGTATACCGTGGTATTATTCAATTGTTTAAGATGCATGTCAATCCTCGTTTGACAAGTTTTTATTGGACGGTATGTGGAGCGCATTCGAGGAGACTGCTCTCGTCATTCGTCTGGAGAAGCGTGTCTTATCCGTTTGCATGTTTGTATGTCGGTATGTTTTCCGTACACCGGTGTCCTCTGTCTTCCCCGCATATACTCATATCTCACGCATACCTCGCATATCGATCTCCCCACGGGATCATGTGTCCCACTCACACGCATATGATCGTGCAGACCCGGCAACGGCACGCATCCAGCCTTTGTTTTCGTTTTACTGATTTGTCTTGTGATTGGTAATTTGGTGCATTTCTCCACCTGCATACACGCAAATTACCCTTCAATCGGAGTAACACCTCCCGCTATCCAGTCCCTCATGGTGCGGGTGTGTATGTTCCCACTGGTGCGTGTGTCGAACCTGTCGATCATATGTTCGATGATCGGCTACCAGCGCGATCATCGAGATTTGCGTGAGATTTACACGCAACAAAATGGGATGTTTAGCTTCATATGGTAACTCTGAATGCTCAAGTCGTCCGCCCACACGTATAAGAGTAACTAAGGAGTTGAGCTGTAGGAAGGGATTCAGCTTCCTTGTGGAACTATTTTGACTTATGCACCTGTTTTTCGACTGCAAGTTTGCTATGTCATCTTTGAACGTACCCTGCTGAACAACGAATATAATTCTTGCCAAAGAAGCATCAAGTTCACCGACTTTAATTTCATCCAACACAGGGTCCTCTCCCTTCTGGCTGCGTTTGATGTTTTCGATAAACTGATGACAATAAGCAAATATTCTCTGAAGTTTTTTGAAATTGTTAATGTATTTGTGGTTGCCGATGATGCCTTCAAACCGTCTATCCATTGGATTACTTAGCGCTCCCAAGAATACCTTACTTGGTTTTCTCGCCAAATTACGCTTAGTTGCGCAATTCGATTTTGCTGGCCATTCGCTTGGTGGTTTGTATAAAAAATCTCGGTTGGCCATGAATGTGTTCCAGGACGATGGATGGTCCATAATCCAGTCGAGAACAATCTCTGAATATGTCCATAAACAGATTTGGTCAAATTTTAGGTCAAAGGAACACGTTGAAGAAGTTTTGACAACAGCAGAACAGCGCATAGCTCAAGTCTTGGTAAGCTTTATGTAGCGATAGGTGCTACTTTAGACTTTGCACTCAATAGATGAACCGATAAATTGCTGATGAATTCTCAACACGAACGTAGATGCAACATCCGAAGGCCTTGAGAGATGCATCCGAAAATCCATGCAACTCACAAAGAATTAGATCCTGAGCTACGACGTATCTTGGAACTCGTATGTTTTGAAAGCTCGCCAAGTTGTGATCGATATTTAACCCATTCATCGTTCAGATCGTCTCTAATTTCTTCATCCCATTCCACCCTTGCAATCCAGAGATGCTGTAAAATCAACTTGCCGAGAACGATGACTGGGTTCAACAACCCCAATGGATCAAACAATCGGGAAACATCAGCCAATATGGTTCGTCTCGTCATTCGGTTGCAGCTTGGAACGTTTTCAATGGATTGATAAAGTGCAATTCTTCGGTTATACGATAGTTACGATCCCGAGATCCTTAATTAAATCACTGTCGTTTATCCTCAATGGTGTGTCATAATCGGTCAGAGGAATTTTGTCCATCAGGTCTGCGTCGCTTGAATACCATTTATTCAGCTGAAGTCCAGCAATATTCAATATTGATTCCACTTCAAACCGAATCTTCTCAGCTTCTTCCAGATTATCAGCACCAGATATTAAATCATCCATGTAAAAGTCATCTCGATCACTGCATCCCCAACAGGAAACTCCTTTTGATGTTTTTGGGCCAATTACAACAAGCAACGAGTGGCATGGAATGGTGCCGATGAAGTGCCATAGGTCACAGTTGATAATCGATACGTGCGAATTTCTTGAGATGCATTTTCTCGCCAAAAAATGCCTTGGAAGTTAGCGTCTGAATCAGGGAGGGCAACCTACAAGACCGCTATACGTGACTCCGTCACACCCTGCACGAGGTGCCCCTGCTGTCAACTAAATATAGCGGATCTAGAGGGGAACAACTCAATAAAACCCGCAATTCCAGGTGTTAACAACCGTGCCTAGGAATGAATGGCATTGCGTAAGTATGTCTTCGAACGGTGAACTACGGATACTTGGGGCAATCTGGTTTTAATATAAGCCCTCTTCACTGTATACAGGGGGTGAGTACAGTGTGACATCTCCTTCCCATATACTCGTGGGACGAAAATTGATATAAAAACAAACGAACTTCAAGGAACGCTGATGCAATTGGTCACCAGCGACCTCCAAAAAACCGACTGTAATAGAAATGAACAGCCCTTAACGTAAGAGGAGGAAAACATCCTCCTACTATCCCCAGTCAGGAAAACTTCGGGTGCAGCTGGCAGTGAGGCAGTTGAGATCAGCTTTGATGACCTCATCATAGTTGATGATGACTCCTGCTCCATTACCAGCTCATCCAAACACTCAATATAGTCCGTCACTTCCATGCGCAGTAAAATACGCAACTGCAGACGGACGATCAGTAGGCTCAAGGGCAGGACGGAGCTCAGGGAAGAAGAAAAAACAAGACTTCAAAGAGCACTCGACTTTCTAGAGGAATCCTCTAATAGGACGGATAGGCCATACGCCTTTCGCCCAACGGTGGATCCAAAGGAGGCTTCGGAGAGCAAACAGCAACCAGCCGTTTGCTCAATGACCAATCCGTAGAAGGTCAAGAGTGACGAAGCACTGATGGGACCAGCCAACCCGGCGGCTGAAGCAATTCGGCGCAGGCGAGGGGCGGTCTCACCTGTTGGAAGGTCTCCTAAGGAGGATATCCTCATGGACTTGGCCATGACCCCTAAGCCGACCCCCGAAGATGATGCTGCCAGGCTAAGCCTTATAGCGGACTCTGAAGGTAAAGCTAGGGAAAAGCCAGCCTTGTCGACGGAGAGTGTTGCTGGCAAGCCGGTAACCTCCTCTCACCCTCCCAAAAAGAAGGACACCTCACCAAGCACTTCTACTGACGTAGCGAACTCGACACTGGATAATGCAAAAACGGTCATAACCATAGACCGCAATCCAGTCCCGATAATCCAAAGCAAGCAACACACCAATGCCAAAAGGCTCCTTAGTAGGTTGAAAGGTCGCGATCCTAATTCCCTCTCAGAGAAGGAAAAGGGCAAACTCGCGAGAGCAGAAGCGACCATTCGATCTACCGCGAACGCATGGTGCAGAACAGGCCATAGTAAGCCAAGGATACCGACTTTGGTCCCTACGAGGAAGGTCGGCCAGCACACCACCGGCCAAGGAAGTAGGACCGAAGTTTGCGACGGTCCAGGCCACTGCCGACCCTGAACCAACCCCGGGCTGCTCAGGGCAAGCTAAAGCTAATATAAAAGGGGGCCCAGTACGCGTGGCATCCCCAAAAAGAGGAACGGCTAACTCCCTGGAAAGGAAGAGCGGACACCTCCGTCCTACCTCAACCAAGGTTGTAGCCGGTAAACCAACGACTGGCGCAGAAAAGGTCCAGTCCTCTGCAGCAAGTCAACAATCCTCAAAACGGGGACGCCATGACGAGTCGCTAGCTTCTGACCCAGACTCCTCAAAAAGGTCAAAAAGACCAAAGTACGTTGAAGTAGCTAAATACAGGGAAAGAGTCGCAGTGGTTGACTTTGGCAATCCAGAGCGTAAGCTCTCGGACGACCAATGGAAACACACCGAGCTGAGAATCGTGAGTGGTGTGAATGACGCCATCCTGAAGAAGGAGATAATCATCCCCCTCTTCGGACAGCTGACCACACTCAAGAGTTACAAGCTCCTTCAATGCGATAATAAGGAAACCCTTGATTGGCTTGAACAACTCATGGCCAAGGCGGTTGCCCCATGGCTAAATGCCGACCTACGTGTCGTAGATAAAGGGGCAATCCTTAATATGACTACACCCAAAGGAAGCATCCACTACCAGGGACCGTACGTCCCGAAGGACTGGATAGAGCGTGGCCTAGAGAATCTCAACCCAGACCTGCACAGTCAGGACTGGGAAATTATAGAGATGGGTGAACACTCCGACAACGGTATGGGCGTGGACATACTGCTAAACCACAAATCGCTGCAACTGTTGCGTTTACAGGACTTCAAAATCAGAGTGGGTATTAAACGCTGTAAACCCGCTGTAAGCATACAGCAAGAATTTTAAAAAACCTCCTGGCCGCCATGAAAATGGTACAAATAAACCTACACCACAGTAAGGTGGCCAGCGCCAATCTAATCTTCCTCCTCTCAACGGGGAAGATGGACATCGCCCTTGAACAAGAGCCATGGCTTTGCCGGGGTCGAGTACAGGGGCTGAACAATAAAGGAGTGACCACCTACTTCTCAAACCCAAACGGTAACGTAAGTAGGATAAGAACCTGTATTGTAGCTAGGAAAGAAATTAACTTATTCCTCCTACCCACTTTCAGTTACGAAGACCAATCTACGGTCAAATTTGAGCGCCAACATTACTACGCTGCTGATGGCATCAACTTACATGCCATACGACCCAGCGAATAATCCCCCATGCGAGATAACAAGGACACTTGTCAGAAAAGCCAGGAAAGAAAGATGGGACCTTATCGTAGGCTGTGATGCAAACTCACATCACACTGTATGGGGTAGCTCGGACTCAAATGACAGAGGTAACGATCTTTTTGATTTCATCCTTACTAACAACCTTAGCATCGAGAATATTTGTGACGAACCCACCTTCGTGACCAGCAATAGGCAAGAGGCTATTGACCTGACTCTGAGTATCAAATCCAACACTCTCTCAGTTAGCCACTGGAAAGTGTCAGGTGCCCCTTCGTTCTCGGATCACAGAATCATAACCTTCACGGTAAGCACTGCAAGACCAAAGCCCAGTAAATTCAGAAACCCCAAGAACACAGACTGCGGTAGATTTAAGTGTGAAGTCAGGAAACTCACTAAACACTTATCACAGATATCAATAAGGAACGTTGATGAGCTAGAGCTCATGGCAAACGATCTCTCCTCATCCTTTCGAGAATCCTACGAGAAAACCTGTCCTCTAAGAACATCAACAAATAAGAAATCCTCCTCATGGTGGTTTAAAGACCTCCTAGTTCTAAGGAGAAAATCAAGAACCTTATTCAATGCAGCTAAAGATAGCCTCAGCAATTTTAAAAAAGCTGTAGCTATAGCCAAAAGAGACTCCTGGCGATCCTTCTTCGAGAACGCAATGGAACGCTAGGAATCAACCCTCAAAAAACTGAGTTGGTACTATTCACCAACAAAAGGTTCATTCCACGCTTTAACCCCCCAACAATTGAAGGCATGACCATCAATCTGGACGATAGTGCGAAATACCTAGGGATCATCCTAGACAAGAAACTAAACTGGAAACTCAACTAAATGGAAAGAGTCAAGAAGGAAGCTTGTGCCCTATACCTGAGCAACATATATTCGGATATTCGGCAAAAAGTGGGGTCCGAACCCCAAGACAATTCTGTGGATGTACACAGCGATTGTAAGGCGGATATTGACATACGGCAGCGTGGTATGGTGGCAGGCCGCACTGAAATCCACAAACCTCAGGCTGCTTATTAGAATACAGAGACTAGCATGTCTTGGAGTTACAGGCGCCATCTCCACTACCCCGGGCCTGGAGGTACTACTAAACCTTCTCCCACTTGACCTTTACATGCAAGCTAACGCAGCTAAAAGTGCCATTAGAAGCATTCAATCAAAATGCTTGCTGTCAAGTACCATTGGTCATGCTAGTATACTGAAAAGACTACAAATAGAACAGTCCGAAAGTGACTACACACTCCCTTTATTCGACTTTGAAATACCCTTCATATGCTATTTCCCGACGAGGGAATAGTGGACCACAAAAGAACCCATCAATAATTCGAGCATCCAAGTATACACTGATGGATCGAAGATGGAAACTGGCACAGGTGCGCTCATTTTCTCCGAACTGTTGAACATACACTGCTCTATCAGGATCCCTGTTTGTGGCAGCGTCTTTCAAGCGAAGGCCCTGCCAGTCAAAGAAACGGCCAGAATGATAACAATGTTGGAAATACCACCGGCTTATATTACCATTCTAATTCACAGTCAAGCGGCCATCAAAGCAATTTCGGCGAAAGAGATCAAGTCCAAGCTGATTCGCGAGCTGCCGCGAGGAGCTCAAAACTCTAAGCGTGCAACACTCGATAACTCTATGCTGGGTTCCAGGATACGGGGACATAGCCGGCAACGAGGCAGCAGATGAACTTGCCAGAAAAGCGGACGAAAAAGACCCATCCCAGACAATCGAATTGATTCAACCACCACTGGCAGATGTCAGGAAGAAGGTGGATGATAAAATTCTAGAAATAGCAAGAAATAGGTGGTTCAACCTTACCACCTGTAAGACTTCTAAGATGCTATGGCCCGATATTAATAGAACTAAAACCGACAAACTCCTCCAGTGTGGCAAAAGCCTACTGAGGATGGTAGTCGGAGCTCTAACGGGTCATAACCATCTGAAATACCATGAAACAAAAATGGGGCTATCCCATGACTACATATGCAGAGGATGCGGCGATGTGGAAGAAAGAGAGGACACTCCTCACTATCTCTGTTGCTGCCCAAGCCTCAGCCAACTGCGATACAGGACCATGGGAGAATTCTTCTTCCTGGAATCGCCCAGTACATAGGGATCGTCTTTGAATGGTAACTTAACAACAAGTCTACCATCGGCACTCTGCTGAATGCTCTTAACAAATGCATCCTCTCACGCGATCTGCCCCTTTGTCCAATTAATTAACGCTATTCGACGTAACATCTTCGAGGGCAAGAAACCTCTCCAACATCTCATTGAGTGAAGCATCAACTGAGTCATCTCAACTTGTCGTACTCAAATGTGCATTAAGGACCGAGTATTGACTGGTCACAACCTTTGCTTCATACTTTCCAACGACGATGCAACCGAATAACGTGTTCTTCAAAAGCGGTAGCTCATCACTAAGTTTGGTGTCAAAGGCAAGTTAGCGGTTTTCAACTCAGTATTTGTTCCAACTCTCACCTATGGTCATGAAATTTGGGTAATGACCGAAATAATAAGATCGCGAGTGCAAGCTGCTGAGATGAGATTTCTTCGTGCTGTAGTGGGAATTACTTGCCGGGATAGGGTGAGAAACACGGCAG
Source organism: Eristalis pertinax (assembly GCA_907269125.1). Lineage (NCBI taxonomy): Eukaryota > Metazoa > Arthropoda > Insecta > Diptera > Syrphidae > Eristalis > Eristalis pertinax. Next base: position 79,773,888 of record OU026145.1, on the reverse strand, counting down.
TGCGCGAATAACTCCACATTGAGCAGCTGCTTCTTCGAATGGAAAGGGCTATGCTTCGGTGGTTTGGTCACGTGGCACGAATGTCGCCATCATCACGACTTCCGAGGAGGGCGTTGAATGTGATTAAAATTCGTTCGCTTCAGACACAGCCTTTGAGCTGGTCGCTCCGAAATCAAATCAAGCTGCGAGCCAGAATTCAAGAGGATACGAGTTGGTACAAATTCTCCATTAGCTCTCTGAACATTAACTATTCAGAAAGCACCAGAATGAAGCGCAGATGACGTCGTTGGTGCATACGGAATCGCCTTACAGTCGATTCAGTTATTGCAGATTTCAAAGAAACGGGTGCACTCTGAAAGCGGTGAAGTAATGTATGATGCGATTCTTTACATACCTTGCATTTCGACGATGTGCAATCTTTTACTGTGTGCCCATAATTGAGGCAGTTTATAAATGATAAAATACGCTTGACATTCCGAAAACTGGAAGTTCGGCAAACTTACCACAATTTGCTATTTTGTGCGTGGTGACATTGCAAAAAGCACAGCGTGTTTCAGATACTGCTAAAGTTGTCGCAGATCGATGTTTGTAATTCACCTCGTTTCTCTTTGATGACACTGGCGATGGTTTGCTTTGAGATTCTCTCATGTCATGAGTTCCTTGCAACTGTCGGAGTATTATAGCGTTCCCGAATGTGCGTTTAAAAACTATGCTCTTGTTGTCGTAGCGCCCTTTGCGAACGTCTAGGGCTTTCGCATAATTTGCTTCGGTTACATCCAACGACTGAAGACATAATTTGACGTTTCCTTTAAGACACTCATCTACTAACAGCTGGAACTTTCTAATTGTTGGAATAGACTTGAAATCGATTGTCGCTTTAAACTGTTGTATGAATGTATTGTATTGTGTATATTCACCAGAGAATGTTGGAGGTTTTATTTTGGGAAGTTCATCTGAGTACTGTGAGGATGGCACTGACGATGGAATACAAATACGGGAAACCGAGGAATCAGGTGAAATCTTAGGTCTGTTGATTTCTTCCGTTAGTAACGTAATACAAATCCTCCATTGTTTCCCTATAATCCTTTTTTTCAGCGTTGTCTTCAGTTTTGCAACCATCTTCAACTTCAGTAATTTTCTCATCTATTTCTCTTTACAGAATAATGGATGTCCAGATATTCGGCACAGTATTTTTCAAGCATTTTTAACCGGACGAGGGTTCACTCATGTTTCTTGGAGTATCGATCAATACTAACTATCCATTATTACAAAAAATTACGTACATAAAACTTTCGTTGACAATGCTCATTATATTTCTGGGACATCTTAATATCTAAGACGGCTTTCTGACGTAACGAATCTAACGCGTTAGGTTCACTACGACCCAACTTTTCATCCAGATACTCCGATAAAACAAACACCTAGTGTATTGTTAGTCGGGGTAAATCAACGTGGTAAAGAAGGGTATGAGTTCGTTTACACACGACTTGACCGTTGGTTTGTGGTGAAGCGACAGCTTCCTTAATTAGATCAATATTATGATCGAACAAAAAGGACCCGAATTCAGACGACGTAAAACAACTTTCGCGATCACTAACAATGCGCCGTGATCGGCTATAATACTCAAAATACCTACTAAGCGATGCACAGACATCTATTGTACTCGTTGAATTAACAGGGTACAACTTTACAAACTAAGTGAATGCATCCACTACGACCAGTAGGTGATTCCGCTTCGAAGGAAGTGGTGGCAGCGGACCAAGGTGATCTACGTGCACGGACTTCTTGGGAATATTATGCAAGTTGCAAGCGTTAATTAGTGCTGGTGCGGAGTATATGACACACTTAATACAGTTCTGAATAAACCTTTCAGTACGCTCACGCATGTGTGGAAACCAATAGTGGCGGTGTAACTTATCCATACACTTATTGATGCCGAGATGGTCAATCTTCATGCACTATCCGAATTATGTTATCTACCATCTCATTTGGTACATACAACGTGAGTCTACCACTTGGATGCATTTTGGAAACTAATCCATCCTTTAGCTCGAACCCTTTTCAATGGGCCTTACTCTAACTTTTCCCTTAACTTAACTATATCAATGTCGCGACTCTGAGTGGCCTGCAACCTTAAATTGTTATCATCCGAACTGACCGCAGCAACAAGGTGACTTCTGCTGAGGGCGTCAGTATGAGCCATCCTTAACCCACTTCGATGTTCGATGGAATAGTTGTAGTTCTGTAGTTCGAGAGCCAAACGCGCGATACGCGGACTGATGCTCTTTCGATTAAGGCTCATGCTTAACGAATTACAATCCGTTACAATGTTAAACGGATTTCCTTCCAAATAAACACGAAATCGACGTAAGGAATAGATGATGGCTAAAGTCTCCAAATCGTAACTGTGATACTTTGATTCAGACACCGTACTGCTCTTTGAAAAGTAAGCGGTCATCTTGCTGTTGTAGCAAAACGCTTCAAAAAACCTGCTAGCTAGCATCACACTACAACTCCGTCTCCCTCTTAGGACTATAAGTTGTTAACACGGGGCCTAATGCTAACTGGTCACGCAGCGTTTTGAATGAGTTAACGCATTCATCATTAAATTCAAAAGGAACATCTTTCTCCAATAACTTTTGCAATGGTTGTGCAATGCGTGAGAAGGACGAAATAAACCTTCGGAAGTAGGAGAATAAGCCAAGACACGAGTGAAGCTGTTTAGCGTTCTTCGGCATTGGATAATGTCGGATCGCCTCTAGATGGTTAGTGCTTGGCCGGAAAACACTTTTATTAAGTAAATAACCAAGGTATTCTATTTCCGGATAACAAAATTTGCACTTAGATAACTTTAGTTCCAAACGATATTCGCTCAACCGATGCAAAACGCGTTTAAGAGTGTCAAAGTGTTCGCTAAGAGTTTTAGTTGCTAGTAAAATATCGTCCATGTAAACAATTAATTCTCCGGCCTCCACAAAGTCTCTTAAAATATTCGAAATATTCATTTTTCATTCATTTGTTTATTTATGTAGCAAGACAAATAGTGTTTACATTTGTAAGAATATTTATAATTAGAGGTTTAGGATAACTGTCCTTTACAACTATGATTTAATAAGGAGTGGAGTGAGCGAGATACAACAAAAATATTTAGATATTATTTCAAGGGAAAGCTGCAAGAAAAAACCTTTATTCAACTCTTAAAATCTAATATTGCAATGTCCCCTAGTCTAATATTTTTAGTTAACTATTTTACATAATTCTTGTTAAGCGTTCAATTGATATGCATTTGATAAGTTCATTATTTGAAATATAACAATTATCATAGAATCTTTGTGTTAAATTTTCTATAAGAAAGTGTAAAAAGTTGATATTGCTTTGGCTGTGAACTCTGCGGGTTGAATAATAACGTGGTAAATTAAGTATAATTTTAATGATTTTATTTTGGCATATTTGAAGTTTAAGTTAGTGAGTTCTAGCGCAGTCGTACCAAACAGGAGCCCCATACAGTAGAATTGATTGAAAGACAGACTTATACAAAATAAGTTTATTGTCAGTACTAAGTTTCGATTTTCTATTTATAAGGGGGTAAAGAATTTTGATATATATTTGTTAATTTTATCTACGGTGACAGAAATGTGTTTCTGAAAAGTTAGTTTCTTATCAATCATAATTCCGGGATATCTGCAGTGCTCAGACCAGTCAATATCAATAGAACCCATTTGAAGTTTTACGTTGTTTGGAATAAAGCATTGTTTTCGTCTACGTGTAAACCATACTGCTTTCGTTTTCGAAGCATTTACTTTAATTTTCCATTTGTAAAGGAATTTTTCTAATTTGGAAAGTGCCGTTTGCAGCGCATTATAGACGTCCGTATAGTATGTACCAGACGCAAATATTGCTGTATCATCAGCAAACATAGCAATATTCACATCATTGCCAAGATCTGGAATGTCAGAGACAAATATATTAAAAAGTGTTGGGGCGAGTACAGTACCTTGAGGTAATCCATATGTAATATTTTGTACTGCGGATTTAACATTTTGTACTTTTACCATACATTTTCTTTTATCTAAAAAACTCTGGATGATTATAACAGTTTCCATAGGAAAGTTTAATTTAATAAGTTTGTATATTAAAGCATCATGCCAAACCGTATCAAAGGCTTTTTCAATATCTAATAATACTAATCCAGTGGACTCTTTGGATTGAAATTTATGTTTGACATGTTTCTTAATCCTAATGATTTGATGGTACGTATTGTGAGAGCGCCGAAACCCAAATTGATAGCCGGGGAGTATATTATTAACAGCTAAGTGATTGTCAATATTTTCATTTATTATATTTACTAATAGCTTACTTAAACTGCTTAGTAAGCTTATTGGCCTATAACTGTTGACGTCGTCTTTTGGTTTACCAGGCTTGCCAATCGGAATTACCAAAGCTGTTTTCCAACAATCAGGAAAGTAGCTGAGTTTAAGGCATGCATTAAGAATTGCAGTTAAGTACCGTAAACCTGTGAGAGGAAGGGCCTTTAAAAGCTTATTGTTAATACCATCTAAGCCAGGACTTTTTTTAGCTTTAAGGTTTTTAATCAATGATCTTACTTTATTAGTATTAAGTATACTTAAATCCGATAATTCAACATTTGATTGTGAGAGACTGTCAATTGTGTGAGACACTTCAGTGGAAGTCGCAGGATCACTAAAATGGGCAGTAAGCAGGTGATTTTTTGCGAAAGTCTCTGCAAGTAGATTGGCTTTATCGCTCGGAGAAATATAAAGCTGGCTTTGAACCCTTAGAGGTGGAATACTCAAACTTCTTTTTTTAATAATTTTTGAAACTTTCCAGAATTGTTCACTATATTTATCAAAGCTATAAAGTAGGTTATTCCAACGCTTATATTTCGAAAATGAAGCAAAATGTTTCAAATTATAATATAATGTAGGTCGATTGACTTCAACTAAGAGATTTATATTGATACTGACAGGAAGATGATCTGACCCCAAATTGTCATTAGTGAACGGCATAGAGCAGTGCGTTGAAATATTAGTCATAAAGAAGTCTAGAATGGAAGGACTTTTAGATTTAGATGTTGGGACGTAGGTAAATTCAGGAGGGTATAGTAAAGAAAAATTTGGGTGCATTTCGTTAATATTATACAATTCGTTACCCCAGCAATTAGCCCAGAGACAATTCCACAATTGATGACGACAATTTAAATCTCCGCCAAAGATAACTTTACCTCGATATCTAAATATTTTTTGCAAGTCGTTCTTAAAGTGAGACATCTCATCAATATTTCTATTTCCACCCGGGAAATAAACAGAAAAGATACTCACATTAGAGTTGCTGCTTATATTAATTTCTATGCCAATTGATTCAATACAACGCAGTTGTAAGCCTGGGTGTACCGAATGTACAATATTTTTCCGTATTCATTTAAAAGAGAATTTATTTCTTCGAGAGAGAATAATTTGTTGCTCTCATTGTTTACAGATGTATTTGATGTATTCTGATGAGAGGTTTTTCCGCCATGGACCTGCGTGGCAGTTGTTGGTAGAGAGCTATCAGCTGGTCGAATTTTGTTTGTTGGTTGAGCTGTTGGTACAGCGGTTGCACGTGTGGGAAGAGGAGGGAAATGTGAAAGGGAGTGTGAATCAAAAGGTTTTTGTGGGAGTAATATAATTGGTGTGCGTTTGCTTTTGTTTGGACGTTGATGAGAGGAGGAGGAGGTTTTTGACGAATCTCCAGATATTGTTAACGACTAATGCAACTTGGATCGGATGATCTGTGTGGTTCGCTGCAATTGGCGCAACGCATCGCGTCAGGTTCTTTGCATTCAGTTGTTTTGTGGCTGCCGGAGCAGTTAGCACAAAAACTTTTAGCATGACAATGCATGGAGCCGTGTCCATACAGCTGACGATTATGAAATTGTGTAATTTTGCCTGGTTTTTGTCTTTTAGAGTCCCAGCGGACTATGGTTCTGAACAAACTGGAATGATTTCTCTTCAGCTCGTTTAATTTTATTGTTCCGCGTTGAATATACACAATGTAAATATAGTTTTTGTAGTGATTGTTTGGGCTAACATTGTGTGTGATAATTTTCACGTCGATGCACTTTATTCCGGATGAAATAAGTTCTTCCTTTACCAGTTTTTTGCTTGTAAGATCAAGTCCCGATAAAATTACTTTTCAAGGTCCGAGAAAATGTGAAGAATTCAATACTTAGTCTGTTTAGTTCCGATTTTATTTTCTCTGAGCTTTCCAAAGATGGAGAAATAATTTTTTGGCCGAGCGATATGTTTTTGATAAGAACACGTTCACCTGTTGATTTTATTACAACTATAGGAGGGACACTATCTTTTATGACGTTTAAACGTTCATTATTAAGACTATCCGCGTTTTCGCCGGAGTTGTCCAGCACACCGAAATAATTTGTGTTATTCACCATTGTTGAGTATTTAATATTTGCACTTAAAAAAGACTGTTTGCTGGGAAGGCGATTATCGATATGCACCAGTCACTACAAATTCGCTTGTTCGAAATTTTACTCTCTAAGAACACACGATGGGAAAAAACACTTGCACTCACTTCAACTGCTAACACAAGAGTGAATTCGAAATAAATCGCATAAAAACAAATTATAGAGATGGGTGAACACTCCGACAACGGTATGGGCGTGGACATACTGCTAAACCACAAAGCTGTAAACCCGCTGTAAGCATGCAGCAAGAATTTTAAAGAACCTCCTGGCCGCCATGAAAATGGTACAAATAAACCTACACCACAGTAAGGTGGCCAGCGCCAATCTAATCTTCCTCCTCTCAACGGGGAAGATGGACATCGCCCTTGAACAAGAGCCATGGCTTTGCCGGGGTCGAGTACAGGGGCTGAACAATAAAGGAGTGACCACCTACTTCTCAAACCCAAACGGTAACGTAAGTAGGATAAGAACCTGTATTGTAGCTAGGAAAGAAATTAACTTATTCCTCCTACCCACTTTCAGTTACGAAGACCAATCTACGGTCAAATTTGAGCGCCAACATTACTACGCTGCTGATGGCATCAACTTAAATGCCATACGACCCAGCGAATAATCCCCCATGCGAGATAACAAGGACACTTGTCAGAAAAGCCAGGAAAGAAAGATGGGACCTTATCGTAGGCTGTGATGCAAACTCACATCACACTGTATGGGGTAGCTCGGACTCAAATGACAGAGGTAACGATCTTTTTGATTTCTTCCTTACTAACAACCTTAGCATCGAGAATATTTGTGACGAACCCACCTTCGTGACCAGCAATAGGCAAGAGGCTATTGACCTGACTCTGAGTATCAAATCCAACACTCTCTCAGTTAGCCACTGGAAAGTGTCAGGTGCCCCTTCGTTCTCGGATCACAGAATCATAACCTTCACGGTAAGCACTGCAAGACCAAAGCCCAGTAAATTCAGAAACCCCAAGAACACAGACTGCGGTAGATTTAAGTGTGAAGTCAGGAAACTCACTAAACACTTATCACAGATATCAATAAGGAACGTTGATGAGCTAGAGCTCATGGCAAACGATCTCTCCTCATCCTTTCGAGAATCCTACGAGAAAACCTGTCCTCTAAGAACATCAACAAATAAGAAATCCTCCTCATGGTGGTTTAAAGACCTCCTAGTTCTAAGGAGAAAATCAAGAACCTTATTCAATGCAGCTAAAGTTAGCCTCAGCAATTTTAAAAAAGCTGTAGCTATAGCCAAAAGAGACTCCTGGCGATCCTTCTTCGAGAACGCAATGAGAACCCTCCGAATATGGGCGAAATCCTGTGGTCTAGGAATCAACCCTCAAAAAACTGAGTTGGTACTATTCACCAACAAAAGGTTCATTCCACGCTTTAACCCCCCAACAATTGAAGGCATGACCATCAATCTGGACGATAGTGCGAAATACCTAGGGATCATCCTAGACAAGAAACTAAACTGGAAACTCAACTAAATGGAAAGAGTCAAGAAGGAAGCTTGTGCCCTATACCTGAGCAACATATATTCGGATATTCGGCAAAAAGTGGGGTCCGAACCCCAAGACAATTCTGTGGATGTACACAGCGATTGTAAGGCGGATATTGACATACGGCAGCGTGGTATGGTGGCAGGCCGCACTGAAATCCACAAACCTCAGGCTGCTTATTAGAATACAGAGACTAGCATGTCTTGGAGTTACAGGCGCCATCTCCACTACCCCGGGCCTGGAGGTACTACTAAACCTTCTCCCACTTGACCTTTACATGCAAGCTAACGCAGCTAAAAGTGCCATTAGAAGCATTCAATCAAAATGCTTGCTGTCAAGTACCATTGGTCATGCTAGTATACTGAAAAGACTACAAATAGAACAGTCCGAAAGTGACTACACACTCCCTTTATTCGACTTTGAAATACCCTTCATATGCTATTTCCCGACGAGGGAATAGTGGACCACAAAAGAACCCATCAATAATTCGAGCATCCAAGTATACACTGATGGATCGAAGATGGAAACTGGCACAGGTGCGCTCATTTTCTCCGAACTGTTGAACATACACTGCTCTATCAGGATCCCTGTTTATGGCAGCGTCTTTCAAGCGGAGGCCTTGCCAGTCAAAGAAACGGCCAGAATGATAACAATGTTGGAAATACCACCGGCTTATATTACCATTCTAATTCACAGTCAAGCGGCCATCAAAGCAATTTCGGCGAAAGAGATCAAGTCCAAGCTGATTCGCGAGCTGCCGCGAGGAGCTCAAAACTCTAAGCGTGCAACACTCGATAACTCTATGCTGGGTTCCAGGATACGGGGACATAGCCGGCAACGAGGCAGCAGATGAACTTGCCAGAAAAGCGGACGAAAAAGACCCATCCCAGGCAATCGAATTGATTCGACCACCACTGGCAGATGTCAGGAAGAAGGTGGATGATAAAATTCTAGAAATAGCAAGAAATAGGTGGTTCAACCTTACCACCTGTAAGACTTCTAAGATGCTATGGCCCGATATTAATAGAACTAAAACCGACAAACTCCTCCAGTGTGGCAAAAGCCTACTGAGGATGGTAGTCGGAGCTCTAACGGGTCATAACCATCTGAAATACCATGAAACAAAAATGGGACTATCCCATGACTACATATGCAGAGGATGCGGCGATGTGGAAGAAAGAGAGGATACTCCTCACTATCTCTGTTGCTGCCCAAGCCTCAGCCAACTGCGATACAGGACCATGGGAGAATTCTTCTTCCTGGAATCGCCCAGTACATAGGGATCGTCTTTGAATGGTAACTTAACAACAAGTCTACCATCGGCACTCTGCTGAATGCTCTTAACAAATGCATCCTCTCACGCGATCTGCCCCTTTGTCCAATTAATTAACGCTATTCGACGTAACATCTTCGAGGGCAAGAAACCTCTCCAACATCTCATTGAGTGAAGCATCAACTGAGTCATCTCAACTTGTCGTACTCAAATGTGCATTAAGGACCGAGTATTGACTGGTCACAACCTTTGCTTCATACTTTCCAACGACGATGCAACCGAATAACGTGTTCTTCAAAAGCGGTAGCTCATCACTAAGTTTGGTGTCAAAGGCAAGTTAGCGGTTTTCAACTCAGTATTTGTTCCAACTCTCACCTATGGTCATGAAATTTGGGTAATGACCGAAATAATAAGATCGCGAGTGCAAGCTGCTGAGATGAGATTTCTTCGTGCTGTAGTGGGAATTACTTGCCGGGATAGGGTGAGAAACACGGCAGTGCGCGAATAACTCCACATTGAGCAGCTGCTTCTTCGAATGGAAAGGGCTATGCTTCGGTGGTTTGGTCACGTGGCACGAATGTCGCCATCATCACGACTTCCGAGGAGGGCGTTGAATGTGATTAAAATTCGTTCGCTTCAGACACAGCCTTTGAGCTAGTCGCTCCGAAATCAAATCAAGCTGCGAGCCAGAATTCAAGAGGATACGAGTTGGTACAAATTCTCCATTAGCTCTCTGAACATTAACTATTCAGAAAGCACCAGAATGAAGCGCAGATGACGTCGTTGGTGCATACGGAATCGCCTTACAGTCGATTCAGTTATTGCAGATTTCAAAGAAACGGGTGCACTCTGAAAGCGGTGAAGTAATGTATGATGCGATTCTTTACATACCTTGCATTTCGACGATGTGCAATCTTTTACTGTGTGCCCATAATTGAGGCAGTTTATAAATGATAAAATACGCTTGACATTCCGAAAACTGGAAGTTCGGCAAACTTACCACAATTTGCTATTTTGTGCGTGGTGACATTGCAAAAAGCACAGCGTGTTTCAGATACTGCTAAAGTTGTCGCAGATCGATGTTTGTAATTCACCTCGTTTCTCTTTGATGACACTGGCGATGGTTTGCTTTGAGATTCTCTCATGTCATGAGTTCCTTGCAACTGTCGGAGTATTATAGCGTTCCCGAATGTGCGTTTGAAAAACTATGCTCTTGTTGTCGTAGCGCCCTTTGAGAACGTCTAGGGGTTTCGCATAATTTGCTTCGGTTACATCCAACGACTGAAGACATAATTTGACGTTTCCTTTAAGACACTCATCTACTAACAGCTGGAACTTTCTAATTGTTGGAATAGACTTGAAATCGATTGTCGCTTTAAACTGTTGTATGAATGTATTGTATTGTGTATATTCACCAGAGAATGTTGGAGGTTTTATTTTGGGAAGTTCATCTGAGTACTGTGAGGATGGCACTGACGATGGAATACAAATACGGGAAACCGAGGAATCAGGTGAAATCTTAGGTCTGTTGATTTCTTCCGTTAGTAACGTAATACAAATCCTCCATTGTTTCCCTATAATCCTTTTTTTCAGCGTTGTCTTCAGTTTTGCAACCATCTTCAACTTCAGTAATTTTCTCATCTATTTCTCTTTACAGAATAATGGATGTCCAGATATTCGGCACAGTATTTTTCAAGCATTTTTAACCGGACGAGGGTTCACTCATGTTTCTTGGAGTATCGATCAATACTAACTATCCATTATTACAAAAAATTACGTACATAAAACTTTCGTTGACAATGCTCATTATATTTCTGGGACATCTTAATATCTAAGACGGCTTTCTGACGTAACGAATCTAACGCGTTAGGTTCACTACGACCCAACTTTTCATCTAGATACTCCGATAAAACAAACACCTAGTGTATTGTTAGTCGGGGTAAATCAACGTGGTAAAGAAGGGTATGAGTTCGTTTACACACGACTTGACCGTTGGTTTGTGGTGAAGCGACAGCTTCCTTAATTAGATCAATATTATGATCGAACAAAAAGGACCCGAATTCAGACGACGTAAAACAACTTTCGCGATCACTAACAATGCGCCGTGATCGGCTATAATACTCAAAATACCTACTAAGCGATGCACAGACATCTATTGTACTCGTTGAATTAACAGGGTACAACTTTACAAACTAAGTGAATGCATCCACTATGACCAGTAGGTGATTCCGCTTCGAAGGAAGTGGTGGCAGCGGACCAAGGTGATCTACGTGCACGGACTTCTTGGGAATATTATGGAAGTTGCAAGCGTTAATTAGTGCTGGTGCGGAGTATATGACACACTTAATACAGTTCTGAATAAACCTTTCAGTACGCTCACGCATGTGTGGAAACCAATAGTGGCGGTGTAACTTATCCATACACTTATTGATGCCGAGATGGTCAATCTTCATGCACTATCCGAATTATGTTATCTACCATCTCATTTGGTACATACAACGTGAGTCTACCACTTGGATGCATTTTGGAAACTAATCCATCCTTTAGCTCGAACCCTTTTCAATGGGCCTTACTCTAACTTTTCCCTTAACTTAACTATATCAATGTCGCGACTCTGAGTGGCCTGCAACCTTAAATTGTTATCATCCGAACTGACCGCAGCAACAAGGTGACTTCTGCTGAGGGCGTCAGTATGAGCCATCCTTAACCCACTTCGATGTTCGATGGAATAGTTGTAGTTCTGTAGTTCGAGAGCCAAACGCGCGATACGCGGACTGATGCTCTTTCGATTAAGGCTCATGCTTAACGAATTACAATCCGTTACAATGTTAAACGGATTTCCTTCCAAATAAACACGAAATCGACGTAAGGAATAGATGATGGCTAAAGTCTCCAAATCGTAACTGTGATACTTTGATTCAGACACCGTACTGCTCTTTGAAAAGTAAGCGGTCATCTTGCTGTTGTAGCAAAACGCTTCAAAAAACCTGCTAGCTAGCATCACACTACAACTCCGTCTCCCTCTTAGGACTATAAGTTGTTAACACGGGGCCTAATGCTAACTGGTCACGCAGCGTTTTGAATGAGTTAACGCATTCATCATTAAATTCAAAAGGAACATCTTTCTCCAATAACTTTTGCAATGGTTGTGCAATGCGTGAGAAGGACGAAATAAACCTTCGGAAGTAGGAGAATAAGCCAAGACACGAGTGAAGCTGTTTAGCGTTCTTCGGCATTGGATAATGTCGGATCGCCTCTAGATGGTTAGTGCTTGGCCGGAAAACACTTTTATTAAGTAAATAACCAAGGTATTCTATTTCCGGATAACAAAATTTGCACTTAGATAATTTTAGTTCCAAACGATATTCGCTCAACCGATGCAAAACGCGTTTAAGAGTGTCAAAGTGTTCGCTAAGAGTTTTAGTTGCTAGTAAAATATCGTCCATGTAAACAATTAATTCTCCGGCCTCCACAAAGTCTTCACAAAATACACAAAATATTCGAAATATTCATTTTTCATTCATTTGTTTATTTATGTAGCAAGACAAATAGTGTTTACATTTGTAAGAATATTTATAATTAGAGGTTTAGGATAACTGTCCTTTACAACTATGATTCAATAAGGAGTGGAGTGAGCGAGATACAACAAAAATATTTAGATATTATTTCAAGGGAAAGCTGCAAGAAAAAACCTTTATTCAACTCTTAAAATCTAATATTGCAATGTCCCCTAGTCTAATACTTTTAGTTAACTATTTTACATAATTCTTGTTAAGCGTTCAATTGATATGCATTTGATAAGTTCATTATTTGAAATATAACAATTATCATAGAATCTTTGTGTTAAATTTTCTATAAGAAAGTGTAAAAAGTTGATATTGCTTTGGCTGTGAACTCTGCGGGTTGAATAATAACGTGGTAAATTAAGTATAATTTTAATGATTTTATTTTGGCATATTTGAAGTTTAAGTTAGTGAGTTCTAGCGCAGTCGTACCAAACAGGAGCCCCATACAGTAGAATTGATTGAAAGACAGACTTATACAAAATAAGTTTATTGTCAGTACTAAGTTTCGATTTTCTATTTATAAGGGGGTAAAGAATTTTGATATATATTTGTTAATTTTATCTACGGTGACAGAAATGTGTTTCTGAAAAGTTAGTTTCTTATCAATCATAATTCCGAGATATCTGCAGTGCTCAGACCAGTCAATATCAATAGAACCCATTTGAAGTTTTACGTTGTTTGGAATAAAGCATTGTTTTCGTCTACGTGTAAACCATACTGCTTTCGTTTTCGAAGCATTTACTTTAATTTTCCATTTGTAAAGGAATTTTTCTAATTTGGAAAGTGCCGTTTGCAGCGCATTATAGACGTCCGTATAGTATGTACCAGACGCAAATATTGCGGTATCATCAGCAAACATAGCAATATTCACATCATTGCCAAGATCTGGAATGTCAGAGACAAATATATTAAAAAGTGTTGGGGCGAGTACAGTACCTTGAGGTAATCCATATGTAATATTTTGTACTGCGGATTTAACATTTTGTACTTTTACCATACATTTTCTTTTATCTAAAAAACTCTGGATGATTATAACAGTTTCCATAGGAAAGTTTAATTTAATAAGTTTGTATATTAAAGCATCATGCCAAACCGTATCAAAGGCTTTTTCAATATCTAATAATACTAATCCAGTGGACTCTTTGGATTGAAATTTATGTTTGACATGTTTCTTAATCCTAATGATTTGATGGTACGTATTGTGAGAGCGCCGAAACCCAAATTGATAGCCGGGGAGTATATTATTAACAGCTAAGTGATTGTAAATATTTTCATTTATTATCTTTAGTAATAGCTTACTTAAACTGCTTAGTAAGCTTATTGGCCTATAACTGTTGACGTCGTCTTTTGGTTTACCAGGCTTGCCAATCGGAATTACCAAAGCTGTTTTCCAACAATCAGGAAAGTAGCTGAGTTTAAGGCATGCATTAAGAATTGCAGTTAAGTACCGTAAGCCTGTGAGAGGAAGGGCCTTTAAAAGCTTATTGTTAATACCATCTAAGCCAGGACTTTTTTTAGCTTTAAGGTTTTTAATCAATGATCTTACTTTATTAGTATTAAGTATACTTAAATCCGATAATTCAACATTTGATTGTGAGAGACTGTCAATTGTGTGAGACACTTCAGTGGAAGTCGCAGGATGACTAAAATGGGCAGTAAGCAGGTGATTTTTTGCGAAAGTCTCTGCAAGTAGATTGGCTTTATCGCTCGGGGAAATATAAAGCTGGCTTTGAACCCTTAGAGGTGGAATACTCAAACTTCTTTTTTTAATAATTTTTGAAACTTTCCAGAATTGTTCACTATATTTATCAAAGCTATAAAGTAGGTTATTCCAACGCTTATATTTCGAAAATGAAGCAAAATGTTTCAAATTATAATATAATGTAGGTCGATTGACTTCAACTAAGAGATTTATATTGATACTGACAGGAAGATGATCTGACCCCAAATTGTCATTAGTGAACGGCATAGAGCAGTGCGTTGAAATATTAGTCATAAAGAAGTCTAGAATGGAAGGACTTTTAGATTTAGATGTTGGGACGTAGGTAAATTCAGGAGGGTGTAGTAAAGAAAAATTTGGGTGCATTTCGTTAATATTATACAATTCGTTACCCCAGCAATTAGCGCAGAGACAATTCCACAATTGATGACGACAATTTAAATCTCCGCCAAAGATAACTTTACCTCGATATCTAAATATTTTTTGCAAGTCGTTCTTAAAGTGAGACATCTCATCAATATTTCTATTTCCACCCGGGAAATAAACAGAAAAGATACTCACATTAGAGTTGCTGCTTATATTAATTTCTATGCCAATTGATTCAATACAACGCAGTTGTAAGCCTGGGTGTACCGAATGTACAATATTTTTCCGTATTCATTTAAAAGAGAATTTATTTCTTCGAGAGAGAATAATTTGTTGCTCTCATTGTTTACAGATGTATTTGATGTATTCTGATGAGAGGTTTTTCCGCCATGGACCTGCGTGGCAGTTGTTGGTAGAGAGCTATCAGCTGGTCGAATTTTGTTTGTTGGTTGAGCTGTTGGTACAGCGGTTGCACGTGTGGGAAGAGGAGGGAAATGTGAAAGGGAGTGTGAATCAAAAGGTTTTTGTGGGAGTAATATAATTGGTGTGCGTTTGCTTTTGTTTGGACGTTGATGAGAGGAGGAGGAGGTTTTTGACGAATCTCCAGATATTGTTAACGACTAATGCAACTTGGATCGGATGATCTGTGTGGTTCGCTGCAATTGGCGCAACGCATCGCGTCAGGTTCTTTGCATTCAGTTGTTTTGTGGCTGCCGGAGCAGTTAGCACAAAAACTTTTAGCATGACAATGCATGGAGCCGTGTCCATACAGCTGACGATTATGAAATTGTGTAATTTTGCCTGGTTTTTGTCTTTTAGAGTCCCAGCGGACTATGGTTCTGAACAAACTGGAATGATTTCTCTTCAGCTCGTTTAATTTTATTGTTCCGCGTTGAATATACACAATGTAAATATAGTTTTTGTAGTGATTGTTTGGGCTAACATTGTGTGTGATAATTTTCACGTCGATGCACTTTATTCCGGATGAAATAAGTTCTTCCTTTACCAGTTTTTTGCTTGTAAGATCAAGTCCCGATAAAATTACTTTTCAAGGTCCGAGAAAATGTGAAGAATTCAATACTTAGTCTGTTTAGTTCCGATTTTATTTTCTCTGAGCTTTCCAAAGATGGAGAAATAATTTTTTGGCCGAGCGATATGTTTTTGATAAGAACACGTTCACCTGTTGATTTTATTACAACTATAGGAGGGACACTATCTTTTATGACGTTTAAACGTTCATTATTAATACTATCCGCGTTTTCGCCGGAGTTGTCCAGCACACCGAAATAATTTGTGTTATTCACCATTGTTGAGTATTTAATATTTGCACTTAAAAAAGACTTTGCTGGGAAGGCGATTATCGATATGCACCAGTCACTACGAATTCGCTTGTTCGAAATTTTACTCTCTAAGAACACACGATGGGAAAAAACACTTGCACTCACTTCAACTGCTAACACAAGAGTGAATTCGAAATAAATCGCATAAAAACACATGGAGCGTTCCTTAACCCGAAAGGCATGCGCAAGTATTCATACTGGCCTTGCAGGGTGACGAATGAAGTCAAATTAATGGAGTCCCCATCCATTTTCACATGATAATAGCAGTCCTTCGGATCAAGCGTACTAAAAATGCATTTACCCTCGAGGTACTTTAAGCAATCCCCGATTAGTAATAATTAAAAAAATCGTTATTTTTTTTACGAGGACTATCAGCGACGCGTATGATAAACTACTCGGCTTAATTACCCGTTTTTCGATTAAACCCGAAATAAATTCGCTAACCTGACACTTATACGATAACCGTCTTGGTGGGCAATAAAATGGAATATTGGAACTTAGCCTAATCTTCATGTTATACGTATGATCAATTGCCAGAATTTCTTCTCGATTCAAATAACTTTCGCGTATTATCCCATTCAATGTATCGGAATGTTCTGAAAATTCGAAATTCCGCCCCAAACACCGATTTCACTTGGTGTATGTATCGCTTGAATAGCAAATATGTATTGCAACTGACAAATACTTCTATCTGAATTTATTTCTGTTTTATTATCTGGTTGATGGTCGGAGACAATATCGTCGCTTACAATAGAACGTACAAATGAAACAGCGTCGGAAGTGCAAAACTGATTGGTTTTTAATATTGTATTTTTATTTATTTCATTTATAATATCTGTTAGTGACAATATTGACTTCATTTTAATACTCAACCGTATATTTAATAATCGTAAAGAGTCTCAGCCAACAGAATTGGCATTGGTAACATTTTCAATTACAAAATGAAAAATGTCTTTCGACTGATGAATCTAATCTGTGTTACTATTCTTCCACATGTAAATAACTTGGTTTTACCTAATCCACGATATTTTGAGTAAAGCAATTTATTTCCACAAATTTCGTCGGGAACGAGCGACCGATGCACAAAGCTAACCGGACTCCCTGTATGGAGAAGAGAATCGACCGTTTTAAATTTTGCACTTTCGACACCCTCATTTTAAATTCATTTTTATTAAATTAATTCATACTATAACTTAAATACTAGACAAAAATTCTTAAAACTAGTTGAACGAACAGTGTGCTATTTCTAACTAACTGGCCCTGGGCTTGCACTCTAAGCTAAACTTAATCTTAAACTTTCGACACCCTTTCCACAAAAAGCAACACTTACCAATTGAACTTATTTTAATTCCTCGACCAATTCCTGCTCGGTGCTGATGGGCTGATGACTGGGCTGAGCTGTTGATGAACGCTACCTGACTGCTTCTGATTGGACAGTTTCGAAATGATGACGGAAGCGTGGTCCAATGGCATGCCGTGGTGCAGTGCAATCCCCTGAAATACCTTCGAACAGTTGAAGCACCTTACTTAGAGACAATTATTTAGAGAGAATTACATTTCTTCGTTATTGTTGTACACGCCATCTGACGGCCTTACTATCAAAGACATAAAACAGCGTTTCCATTACTACATAATAAAATATATAACTACAACTCGGCCGATCTGACAACAATCGTCGGCCTCGACCAATAAAAATAATACAAATAACTTCATCCATTAGAATTTAGTAAATAATATCATTTTTTTATTTGTTTATTTAAGTAGCATGACAAATAGTGTTCACATTTGTAAGAATATTTATAATTAGAAGTTTAGGACAACTGTCCTTTACAGCTATGATTTTAATAAAGAGTGGAGTGAGCGAGATACAACAAAAATATTTAGATATTAATTCAAGGGAAAGCTACAAGAAAAAACCCTTATTTAACTCTTAAAATCTAATATTGCAATGTCTCCTAGTCAAATATGTTTATTTAACTTATTTTACATATTAATAAACATATTTATCAACATTTAATCAACATAAGCGTTGTATGTGAATCGTGTCGAAGGGCATGGACTTCTTGGGAATACTGTGCAAGTTACGAGCATTAATCTGTGCTGGTGCGGAGTATATGAGACACTTAATACAGTTCTGAATAAACCTTTCAGTACGCTCACGCATGTGTGGAAACCAATAGTGGCTTTGTAACTGATCTGATTCAAATAAACTGATCCAAATAAACACGAAATCGCCGTAAGAAATAGATGATGGCTAAAGTCTCCAACTCGTAACTGTGATACTTTGATTCAGACACCGTACTGCTCTTTGAAAAGTAAACTACCATGCATCTTGCGGTTGTAGCAAAACGCTTCCAAAAGTCAGCCACTTTTATTAACTAAATAACCGAAGTATTCTATTTCCGGATAACAAAATTTAGATAACTTTAGTTCCAAACGATATTCACTCAACCGATGCAAAACGCGCTTAAGAATGTCAAAGTGTTCGCTAAGAGTTTTGGTTGCTAGCAAGTCGATGTAAACAATAATTTCCCCGGCCTCCACAAAGTCTCTTAAAATATTCAAAATATTTATTTATTTATTTATCTATGATGTCGTCCATCTTTTTACCTGATCTGTACACAATCAAGTCGTCGGCATATGCAATTACGTGAGGAAGAGAACTTATCAGATCGCTCAAGAAAATGTTGAACAGGGTCGGCGAATTAACGGCACCCTGTTGGAGACCATTTTTTACTTCAAATATACCTGCAGAGGTCACATTGCCATTCTTGACGACGAACCTTCTACCAGTAAGCATGTTACACAGTAGGTACAGCAGTGGTTTACTAATACCTAGCCCATTGAGCTTGTAAAAAAGTCCTTCTAACCATACGGTGTCGAAGGCCTTCTCCAGGTCAATCAGGCAGGCACCCGTACATTGTTTCTGGCTCTTGTTCCATTGAATATCCGACACCAGTTTCGACGCGGCATGAATAGTGTCATGCCCCGCTTTGAAACCGAATTGGTTATCCGGAATAATATGTTTGTCCTCTGTCCAGTTGGTCAGAGCTCCATTTATCACCTTCTCAAATACCTTGCTGATGTTCGGCAGGAGACTAATTGACCGGAGGTTGCACGAATTCGAAGAATCTTTACCTCGCTTGGATATGGGTTGCACAATCCCAGTTTTCCAATGCTCCGGATAATGTGCATTATTCAGAGCATTGTTAAACAGGATAGTGTACATATTAACCACATCTAGGGGGAGATGTCTTAGCACAATGTTCGAGATCCCGTCGATTCCAACTGACTTTTTCTTCTTAAGTGATTCGAAGACCGCTTGGAGCTCTGTCTTCGCTATGAACGGGGGATGAACCCCTTCGTCGGCGATGACATTATCTGCCATGTTATCTTCATTGAACACGACAAAGCCGATGTTCATGAAGTTGCGAGTTGCTAGATTGTACGCAGTTCTCCAGGTCGTGGCTTGGGCGAACACTCACATTCACCTTATACACTTCCTGGAAGACCGCGCCTAGTACCTCCATTTTTTCTTGTGAGTCTTCGACCACAAAGAAGTTATAATCGAGTACCGCGTTATCCGGATCAATACCTGCGGTAGTCAGTATTTGTTCGTTGTCCGTCGTTCTGGGGAGCTTACTACGAAACATTTTCTATTTTTGCGGAAACATGCTCGGGTTGTTGGATCTTACAGCCCGAATCTTATTGTTCCAATGCATGTTAACAGAAACTCTCGTTCTTAATGAGCGATTTCAGTGTCCTAATTTCCTCATCTCGTCTGTCTGTAAACCGCCTATACAAGGTTTTTAATCTTGACAGCAGTCTACTCTTTTGTTGGTGGAGTGCGTCTATTGTCGCATTGCGGTACAAGTTTTCGTTGTTTATGCGTGTATACCTTGGTATCGTACTGTCCATTGTTTGTTTTATTGTCTCGTCAAATTGTATAAGATACATGTCAATCTCCTCGTTTGTCAAATTTCAATTGGACGGTATGTGGAGGGCATTCGAGGAAACTGCTCTCGTCATTTGTCTGGATAAGCGTGTCCAGCGTGTCCTACTGTAATTGTAGGGATACGTTTGAACAAACTCTCCTACTTCCGCAATATCGTTGGGGATCTTGATTTCGACACTGAGTCCGCAATGGTCACTGAGATACACGAAAGTATTCAAACAGTTTACCGTTTGTGAGTTTGTGCCTGTCAGCTGCAGTCTTGCGTCAAACAGCAGGAGATCCAGATAATAGCCGCTTCTGGGGAAGGACGAGATGTCTGTTGCTTTCAGATCGAGTCTATATTCGACACTGTGCAAGCAATACCAGCTGTAAAGCTGGTCTCCTCTACTATTGGAAACTATGTTTCCCCAATATCCATGTCGGGCATTTAAGTCTCCGGCCAAAATGAAACAGTTCTCCTCCGAGTCAAGTCTTAGACATCGAAAGAGTGAATCAAGCTCTGATATAGTGGTTCTGGAACTAGGGGGGCCGGAGGAGTAGACCGACACCACATACAGCTCCTTTCCACTGCGGAGAGAAATGCACACGATGCAGGCCTCCAAATCCTGAAACCGTTGTACTTCACTGCTACACACTACTTTGTGGTTAATGTTATTTTTAATGAAGATCTCAACACCGCCTCCACCATTGGAGTTGGGTCGGTCTCTTCTAATAACATTATAATTACTATGCTCCAATGTGCCTCTCTGGGTTAGCTTGGTTTCGCTAATCAGAAATAGCTCAGGGGTTTGATCGTCCAACAATCTATAGAGCTCGTTTTTTCGCGGGATCCCTATCAATGAATTTGCATTCACTGCAAGGATCTTATATGTGCTCTCCGTCTGCGCAGCCATCAAGACTGGTGACGTGCTTGGTTCTGCAGGAGCGCCAGAATTTGGCTTACCTGCTCCTCTAACCGATCCATAGGCCTTTCAATGGAGGATTTCCAATCGGGCGTTGGGTCGTGTGCTCTTGGCACTGAAGGCTGCGGCACTACCTTTGGTAGCTCCTTTCCCGTGCTCCTCTGACCAGACGCCATTTGGGTGTAAGTCACTTGGGGGGGACGGTTATGGCTGCCCCGAGTGGATTTTTCACTGGGGGCTGCTTCTGCAGAACCGTCTTTGCTTTCCGCTCTTGGAACTTAGGGCAACCCCGATTGTTAGCGGTGTGCCCCGCGTTTCCGCAGAGAACGCACTTGAGCTGACTTTTGTCAGCTGCTCCCTCTTTCCCCAGCGGGCATTCCTCCGCCTTGTGGCAGCGAACGCATTGTATAATGCCGTCGCTGCTTCTAATGTTTTCCCAGACGCAATCGTAGTCAGCTAATGTTCTCAAATCATTTAGCTTATCTACTTTGCTGATGGGTGACAGCTATACAATTAAGAACGGTAATTTCCGTCCCTCTCGTTTTGCCTTAGCTATGGTGAAGGGCTTGACCCCGACGAACTCAGGACCATCGCACACTTGCTCTTTGAGCAGTTGGAAGACCTTCTCCGCTTCAACCGGTGCTGCGATCTTTAATAATTTTGATTGAATTTTTTCTCCTTTCGGTGTGAAGGAGAAGAACTCAATCATCAAACGCTTTAGACATCTTTTCAGAGTAGCGTGATTATCAACTGTCTTGCAGCTGATTGAATACTTTTCTACCCCCTTATTTTTTTTAATTTTAAAATGCCCAGTACCTATGGCCGACTTACATACCTCTGTATTTTGTATGATGTCCGGCTTGTATAAGTTGATCGGTGGCACTTTTTCCTTCTTAGTTCGGAGGGTATCGATTCGAAGCTGATGCTGCTTACTGCGAATCGACCCTCCCTCCCGTCTGACATATACGAGTATGCATCGTCTTCTGCATCGTCCTCTTGAGATGTCTCGTTCGATGACGTAGACGTAGCTTCACTCTCTTCCTCTTGCGTTTTATGAGTTGACGCGTTAATTTGGCGTCGCTTAGAACTGGTGGAGATCTGCCTCTTCCTCCTCCTCTTTGTTGTGCCTTCATTAGGCACCGTTGGGTGTTGGTGTGACATTTCTGCCACCGGTATACGTTTTTCGCCGACCGCTTCTAGGCGAGCGGCCTGCCCGTTCTTCTCCATACTTTGCACTCACTTCGCGGTTGCAATTATGCAGTTGGTTAAACAACCAGAAAAAAAGGAGGTATTCCCAAACTGGGTTTCGAACACAGCACCTGCTGGTTCGCTGTTGAATGCTCTTTTTTTTTTTTTTTTTTATTTAATTTTATTAAGTTTAGTTCATGTGGACTTACTTGCTAGCCAAAAGTACTTAAAACTAGCTTAACTAACTTAAGAATTTACAAATGTTCTTAATACTAACCTGCTGACCCTATGCGGGTACTCTAAGCTAATCTAATCTACATTATAAATGTGGCTTTCGGCTTAATCTATGTTTTTTTTTTTATTTTTAGCCTTTACGACAATCTTTTAACAAAGTTTTCATTTGCCAAGAAAAGTTTTTTAAAAAACTTGGCTAACTAACTTACTTACATAACTACTTAAACTACCTTATAATAACTTACCCTAACATAAAACTTAAGACTATCTTAACTATGTCCGTAACAGTACGGACACGTGCACCAGGGCGTATATTTTATTATGTATATGCCTAACATATATATTTTATACGCCGTGGTGCACCTTTTTTTTTTTTTTTCTTATAACATTTTTTTTTTTTCCATTAAGAGTATCTGTGCATTGCTTATCAATGGCAGACTACCATGTAGTTAAAAATAGGCTAGCGGTGTCGGAGGCCGAGTTTTTTTCTTACACCCCAAAAGGGGAAAAAGTCCAGACCATGCTCCTTAAGGACGTGGATCCTGACACTGATCCGGAGGAGATCCTCGCTAAGCTGCGCCAAGCGCAGAGCGGCGATGTCCAGGTCGTTGGGGTTAAGCTCTTCATTACTGCGGTTTCGAAAAGGGAGAACAGAAAACTTCCGTTCTTCCTAGTCCAGGTCACCCCAGACAGCAAATTAGATAGTCTAAAGCGAATACATCGTCTAGGCTCTATTGATGACAAATGGGATAAATTAAACAAGACAAAGCACACACTCCAGTGTGTTCGTTGTCAGAGGTTTGGGCATGCCGCGGCGAATTGCAACATGCAGTCTCGCTGCGTCAAATGCGCAGGAACCCACAATCGAGGGGAATGCCTCTTAGGGCCGGAGAAAGTTGAGGATAGGAGCAAACTAAAATGTGTACTCTGTAAGACCAGCGGGCACCCTGCCAACTATCGGGGATGCCCTAAGGTCCAAGAAATCAGAAAAATAATAGAGGCCAAAAGGAAAGGAAAAATGGTAGAAGCGAGGCCAGTGCCCCGTGCTCCAGCTACCACTGTTACTCCGGCAGTCTCCTATGCCCAAATGGCATCGGGTAGGCGACCGGTTCAACAGACAGTGCCGAAGGTGGCCCCGGTCCCAGTGGCCAGGCAACCTGAAGCCGATCTAGATCTGAAGACGGTCCTGCTCTCCATCCAGGGGCAGATCGCTCAGCTTCAAAAGCAGTTCCTTGAGCAAGCAGAGCGAGTAGACCTCATCTACTCGACGCTGTTCGGAGAGCCAAGCGCAACATCGGTTTAATGGCTGCGCAGGCAGCCCGTAACCTTAAAATCCTAGCAGTGAATGTGAATTCACTGATCAGGCCTGAACGACAACTAAACTTCGGTAACTTGTTGCAAATCCATAATCCTGACGTGTTGATGGTTAGCGAAACTAGGCTAAACCAGACGCATACCCTCAGGTACAAGAATTATCATATCATTCGAAGAGACCGAGCCTACCTAGCTGGTGGGGTCGCTCTCTTAATCAAAAAAGGCCTTTGTCATAAGGTCGTGTATAGCGGTGAAGTGCGAAAATTCCAGGCGATAGAAGCGTGTATCGCACGCATCCCCCTTCGGGGTGGTAAGCGGCTATATGTGATAGCGATCTATGCGTCTGACAAGGCACGTATCAATCCCCATTTCATTTCAGAGCTCGATACTCTATTTAATAGCCTTCGACTGAGCTCGGAAGAAAACTACTATATCATAGCCGGGGATTTGAACTCGAGGCATATGGATTGGGGCAACGTGGTGCATAATGCCAGGGGGACCTCATTGTATAACTGGTTGGTAGAGCACAATAGTGAGTTCAAGCTAGATTTGCTTGCAACCGATAGGCCATCCTTTCCCAGAAGCGGGTCCTATCTGGATCTGATGCTGATAGACAAACGACTGACTATACAGAGAGTGGAAAGACGCACACGGAACTGTTTAACTGCGGTTGAGTACGAGAGTGACCACTGCGGGCTCTTCGCGGCTATTCAGCTCCCGAACGAGGTGGAAGAACTGGAGGAATATGTCGAGAGGTACCCTTATAATTACAATAAGGTCCGCTGGCCACGTTTCTCCAGGGCTTTATCCACAGAACTACGCTCGAGTGGGATCAATCCTCCGACAAACAGAAACCTGACGAACGAGGAGGTTGACAGGTACCTCATACAAATGGACGACGTAATAAAACGAACCATGGAGAAAACCATTCCGAAGGTAGTACAAATCGATGACAGCGATGTTTATCGAAATGCTACCATCGATGCACTTCACGTGCACAAAAGTAGACTGCTGTCAAGACTCAAGCTCTTGCACAGACGGTTTACAGATCCACAGAACGCGGAAGTCAGAGCACTGAAGTCTGAGGTCAAGAACCTCCAACAGTTGATTCGAATAAATTATAGCTTGGCTATAAGCTTGCACTGGGGCAATAAAATCCGGGCTGTACGATCCAACAACCCGGGTATGTTCCCGCAAGTAAATAAAATAATTCGGAGGAAAGATCAAAATGACATTCAGGTCGTTAGACTTCCCAGGACGACACCCAACGAACAATTACTGACTTCAATTGGCATCGATCCAGGTGAGGCAGTGCTAGACAATGACTTCTTCGTGGTTGAAGATCCCCAGGAGAAGGTTAACGCTATTGGTGCTGTGTTCCAGCGAGTGTCAGTAGGCCCAGGTTAGTAGGCCGAATCACGATCTGGAGAACAGTGCCTTGCTAAACCACTTCTATCTCCGCAACGAGATAAGTCAATGGCGATCCGAGAATCCTGGTTTCACCAGGTTCAGTGACGATAATATGGCACATAGTGCCGTCGCCTACGATGTAAATCACATCTTGATTTCCCAAGAAGATCTTCAGGGTATCTTCAACTCGCTGAAAAAGAAAAAGTCAGTGGGAATCGATGGAATACCGAATATTGTGCTTCGCCATCTTCCCCCCGAAGCTGTCCAAATTTACACAACATTGTTCAACAACGCGCTGAGTAATGCACATTACCCGGCGCATTGGAAAACAGCTGTAGTGCAACCGATCCCTAAACGGGACAAAAACAAATCCATCCCGATAAATCTCCGGTCGATCAGTCTTCTTCCCTGCATAAGCAAGGTTTTTGAAAAGATAGTCATAGGGGCATGATACCATACATGCCGCATCAAAGCTGGTATCCGACATTCAATGGAATAAAAGCAAAAATCAGTGCACGGGTGCCTGTCTGATTGACTTGGAGAAGGCGTTCGACACCGTTTGGTTGGAGGGTCTCTTCCTCAAGCTGGTCAGGCTCGGCATAAGTAAACCATTGCTATATACGAACTATGCCATGATAACAGGTAGAAAGTTCGTCGTGAAAAGTAACGGCGTAACTTCTACCTCGGTCTTTGACATTAAAAATGGTCTTCAACAAGGGGCTGTTGGTTCGCCGATCTTGTTCTCAATATTCACTGCGGATCTTATAGGTTCCATGCCGCACTTAATTGCGTACGCCGACGATCTAGTAGCGTACAGATCAGGTCCGAAGGTCGAAGTAATAAATACCTTGTTGCAGCGTGACTTCGAAAAAATTCAGCGATTTTGCGACGACTGGAAGTTGATTATCAACCTCCTGAAGTGTGAAACTACCCTTTTCAGGACCCCGTTGTACACGGCACCGACTGATACGTGCCAAAACTGGCGCAAGTTCGGCATAGTTGACCCGGAAGGACGGCCGTTAGCTGTGAAAAGTGTAGTTAGATATCTTGGCATTTGACTGGATCAATATCTGTATTTTGACAAACATATAGATATTGCTCTGACGAAATCCAGAAAAGCCTTTGCTGCGGCAAGGAGGTTGTTTTACAGCAGCCAACTTGATACCAGGGTGAAGGTAATCTGCTACATGGCCCTCATCCGGCCAATTATGGCGTACGGTTGTCCCCTGTGGTTCAACGTGAGTCCTTCCCAGATGGAAAAAATGAGGTTGTTCGAGAGACAGTGTCTTAGGAGCTGTCTCCGTTTGTATCGTACACCCGAGTCCGAGTACAAGAGGTACTATCCTAAAGAGGTCCTGTACAACGAGGCAAACCTGAACAGGATAGATAAAAAAAAAAAACATCCAAGCAAAAAATCCAAAAAAAAAAAAAACAAAAAACCAAAAAAATTTAAAAAACAAAAAATCCAAAAAAAAAACTAATAAAAAAAGAAAAAAATATTTGCACCACGGCGTATAAAATATATATGTTAGGCATATACATAAAATATACGCCCTGGTGCACGTGTCCGTACTGATACGGTCATAGTTAAGATAGTCTTAAGTTTTATGTTAGGGTAAGTTAGTATAAGGTAGTTTAAGTAGTTAAGTAAGTAGGTTTAGTTTAGCCAAGTTTTTTGAAAATTTTCTTGGCAAATGAATCATTTTATTAAAAGATTGTCTTAAAGACTAAATAAAAGAAAACATAGATTAAGCCGAAGGGCACATCTATAACGTAGATTAGATTAGCTTAGAGTACCCGCATAGGGTCAGTAGGTTAGTATTAAGAAAATTTGTAAATTCTTAAGTTAGTTAAGCTAGTAAGTACTTTTGTCTAGCAAGTAAGTCCACATAAATTAAAAATGAAATAAAATTACATGAATAAAAAAAATAAAAAAAAGAGTGTTCAACCGCGAGCCAGCAGGTACTGGGTTCGAAACCCAGTTTGGGAATACGTCCTTTTTTTTTCTCTTATTGTTCAACCAACTGCATAATTGCATCAATAGAGAAGTGAGTGCAAAGTATGGAGGAGAACTGGCAGGCCGCTAGCCTAGAAGCGATTGGCGAAGAAAGTATACCGGTGGCAGAAATGTCACGCCAACACCCAACGGTGCCTAATGAAGGCACAACGAAGAGGAGAAGGAAGAGGCAGACCTCCACCAGTTCTAAGCGACGCCAAATTAACGCGTCAACTCATAAAACGCAAGAGGAAGAGAGTGCAGCTACGTCTACGTCATCGAACGAGACATCTCACGAAGACGATGAATACTCGTATGTGTCAGACGGGAGGGAGGGGCGATTCGCAGTAACAGCTTCGAATCGATGCCCTCCGACACCGAAGAAGAAGTGGAAGACATAATCCGCTCGAAGCAGTCTCCAGTCTGAAGGAGGAGACTGACAAACTCCTCCGAGAGATTAGAGAGCTTCGAAGAAGAACTCTCGAAAGGTGAAGAAAGGAGGAGGAGCAAGCTGAACTACAACTCGCTCAACAACAACAACAGTTGCCTAAGCCAAGTCAACCGCAAAAGCAGATGCAGCTACAAATACAGTCTGCGTCTAAACAAAATAAGCTGCAACAACAGCCAGCAAGCCAGCAACAAAGAAAGCGGCTCAGCAACATCAGCAGAATCAGCCATCGAAGAAAGCAGCCCTGCAACAACAGCAAGCAGCAACGAAACAGCAGAAGCAGCAGCAACATGCAACAACAAACTAAGAAGGAAAAAGTGCCACCAATCAACTTATACAAGCCGGACATCATACAAAATACAGAGGTATGTAAGTCGGCCATAGGTACTGGGCATTTTAAAATTAAAAAAAATAAGGGGGTAGAAAAGTATTCAATCAGCTGCAAGACAGTTGATAATCACGCTACTCTGAAAAGATGTCTAAAGCGTTTGATGATTGAGTTCTTCTCCTTCACACCAAAAGGAGAAAAAATTCAATCAAAATTATTAAAGATCGCAGCACCGGTTGAAGCGGAGAAGGTCTTCCAACTGCTCAAAGAGCAAGTGTGCGATGGTCCTGAGTTCGTCGGGGTCAAGCCCTTCACCACAGCTAAGGCAAAACGAGAGGGACGGAAATTACCGTTCTTAATTGTATAGCTGTCACCCATCAGCAAAGTAGATAAGCTAAATGATTTGAGAACATTAGCTGACTACGATTGCGTCTGGGAAAACATTAGAAGCAGCGACGGCATTATACAATGCGTTCGCTGCCACAAGGCGGAGGAATGCCCGCTGGGGAAAGAGGGAGCAGCTGACAAAAGTCAGCTCAAGTGCGTTCTCTGCGGAAACGCGGGGCACACCGCTAACTATCGGGGTTGCCCTAAGTTCCAAGAGCGGAAAGCAAAGACGGTTCTGCAGAAGCAGCCCCCAGTGAAAAATCCACTCGGGGCAGCCATAACCGTCCCCCCCAAGTGACTTACACCCAAATGGCGTCTGGTCAGAGGAGCACGGGAAAGGAGCTACCAAAGGTAGTGCCGCAGCCTTCAGTGCCAAGAGCACACGACCCAACGCCCGATTGGAAATCCTCCATTGAAAGGCCTATGGATCGGTTAGAGGAGCAGGTAAGCCAAATTCTGGCGCTCCTGCAGAACCAAGCACGTCACCAGTCTTAATGGCTGCGCAGACGGAGAGCACATATAAGATCCTTGCAGTGAATGCAAATTCATTGATAGGGATCCCGCGAAAAAACGAGCTCTATAGATTGTTGGACGATCAAAGCCCTGAGCTATTTCTGATTAGCGACACCAAGCTAACCCAGAGAGGCACATTGGAGCATAGTAATTATAATGTTATTAGAAGAGACCGACCCAACTCCAATGGTGGAGGCGGTGTTGCGATCTTCATTAAAAATAACATTAACCACAAAGTAGTGTGTAGCAGTGAAGTACAACGGTTTCAGGAGTTGGAGGCCTGCATCGTGTGCATTTCTCTCCGCAGTGGAAAGAAGCTATGTATGTATGTTTAGTTTAAGGTAGCTTAAGTTATTTTAAGGTAGTATGTAAGTTAGCATATAGGTTTTAAAAATAAAATAGTTCTGTTATTAAGTTTTTTTTTTAATTTTTCTTAATTTCAAATTGTACAGTCAATTATATAAGTTTAATATATGCATTGTTGGTTCAGTCGAAAGACATAGTTTAAGATTAAGTTTAGCTTAGAGTGCCCGCCTAGGGCCAGTAAGTTAGAAGTAGTAACACTGTTCGTTCAACTAGTTTTAAGCATTTTTGTGTAGTATTTAAGTTATGGTATGAATTAATGTTAATAAAAATGAATTGAAAATGAAATGAAATGAAAATGGAAAGAAGCTGTATGCGGTGTCGGTCTACTCCTCCGGCCCCCCTAGTTCCAGAACGACTATATCAGAACTTGATTCACTCTTTCGATGTCTAAGACTTGACTCGGAGGAGAACTATTTCATTTTGGCCGGAGACTTAAATGCCCGACATGGATATTGGGGAAACATAGTTTCTAATAGTAGAGGAGACCAGCTTTACAGCTGGTAGTGTCGAGTATGGACTCGATCTGAAAGCAACAGACATCTCGTCCTTCCCCAGAAGCGGCTATTATCTGGATCTCCTGCTGTTTGACGCAAGACTGCAGCTGACAGGCACAAACTCACAAACGGTAAACTGCTTGAATACTTTCGTGTATTTCAGTGACCATTGTGGACTCAGTGTCGAAGTCAAGATCCCCAACGATATTGCGGAAGTAGGAGAGTTTGTTCAAACGTATCCCTACAATTACAGTAGGACACGCTGGACACGCTTCTCCAGACAAATGACGAGAGCAGTTTCCTCGAATGCCCTCCGCATACCGTCCAATTGAAATTTGTCAAACGAGGAGATTGACGTGTATCTAATACAATTGGACTAGACAATAAAACAAACAATGGACAGTACAATACCAAGGTATACACGCATAAACAACGAAAACTTGTACCGCAATGCGACAATAGACGCACTCCACCAACAAAAGAGTAGACTGCTGTCAAGATTAAAAACCTTGTATAGGCGGTTGAGGAACGAGATGTTCCTCATCTCGTTCCTCAACCGCCTATACAAGGTTTAGGACACTGAAATCGCTCATTAAGAACATTCAAGCACTAATTGTCCAAAATTACAGAGTTTCTGTTAACTTGCATTGGAACAATAAGATTCGGGCTGTAAGATCCAACAACCCGAGCATGTTTCCGCAAAAATAGAAAATGTTTCGTAGTAAGCTCCCCAGAACGACGGACAACGAACAAATACTGACTACCGCAGGTATTGATCCGGATAACGCGGTACTCGATTATAACTTCTTTGTGGTCGAAGACCCACAAGAAAAAATGGAGGTACTAGGCGCGGTCTTCCAGGAAGTGTATAAGGTGAATGTGAGTGTTCGCCCAAGCCACGACCTGGAGAACTGCGTACAATCTAGCAACTCGCAACTTCATGAACATCGGCTTTGTCGTGTTCAATGAAGATAACATGGCAGATAATATCATCGCCGACGAAGGGGTTCTTCCCCCGTTCATAGCGAAAACAAAGCTCCAAGCGGTCTTCGAATCACTTAAGAAGAAAAAGTCAGTTGGAATCGACGGGATCTCGATCATTGTGCTAAGACATCTCCCCCTAGATCTGTTTAAGATGTACACTATCCTGTTTAACAATGCTCTGAATAATGCACATTATCCGGAACATTGGAAAACTGCGATTGTGCAACCCATATCCAAGAGAGGTAAAGATTCTTCCAATTCGTGCAACCTCCGGTCAATTAGTCTGCTGCCGAACATCAGCAAGGTATTTGAGAAGGTGATAAATGGAGCTCTGACCAACTGGACAGAGGACAAACATATTATTCCGGATAACCAATTCGGTTTCAAAGCGGGGCATGACACTATTCATGCCGCGTCGAAACTGGTGTCGGATATCTAATGGAACAAGAGCCAGAAACAATGTACGGGTGCCTGCCTGATTGACCTGGAGAAGGCCTTCGACACCGTATGGTTAGAAGGACTTTTTTACAAGCTCAATGGGCTAGGCATTAGTAAACCACTGCTGAACCTACTGTGTAACATGCTTACTGGTAGAAGGTTCGTCGTCAAGAATGGCAATGTGACCTCTGCAGGTATATTTGAAGTAAAAAATGGTCTCCAACAGGGTGCCGTTAATTCGCCGACCCTGTTCAACATTTTCTTGTGCGATCTGATAAGTTCTCTTCCTCACGTAATTGCGTATGCCGACGACTTGATTGTGTACAGATCAGGTAAAAATATGGACGACATCATAGATAAATAAATAAATAAATATTTTGAATATTTTAAGAGACTGTGGAGGCCGGGGAAATTATTGTTTACATCGACTTGCTAGCAACCAAAACTCTTAGCGAACACTTTGACATTCTTAAGCGCGTTTTGCATCGGTTGAGTGAATATCGTTTGGAACTAAAGTTATCTAAGTGCAAATTTTGTTATCCGGAAATAGAATACTTCGGTTATTTAGTTAATAAAAGTGGCTGACTTTTGGAAGCGTTTTGCTACAACCGCAAGATGCATGGTATTGCATGGAGTCTGAGTACAAGAAGTTCTAACCTAACGAGGTCCTGTACAACGAGGCAAACTTGAACAGGATAGATAATTTTATTATTAAACTGATCAGAAGGCATTTTGCACGAGCTATGACTTCTTCCAATAGTCTGATCTTTGGGGCTTACTACCCCAATGTTATGTACCATTAGAGAGTGCGCCTCACCGGCCGAACAGTGGACAGGCGACTCCAATACGAACCGGATGTCGCTCGCACCCACGAGGATCTTCTTCGGTTCAGTAGAGCGATCCCCGCTCGTGACAGGAAAGAGTCTGCCAAAGAACGGCTATTTTACTGGTGGTTACACCAAAACCAGTCTCCGCCACCGCTGGTTTTTCTAGATGACCAGATAGTTGACCATGGTGGCCAACTTACATAGGTTTAAGGTAGCTATTAAGAAAAAAAGAAAAACAAAAAATCCAAAAACATTAAAAAACAAAAAATCCAAAAAAATTAATAAAAACAAAAAACCACAAAAAAATAATGCTATAAGAAAAAAAAAAAAGGTGCACCACGGCGTATAAAATATATATGTTAGGCATATACATAATAAAATATACGCCCTGGTGCACGTGTCCGTACTATTACGGACATAGTTAAGATGGTCTTAAGTTTTATGTTAGGGTAAGTTATTATAAGGTAGTTTAAGTAGTTATGTAAGTAAGTTTAGTTAGCCAAGTTTTTTAAAAAACTTTTCTTGGCAAATGAAAAATTTGTTAAAAGATTGTCGTAAAGGCTAAAAATAAAAAAAAAACATAGATTAAGCCGAAAGGCACATTTATAATGTAGATTAGATTAGCTTAGAGTACCCGCATAGGGTCAGTAGGTTAGTATTAAGAACATTTGTAAATTCTTAAGTTAGTTAAGCTAGTTTTAAGTACTTTTGTCTAGCAAGTAAGTCCACATGAACTAAATTAAATAAAATTACATGAAAAAAAAAAAAAGAGCATTCAACAGCGAACCAGCAGGTGCTGTGTTCGAAACCCAGTTTGGGAATACCTCCTTTTTTTCTCGTTGTTTAACCAACTGCATAATTGCAACCGAGAAGTGAGTGCAAAGTATGGAGAAGAACGGGCAGGCCGCTCGCCTAGAAGCGGTCGGCGAAAAACTTATACCGGTGGCAGAAATGTCACACCAACACCCAACGGTGCCTAATGAAGGCACAACGAAGAGGAGGAGGAAGAGGCAGACCTCCACCAGTTCTAAGCGACGCCAAATTAACGCGTCAACTCATAAAACGCAAGAGGAAGAGAGTGAAGCTACGTCTACGTCATCGAACGAGACATCTCAAGAGGACGATGCAGAAGACGATGCATACTCGTATGTGTCAGACGGGAATGAGGGTCGATTCGCAGTAAGCAGCATCAGCTTCGAATCGATGCCCTCCGAACTAAGAAGGAAAAAGTGCCACCGATCAACTTATACAAGCCGGACATCATACAAAATACAGATGTATGTAAGTCGGCCATAGGTACTGGGCATTTTAAAATTAAAAAAAATAAGGGGGTAGAAAAGTATTCAATCAGCTGCAAGACAGTTGATAATCACGCTACTCTGAAAAGATGTCTAAAGCGTTTGATGATTGAGTTCTTCTCCTTCACACCAAAAGGAGAAACAATTCAATCAAAATTATTAAAGATTGCAGCACCGGTTGAAGCGGAGGAGGTCTTCCAACTGCTTAAAGAGCAAGTGTGCGATGGTCTTGAGTTCGTCGGGGTCAAGCCCTTCACCACAGCTAAGGCAAAACAAGAGGGACGGAAATTACCGTTCTTCATAGTACAGCTGTCACCCAACAGCAAAGTAGGTAAGCTAAATGATTTGAGAACATTAGCTGACTACGATTGCGTCTGGGAAAACATAAGAAGGCGCGACGGCATTATTCAATGCGTTCGCTGTCAAAGGTTTGGGCAGTCGAACTGCCAAATGCCGTTAATTCGCCGATTCTGTTCAACATTTTCTTGAGCGATCTAATAAGTTCTCTTCCTCACGTAATTGCGTATGCCGACGACTTGATCGTGTACAGATCAGGTAAAAAGATCGAGGACATCACTACTCTCGCGCAGGGTGACTTCGACTCATTCATGAGAAGTTGCGATGACTGGAAGTTGAATATCAACCTTCAGAAGTCGGAAACCGTTGTATAGGGCTTCGGCCGATACAAAAAAGAATTGGCGAAAGTTCTCAATTGTTGGGCGTCACGGGCAACCACTGGCGCAAAAGACTGTGGTCAGATACCTGGGGATCTGGCTGGATCAATACCTATATTTTAACAAACATGTAGATGCTGCTCTAGCCCGAGCCCGAGGCGCTTTCGCTCTTACAAAGAGACTGTTTTACAACAGCCAATTCGATGCGAGGGTGAAGGTAATCTGCTACATTGCCCTCATCCGGCCAATGCTCACCTATGGCTGTCCCGTGTGGTTCAACGTGAGTGCAAGCTTGATGGAAAAGAT
The DNA here is from genome assembly GCA_907269125.1 of Eristalis pertinax. NCBI lineage: Eukaryota > Metazoa > Arthropoda > Insecta > Diptera > Syrphidae > Eristalis > Eristalis pertinax. Next base: position 79,739,566 of record OU026145.1, on the reverse strand, counting down.
TCGGGTGTTTGAGAGGGCTTGTCTAGGGCTTGCCTTCGCCTTTACAGAACACCAGAGTCCCAGTACAGAAAATTCTACTCCAATGAGGTTTTATACAACAAGACGAACCTGATACAAGTGGACAATTTCCTGGTGAAGATGATTCGAGGTCATACTGCCAGAGCGATGAACTCGATCAATAACTTGATTTCGGGGGCTTACTACCCCAATCCTCAGTACCATGAAAAGGTACGACATAACGGCTTCGTCCCCCCAGAAGCATTCCTCCATTTTGATAACCACGGTCTGATACAAGACAAGAATGCGGTACCGCTTCTCTTTCACATCGCCGGTTCAACTGTGGATGGGCGACTCAACTACGACCGTTCCGTCGCACAACGAGCTGAGGAGGGTCTCCTCCGGTTCAGTGCGGCGGTATCAAGGCGAGATGTTCGGGATGTTGCAATGCAACACCGAAAATTCTGGTGGCTGTGTAGCGAGAGAACTCCATCATCGAACCCTTTAGACCCTGGTTAGGAAAAGGGTAGTACAGATCCCCTTATGGGGCGCAGTCGGTCTCTGTCTTGCAGCGGATTATTTCTTAGTTCAGCTGCAACCTATGGCCGACCTACGTATTTTAGGTAGTTTTTTTAAAGTTTTTGTATATGTAAATAAACAAAAAAAAAAAAATAGAGAAAAAAATTACGTATACACATTTGTACATGTATGTACTTATGTGTATACCTTTGTAAATAGTTTAAGTACATATATATATATGTGCGTATAGTATTATATATACATGTATATATGTATGTATGTTTAGATTAAGGTAGTTTAAGTTATTTTAAGGTAGTATGTAAGTTAGCAATAGGTTTTAAATAAAAACAGTTCTGCTATTAAGTTTTTTGAAAGTTTTCTTAATTTTAAATTGTTCAGTTAAAGTCATATAATATTAAGCACATGCATATGCAGTGTTAGGTAAGGTTAAGTCGAAAGACATAGTATAAGATTAAGTTTAGCTTAGAGTGCCCGCCTAGGGCCAGTAAGTAAGAAGTAGTAACACTGTTCGTTCAACTAGTTTTAAGCATTTTTGTCTAGTATTTAAGTTATGTTATATATTTCTATTAATAAAAATGAATTGAAAATGAAAAAAAAAAAAAAAAAAAACGGTCTCATACTGGAATGCTAGACGCAAAAATGAATCAGATGTAAATGCACGATGTATCTGTTGGCGTTGTTGGTCATTTGTTCTGCGTCTATTAACCGTGAAACGGCGTGATTGTCGTTGTTCTAAACGTATAACTTCATTGCTTCAGCTCAGCTCGTGTATCTTCTGATTGTTCTTGACGCAATTGCTCCATGCTCACACGTACATCAGCATTTTGTTGCTGGATTTGTTCTTCGGTTCTTTGGGATCTTTGATCTCTCATACTTCTGGACCTACTTGTATTACGGCTAAAATCAGCCCCTTTCGTTTTCTTGGCATTGGAAATCGTTATAGTTATAATTACGGCTAGGATTATAGTGAAAATATTACTTTTATGAAAAAAAAATTGAAACAAAAGTTGTAAAAAATTGAATTCTACAAAGAAATTATTATTTCATAATTATATCAAATAATTATATAAAAACAGTATACTTACAACACAAAAGCCGTTTTTGGTTGGAGCTCGTGACACGTGTTTAGTACTTTTAAGGTTATGTAAATCACTTGTTTAACTAAAACTTAAAATTAATAATTTTATTATTATGAATAAAAAAGTAATAATTAATAGTAAATATGAGAGTTACACTGAAATAGCAGTATGATAATTGTAAACGTTACTACTACACTTGATACATAAACAATAATGATGGCCGAAAACTGTGTAGGGAGTGAGAGAAGTCTTATTGTGTCAGTGAAACAGAAGACGGGCTTCAGTCTCATCCCTACTCCGTGCTGTTTACTTAGAAGTGACATAGGCATTTCACTCACCAGTTAAGGCGCGGCAAATTTTAAGAATCTAAGGGCCGTTTGCTCATTCGATACATAACTCCTTATTCAGGACATAAACCCTTAAGTATCACTTATAAACATAGCGAGTATTTTTTGACTCATTTGTCGAAATTCGTGATGGCTATTACACAGATTTATGGATGAATGGATGAATGTTGAATTAAACTATCATTATCAAATTTGTTTTTCAAGCAATAATCGATTTTGGTGTTTATTATGCATATGTCCCAGAACGGCTGTTGACATTGTGTTGAATTCATTACGAGACAATATCTTTTTCTTTCCAAGTTGCACATCATCGGTTCTTGTATTCCCTCACACAAAAATACCATCTGGTTTTCACGACGTCAACTGTTTCACTATGCCACTTGGCACATGAAATAACCAACGTAAAGTTAGCTCCGTTTGTAAAGTGATCGCTAACTATGTTGTACATAAATTTTGTTTGTGCAAAGCAATTAAGCTTAAGTATCACATAAATTATATGTTATACTTACGATTAAATAATACATCTTTCTTTAGTAACTTATTTTTGACAAACTTTCGGTAAAATCCTACCATTCCTAAAAATGCCCTAATTCCTCTCTAATTATATGGCGGTTGCATTTTAACTATACTCTCTATATTGTAAGGATCAGGCTGCACGCCTTAGTCAGTTATCACATGACCAAAATACGGAACTTCCTTACGAAGGAGTTCACACTTGTCCGGTTGCAACCAGTTCATCTACCCGAATTCATCAGCGAGGTAGAGACACCAGTGTCTACGATTTCAAATCTGACCAACAGCACATCGTCATTCAATGGGACCAACACATCTGTTGAACACTTTCGTGTATCTCAGTGACCATTGCGGACTCAGTGCCGAAATCAAGATCCCCAACGATATTGCGGAATTAGGAGAGTTTGTTCAAACGTATCCCTACAATTACAGTAGAACACGATGGACACGCTTCTCCAGACAAATGACGAGAGCAGTCTCCTCGAATGCGCTCCACATACCGTCCAATAGAAACTTGTCAAACGAGGAGATTGACATGTATCTTATACAATTGGACGAGGCAATAAAACGAACAATGGACAGTACTATACCACGGTATACACGCACAAATAACGAAAACTTATATCGCAATGCGACAATTGACGCACTCCACCAACAAAAAAGTAGACTGCTGTCAAGATTAAAAACCTTGTATAGACGGTTTACTGACAGACGAGATGAGGAAATTATTACACTGAAATCGCTCATTAAGAACATTCAAACACTAATTGTCCAAAATTACAGAGTTTCTGTTAACTTGCATTGGAACAATAGGATTCGGGCTGTTAGATCCAACAACCCGAGCATGTTCCCGCAAATAAACAAATTCTTTCGCAGTAAGCGTAGCGATCTTCCGCGTATTAAACTCCCCAGAACGACGGACAACGAACAAATACGCGATAACGCGATACTCGACGATAACTTCTTTGTGGTCGAAGACCCGCAAGAAAAAATGGAGGTACTAGGCGCGGTCTTTCAGGAAGTGTATAAGGTGAATGTGAGTGTTCGCCCAAACCACGACCTGGAGAACTGCGTTCAATCTAGCAACTCGCAACTTCGAGAAGACATGCAACAATGGCGATCTGAGAACATCGGCTTGGTCGTGTTCAATGAAGATAACATGGTAGATAATGTCATCGCCGACGAAGGGGTTCATCCCCCGTTCATAACGAAGACAGAGCTCCAAGCGGTCTTCGAATCACTAAAGAAGAAAAAGTCAGTTGGAATCGACGGGATCTAGAACATTGTGCTAAGACATCTCCCCCTAGATGTGGTTAATAAGCACACTATCCTGTTTAAGAATGCTCTGAATAATGCACATTATCCGGAACATTGGAAAACTGCGATTGTGCAACCCATATCCAAGAGAGGTAAAGATTCTTCGAATCCGTGCAACCTCAGGTCAATTAGTCTCCTTCCGAACATCATCAAGGTATTCGAGAAGGTGATAAATAGAGCTCTGATCACCTGGACAAAGGACAAACATATTATTCCGGATAACCAATTCAGTTTCAAAGCGGGGCATGACACTATTCGTTCCGCGTCGAAACTGGTGTCGGATATCCAATGGAACAAGAGCCACAAACAATGTACGGGTGCCTGCCTGATTGACCTGGAGAAGGCCTTCGACACCGTATGGTTAGAAGGACTTTTTTACAAGCTCAATGGGATAGGCATTAGTAAACCACTGCTGTACCTACTGTGTAACATGCTTACTGGTAGAAGGTTCGTCGTCAAGAATGGCAATGTGACCTCTGCAGGTATTTTTGAAGTAAGAAATGGTCACCAACAGGGTGCCGTTAATTCGCCGATCCTGTTCAACATTTTCTTGAGCGATCTGATAAGTTCTTCTTCTTTACAGATCAGGTAAAAAGATCGAGGACATCACTACTCTCGCGCAGGGTGACTTCGACTCATTGATGAGAAGTTGCGATGACTGGAAGTTGAATATCAAGTTGATGGAAAAGATTCGGGTGTTTGAGAGGGCTTGTCTTAGGGCTTGCCTTCGCCTTTGCAGAACACCAGAGTCCCAGTACAAAAAATTCTACTCCAATGAGGTCTTATACAACGGGGCGAACGTGATACGAGTGGACAATTTCCTGTTGAAATTGATTCGAGGCCATACTGCCAGAGCGATGAACTCAGTCAACAACTTAATCTCTGGGCTTACTACCCCAATCCTCAGTACCATGAAAGGCTACGTCACAGTGGCTTCGTCCCCCCAGAAGCTTTTCTCCATTTAGACATGTGCGGTCTGTTACAAGACATAAATGCGGTACCGCTCATCTTTCACATCGCGCGTTCAACTGTGGATGGGCGACTCAACCACGACCGTTCCGTCGCACAACGAGCTGAGAAGGGTCTCCTCCGGTTCAGTACAGCGGTATCGAGTCGGGATGTGCGGGATGTTGCTATGCAACGTCGAAGATTCTGGTGGCTGGGTAGCGAGGGAACTCCAGCGTCGAACCCTTTAGACCCGGGGTAGAAAGGGTAGTGCGTATCCCCTTATGGGACGCAGTCGGTCACTGTCTTGCAGTGGGTTATGGAAATTCATCAGCTGCAACCTATGGCCGACTTCCATATCTTAGGGTAGTTGTAAGGTATTTTAAGTTGTATATAAACAAAAAAAAATATAAAAAAAAAATTGACAAATGATGTATTTATGTATACAAGTAGATACATTTATACATTATAATGTATATAAGGATATATGCGTATACATATGTGTATAGGATATAGTATATATAAATGTATATGCATATATAAGTAGATTTGTTTAGTTGTTTAAATTTAATTTATGGCAGAATGTAAGTTAGTTTGTAATTTTTAAATAAAATGTTAAGTCATTATGTTTTAAATTTTTCATAATATACAATGGTTCGTTTAAAAACGAGCGGTGAAATTTTCACATCTCACATCTCGATATTCACAAAGGAACATGGCGATCTCCTGATCAATCAACCGCCAATCAGATTGACCATATTGCGATAGACGCAAGGCACTCCTCCAGTATCATAGATGTCCGAACGTTCCGAGGCGCCAACATTGATTCGGACCACCACCTTGTTGTAGCCAAGGTAAGGCTGCGGATATGCCGAACACCGCCAAGACAAAGAAATGCTGTGAGGAAGTTCAACGTCAGCCGGCTACAATCGCAAGAGATAGCCAAATCCTTTTCCGATCGTGTCTCCCTTAACCTCTTAAGAAATCCTACGCCGCCAACATCAAGTATTGAAGACCAGTGGCAGCATTGCCAAAAAGCCATCAGAGATGCCGCCTCTGATGTGCTGGGTTTCAATCCGCCACCACAACGAAACCCCTGGTTTGACAACGAGTGTCGGCAGGCGAATGCAGCCAAGCAAGAACCATACAAAGCGGCACTGCAAAAAAGGACAAGAGCTGCTCGGGAGCTCTACGAGCAGAAGAGGAGAGACGAACACCGGCTTCTCAGGAGAAAAAAGAAGGAGCATGAGAAGCGCGCGATCGGCAGAATTGAGGGATATTACTGCAGGAATGAGGTGAGGAAGTTTTACCAAAGGGTAAAGTTAACCAGTCAAGGTTATAAAGTCCGAACCGAAGCCTGTAACGATGATCAAGGGAACATCGTAGTAGAGTCACAGTCGATGCTGAGGATATGGAAAAACCATTTCTGCAGACGCCGAGCTTTTTAAAGCCGCAGGCGATGATTTGGTAAGGAGCATGCACCAACTCATCTGTAAAATATGGTCGGAGGAAAACATGCCCGATGGATGGAACCTCAGCATTGTTTGCCCGATCCATAAAAAAGGAGACCCTTTGAACTGCGCCAACTACAGAGGCATCAGTCTCCTAAGTATCGCATATAAAATCTTATCTGCCATACTGTGTGAACGTCTAAAGCCATTCGTCAACAACCTGGTCGGTCTATACCAGTGTGGCTTTAGGACAGAAAAATCCACCATCGACCAAATATTCACACTACTGCAGATTTTGGAGAAAACCCAGGAGCAACAAATCGATACCCACCACCTTTTCATCGATTTTAAGGCCGCGTATGATAGCATCTATAGAGACGAGCTATACAGAGCAATGTCTGGTTTTGGCATCCCTACCAAACTCGTCCGTTTGTGTAGGATGACGATGGAGAATGCACGCTGCTCCATCAAGGTCGGTAAAGACCTAACCGAGACCTTTGATGTCAAAAAAGGATTCAGACAAGGCGACGCGCTGTCATGCGACTTTTTCAACATCGTTCTTGAAAGAATTGTTCAAAACTCGAACGCCAACACCAGAGGAACAATCTTTCAGAAGTCCGTCCAACTACTCGCATATGCCGACGATATTGACATTATTGGAAGAACGCAGCGTGATGTCAATGGCGCTTTTGTGGGTATTGCAACGGAGGCCGCGAAGATGGGTTTAGCGGTAAACGAGGGTAAGACCAAGTATATGCTGTCAACGAGAAAGGACACCCAACACCGACGTCTCGGTCAGAACGTCACAGCAGACAGATATAACTTTGAGGTAGTCAAAAACTTTGTCTACCTAGGCACCGCTATAAACTCAGACAATGACACCAGCGCTGAAATCAAACGAAGAATAACCCTTGCCAATCGCTGCTTCTTTGGGCTAAGAAAGCAACTGGTAAACAAAGCCCTCTCTCGAACAACCAAGATAACGCTCTTCAAGACCTTAATCGTCCCAGTCCTGCTGTATGGCGCGGAGGCATGGACTTTGTCAAAAGCGGATGAAGCTGCCCTTGGTTGCTTCGAGAGGAAAATTCTTCGTGTGATTTTCGGTCCCGTCTGCATAGACGGTGAGTGGAGGAGGAGATATAATGACGAACTATACGGGCTGTTCAGCGACATCGACTTAGCCAGAAGAGTGAAGATCCAAAGACTGAGATGGCTAGGTCATGTAGAGCGGATGGAAACCAATACTCCGGCCCGAAAAGTCTTCGAATCCACCCCCGAGGGACGGCGCAGTAGAGGAAGACCGCGACTCAGGTGGCGCACGCAAGTGGAAAGGGACCTCAACCAACTATGCGTGCGAAACTGGAGACAGCTAGCTAAAGATCGAGCTGGCTGGAGACGCTTGTTGGTTGAGGCCCAGGTCCACCCCGGACTGTAGCGCCACCTTAAGTAAGTAAGTAAGAAATTTTCACAAACACAGAAGAAATCAGAAATATCATCCACTCCGGCAACGCAAAGAAATCGTCTGGTAATGACCAGATTTCCAACTTCTTACTTAAGAAGTTGCCGAATTTGGCGCTATTACTGCTGACAATAATCTTTAACAACTGCCTGACAAACAGCTATTTCCGAGATAATTGGAATAATAAAAATAATAATAAATAGAAAAATAAATAAATGGAATAATAAAAAGATAATTGCCTTGCTTAGTTATTTGAGTAAGGCCATGGAGTCGATAATGCTCAAAAGAATTTCCACATTTAGCGCGGCATTCTGCCATCCTACCAGTTTGGTTTCAGGCCGAAGCATGGTACAATCCATCCATTGCTTAGGCTGCATAGTGACATCACGCGAGGCCTGAACAAAGAGGAGACAACAGTGACATGGCTGTTGTTGGACATCGAGAAGGCCTTTGATACCGTTTGGATCAAAGGTCTCATATTAAAACTTCTCAACTTTGGATTCGCCACGCATCTGGTGAGACTCATACATAGTTTTTTGACTAATAGAATTTTCTTTGTCCAGGTAAGCACTGCTAGCCAACCAACCCAAGTGGAAGCAATACACTACTGTATGCCGATGACTCCATAACGAACGCTACCTCCCTATCACCGTAGATAGCCTTAAGGAGAGTGGGACAGAACATCAACCAACGATGGGACTACAACCTCAAATGGGGACTACAAATCAACAGCGACAAATCTATAGTCATGTGCTTCCGAACACCAGTAGCAGACATACGAGAAAGCAGGGGTAGGGCGTTGGTCAGAAGATGCAACAATCTTAAATTAACGTTTCCAGACAACACGACGAAGGACGCCAAATATCTGGGAATATTGTTCAACGAAAGGTTCAGATTTAAGAACCACGTAGATGCTATCATTACACTGGCAGCTTTTGGCCCACACTTGGTACATCCACTGCTCCGAAGAAAGACTGGTCTTAGTCAGAGGACTAAACTGCTTATTTAAAAGCAACTTATCAGACCAGTCATAACGTACTGATGCCCGATCTGGTACACAATAAACGAAACGAACGGAAGATTTTAAGAATGTGCACTGGTCTCCACGGAGACCCTTCATCACTGAAATTCATCCCTACAAAATGGATTTACGAAGAAGCCAAGATCTTGCCAATTGATAAATACATCCTTCAACTATTCAGTAAGCTGTTAAATAATATTAACAGCCACCCCAATCAGGACATACAGGAACTGCAACGACTTCCACTCGAGAGCAGTCACCGATATCTTCACACAATGGCAACCACCAACCCTGGATTTAAAGATTTATTCAATCCCGACACAACACAGTTTTACAAAAAGAACAACACTGGACACTACCGTGGCTAGTCCCACTGAATTGCAATATTTTAAACATTTTATATATTTTTTTTATAAAGTATAAAGTACAAACCACATGTAATTAATAAATTATAATTCAATCATAAGATTTAGCATGTCACATATAAAATCCAAATTCCATCATAGGAATGTGGGTAGACGTGCGGAAGCACGTCTCACTTAGGTCCGTGTGAACCCATTGTGTTGCCCATAGGGGGAAAAGTTCCTCCTTGTACCCTTATCGCACTCATCGAGACGTTGTATTCGTTGTTGACCTCTCGTCGTCGAGCCAGCCCGACATCCTAATGAACCTGAAAAAGGTAGATAGCCGGATGTTATGGATTTCTTGCAGGTCATGGAAGAAGAATTCTCCCATGGTCCTGTATCTCAGATGGCTGAGGCTTGAGCAGTAGCAGAGATAGTGAGGAGTGTCCTCTCTTTCTTCCACATCGCCGCATCCTCTGCATATGTAGTCATGGGATAGTCCCATTTTTGTTTCATGGTATTTCAGGTTATGTCCCGTTAGAGCTGCGACCACCATCCTCAGTAGGCTTTTGCCACACTGGAGGAGTTTGTCGGTTTTAGTTCTATTAATACCACCTATTTCTTGCTATTTCTAGAATTTTATCATCCACCTTCTTCCTGACCTCTGCCAGTGGTGGTTGAATCAATTCGGTTGAATGGGATGGGTCTTTTTCGGCCCCTTTTCTGACAAGTTCATCAGCTGCCTCGTTGCCGGATATGTCCCTGTGTCCTGGGACCCAGCATAGAGTTATCGAGTGTTGCACGCTTAGAGTTTTGAGCTCCTCGCGGCAGGTCGCGACCAGCTTGGCCTTGATTTCTTTCGCCGAAATTGCTTTGATGGCCGCTTGACTGTCAATTAGAAAGGGAATATCAGCCGGTGGTATTTCCAACATTATTATCATTCTGGCCGCTTCTTTGACTGCCAGGACCTCCGCTTGAAAGACGCTGCCATAATCAGGTATCCTGATAGAGCAGTGTATGTTTAACAAATCGGAGAAAATGCCCGCACCTGTGCCAGTTTCCATCTTCGATCCATTAGTGTATACTTGGATGCTCGAATTATTGATGGGTTCTTTTGTGGTCCACTATTCCCTCGTCGGGAAATAGCATATGAAGGGTATTTCAAAGTCGAATAAAGGGAGTGTGTAGTCTCTTTTCGACTGATCTATTTGAAGTCTTTTCAGTATACTAGCATGACCAATGGTACTTGACAGCCAGCATTTTGATTGAATGCTTCTAATGGCATTTTTAGCAGCGTTAGCTTACATGTAAAGGTCAAGTGGAAGAAGGTTTAGTAGTACCTCCAGGCCCGCGGTTGGGGTAGTGGAGATAGCGCCTGTAACTCCAAGACGTGCTAGTCTCTGTATTCTAGTAAACAGCCTGAGGTTGGTGGATTTCAATGCGGCCTGCCACCATACCACGCTGCCGTATGTCAAGATTGGCCTTAAAATCGCTGTGTACATCCACAGAATTGTCTTGGGGTTCCGACCCCACGTTTTGCCGAATATCCTTTTGCTCAGGTATAGGGCACAAGCTGCCTTCTTGACTCTTTCCATAAGGTTGAGTGTCCAGGTTAGTTGCTTGTCTAGGATGATCCCTAGGTATTTCGAGCTATAATCACCACGTCATCAGCATAGGCAATTGCTCTGGTTCCCGCTAGTCTGAGCTCTTCTAGTACTTCATTAACTACTAGTACTTATAGGAGAGGGGATATAACCCCTCCGTGAGGAGTTCCTCTTGCAGCTGCAACTTTAATTGTGGAGTCTCCTAAGGTAGCATTAATGATTCTCTTGCTGAGCAGATTTACTATCACTGTAGTAAGTGATTGCTCCACTTTGGCTTTTTCAAGGGCGGACTTAATTGCCGTGGTCTCTACATTATTGCGGGCTCCCTCTATGTCTAAGAAAGCAGCAAGTGCATATTCCTTGGCATGTAGGGACTTTTCAATCACACTAACCACTTCGTGTAGTACGGTTTCTACGCGTTTGCCCTTCATATACGCATGCTGTGCCCTTGAGATGGTATTTTGCGGGAAGCTACTGCGGATGTAGATATTGAGGATATAGGAGTAATAATGTATTTTGTCGTTTGCAGCATGATGTTATGATGTGATGAATTTCAGCGACTCCCGGTGATTTATAAGAATCAAAGGAATCGATGGCCCATCTGATTCTGCTTGCGCTGACAATATTGCTCGGAACGTTGTTATCACTAACTGGGATCTCTACAGCTGTCGAGAGTCCACTTTGCGAGCTGCCAGGGAAACGAGTTTCCATAAGAAGTCCCAATGTGTCATACGATGACTGAGTCCAGTTACCTTCATTATCTTTGATGTAACATGGAATCGTGGGGCTTTTTGAAAGGAGCTTCCTTAGTCTGGCCGTTTCCGAGGTTTTTGCAATATCATTGCAGAAGGATCGCCAGGAGTCTCTTTTGGCTATAGCTACAGCTTTTTTAAAATTCCTGAGGCTATCCTTATAAGCAGTCCAAGCACTAGCTGACCTGGAGGCTTTAGCTGCATTGAATAAAGTTCTTGATTTTTTCCTTAGAGCTAGGAGGTCTTTGCCCCACCATGAGGGGGATTTCTTATTTGTTGATGTTCTTAGAGGACAGGCTTTCTCATAGGATTCTCGAAAGGATGAGGAGAGATCGTTTGCCATGAGCGCTAGGTCATCAGCGTTCCTTATTGATCTCTGTGATAGGTGTTTAGTGAGTTTCCTGACTTCACACTTAAATCTACCCCAGTCTCTGTTCTTGGGGTTTCTAAATTTGCTGGGCTTTGGTCTTACAGTGTTTACCATGAAGGTTATGATTCTGTGATGCGAGAACGATGGGGCTCCTGACACTTTCCCGTGGCTAACTGAGAGAGTGTTGGATTTGATACTCAGAGTCAGGTCAATAACCTCTTGCCTATTGCTGGTCACGAAGGTGGGTTCGTCACCAATATTCTCGATGCTAAGGTTGTTAGTAAGGATGAAATCAAAAAGATCGTTACCTCTGTCATTTGAGTCCGAGCTACCCCATACAGTGTGATGTGAGTTTGCATCACAGCCTAGGATAAGGTCCCATCTTTCTTTCCTGACTTTTCTGACAAGTCTCCTTGTTATCTCGCATGGGTTATTATTCGCTGCGTCGTCTGGCATGTAAGTCGATGCCATCAGCAGCGGGGAGTCATTTTGGCCCTCGAATTTGACCGTAGTTTGGTCTTCGGCACTTAAAGTGGGTACGAGGAATAGGTTAATTTCTTCCTAGCTACAATACAGGTTCTTATCCTACTTACGTTACCGTTTGGGTTTGAGAAGTAGGTGGTCACTCCTTTATTGTTCAGCCCCTGTACTCGACCCCGGCAAAGCCATGGCTCTTGTACAAGGGCGATGTCCATCTTCCCCGTTGAGAGGAGGAAGATTACCGTGGTGTAGGTTTATTTGTACCACTTTCATGGCGGCCAGGACGTTCTTTACCATTCTTGCTGCATGTTGCCAGGATTCGCAGTTTACAGCGGGTAATACCCACTCTGATTTTGAAGTCCTGTAAACGCAACACTTGCTGTTCACCCATCTCTATAATTTCCCAGTCCTGACTATGCAGGTCTGGGTTGAGATTCTGTAGGCTACACTCTATCCAGTCCTTCGGGACGTATGGTCCCTGGTAGTGGATGCTTTCTTTGGGTGTAGTCATATTAAGGATTGCCCCTTTATCTACGACACGTAGGTCGGCGTTTGGCCATGGGGCATCCGTCTTGGCAATGAGTTGTTCAAACCAATCAAGGGTTTGCTTATGGTCGCACTGAAGGAGTATGTTACCCTTGAGGGTGGTCAGCTGTCCGAAGAAGGGGATGACTTTCTCCTTCTTCAGGATGGTGTCATTCACACCACTCACGATTCTTAGCTCGGTGTATTTCCATTGGTCGTCCGAGAGCTTCCGCTCTGGATTGCCAAAGTCAACCACTGCGACTCGGTATCCTTGGCTTACTATCGTCTGTTCTGCACCATGTGTTCGCGAGCTCTTGCGAGTTTGCCCTTTTCCTTCTCTGAGAGGGAATTAGGCTCGCGACCTTTCAATCTACTCGCGAGCCTTTTGGCATTGCCGCGTTGCTTGCTGGGGATTTTCGGGACTGGATTGTGGTCTATGGTTATGAACGTTTTTGCACTATCCAGTGTCGAATTCGCTACCTCAGTTGAAGTTCTTGGTGAGGTGTCCTTCTTTTTCGGAGGGTGGGTATTACCCAGGAAGGACGAGGACACTGGAGAAGGAAGGAAGACACCGGGACAGATATCAAAAAAAAAGGAACAAAACGGATAAGTACCCCGTTGTGGGATTTGGTTTACTTTGGTTTTTTTTATATATATATATTTACGTATCAATGTATGTAAATACACACCAGGATATTCCTGTGTTTGTACGTACAAAGTGAATTGGTGAAAGGTTTGGGGAGACTCCAGCGGGAGCCCCAACCAGCGAAAATTTTACCGTGCGTAGCGCCCAGAAAGGTGCATTGTGATCGCGGAAATTCCCGTTTGTGCGTGAAGTGATATTCGATAGGCAAAGTCCACCAGCGGTTCGCGGCACAAAGGCTGCATCGGTTTTTTTTAATTCCCCGTAGCTTTCGGTGCCAGAGGCGCACCTCGCGTTTGTTTGGTGGGGGTATTCGGCGTCGTGTGGGGACCCATACGTGTTGAGAGTGTTTTCTGTGTGGGGACAGTTGGCCACCGAGCCCAAGCAAATTTTTGCTGGGTGAAAGTCAATCCCAAGGGATTGACGTGAGGGCGGAGGTTCGCAAGAACCGACGCACATATCGGGTTTCCCCTAATTTCTAGGGAGAAATATATATATACCGGGCGGGGTATATATATATAGATATACTTAATTATAGAGTGGGTTTCGTCGTTCCCGACGAAAGACGACGTGGCGCCCACTTCCTTCGGGAAGGTCGATTTTTTTGAATTTTGTTTTGGGGACCCATCCCAGCTGAGTTGTGCGGGGCCGGAGGTCTTTTGGGACCACCAGGTGTCGCTAGTTGCGCGACATTTTTTCGCCCAATGTGGGGAAAGATTTTGGGACCCTTGGGGACTAAGTTAAATTTTTTTTTGAAACGGGACCTCGGGTTTTTTTTATTTTCAATAATTTTTTCTTTAAATTTTTTTTTATTTTTTTTCTTTAATTTTTTGTTATATTTTCCTTGGTGGTTGGGTTTATTTTATATTTTCATTTACCCTATATATAATTATATTATTTTTATTATCGTTTTTATATTTTATACATACTTATTTTTATATTGTTTCTTTTAATATTTACATATATTATATTTTATCTTGTTTTTTGACTTTACATTTTTTTGATTTTTATATGCGTTTTTTTTGCCCTTTTCTGAATATTTTTATACATACTTTTATTCCATACTTTTTGGTTTTTTTTATTTTGGTTTTGGATTTTTTCGATTTTGGGGCTTGTGAATTTTGTTGATTTTGATCTTGGATTTTTTATTTTCTTTTTGCTTTTAGTTTTGGTTTTTGTATTTTTTTTTATTTATTTGGTTTTTGGGTCTTTTTGATTTTGATTTTCGATTGCTTTATTTTGCTTTTTGATTTTGGTTTTTGCGGTTTTTTTTGGTTTTGGATTTTTTTTACTTGATTTTGTGTTTTTTGATTTTTTTCTGATTTTGGTTGCATTTTATGTGAATTCGGTTTTGGATTTTTTTTTTGATTTTGGTTTTGATTTTGGATTTTTTTTTTTTATTTTTTTTTATTGTTTTTTTGATCTTGTTTTGAGGGGAGGTTTGAATTTTGTCTCAAGTTGTTCTCGTGGACCTGAGTTTGCCGCATGAGGATGGAGATCAATAGATTGTCTCATTAGGAGTTGACCTACGAGGTCGTGTGTCGAGGCCTGAAGGCCGGCACGGTGGAAGCGATGAGGCAGTCGCTCAGGGCCGCGAGGTTGCTGGAGCGGAGAGGGTCATTCGAGGCGATTGAGTACCCTTTCAAGTTTTCGCAGGATAGCGAGGCCGTGGTGGCAAAAATTTAAGAGATCGAGGATCTGCTGGTACAAGCCTCCTACAAGCCTCCTCAGAATTTAAAAAGGTGGCAAAGAAGATCGAATGGGCTACGTTGCGACTCGCGCAGTCACATCCCGTGTCGGAGGAGGATGAGGACCAGAAGAAGCAACTCAATACGGAGTTGGCCATTTTGTTGGCGCACCTGGAAGGGGACGAGGCTCTCGAGGAAGAAGAGGAGAAGGAAATGCAGATGAGGACCACAGGAGGAGAAAGTGGAGGACAAGCCTCTCCGCTCAAGACCGCCAGATCAGGAACATCAACATTAAATACGGAAGAACCAGCAAAGCCAGTCCAGGCGATGGCGGAAAAAGTGGAAAACCTGTCCAAGTGGGGACTGAGTTTTACCGGAGATCGCTGCGGTGCATCCGTCAACTCGTTTCTCGAGCGGGTGGGAGAGTTACGGGAAGCTAGGGGGGTGAGTGAGTCCCAGTTGTTCAGGTCGGCAGTGGATCTTTTTAGTGGAAAGTGTAGGGCGGTTAGGAGGTCGGTTAGTTCCTGGGAAGAGTTGGTGAGGGAACTCAAGTTAGAGTTTCTCCCTCCCAATTACGATGATTTATTGCTGGAGGAAATCAGACGCCGCACACAGGGCATGGAAAAATCCATCGGGGTATACGGGGCGATTATGAGCAGTATGTTCGGTCGCCTCGCGGAACCCCTGACGGAGCGTAGGAAACTCGGCATCCTGCAAAGGAATTTGGCCCCGTTCTATCAGACCCAGCTGGGTCTGGCGGAGCCAAAAACCATCTCGGATTTGGTCGCACTAGGAAGGAAGCTGGAAATGGTGCGGGCAAACGTAGATGCGTTCGCACCACCAGCCACATCAAGAGCGAAGAATCTGCTGGAGCCAGATCTCGCCTACGTGGCGGCAGAGGAGCCGAAACTTGCTGCAGTCCAGAAGGAGCCACCACATACCGTCCGGAGGGAGTCACAGCGGAGCGTTCCTCGAGGGTCAGCGTCCACTAAATATCAAGAGCCGTCGTCCATCAGGCACTAGGAGCCACCCTCTGTCGTACACAGGACATCACCACCATCCAGATACAGAGATCCACCATCAACTGCGCGAAGGGATTCGCCAATAGTGGTTCGGCGCGACCGACCACCAACGAGACATCTGCGTTGCTTTAACTGCAACCAGGAGGGACTTATGTCGAACGTATATTCCGCGCCGAGGCGGTGTTATGGGTGTGGGAAGGTTGGCGTGATTCGGCGGTTGCCTGCTGGCAATCAGTCAGGGGCGTGTGTTCATGTAGGTTTCACATAAGAAGTTCAGGATAACGATGTACGCCTGTATTTAGGAGTTAGCTTGTATGGGGTTAGGATGGTAGGGCTTGTAGATTCCGGGTCATCGCGTACTATCGTTGGTAGGGAAGGTTGGAGAATGTTGAAGGATTTAGGGCTTAGATTAGCACAGGGAAAAATCAGTAGGGTAGTTTTAGCAAACGGCGCAGGAATAGGGATAGGTGGGACTGTGTGTGTACCAATTGAGGTGCGTGGAAAAACCCACATGTTTGACTGCTTGGTCATCGCCTCTCTACCCCAAATCTTAATTTTGGGGGAGGATTTTCTTTCACGAGCGGGAGTGGTGTTAGACATGGGGTCGGGTGAATGGAGCTTCCGTCGTTCATTTTTGCAATTCGACAGCAACAGCAGCCAGCAGCACATCAGCAAAAAAAAAGAAAAAATGCCACCAATCAATTTATGCAAGCCGGACGTCTTTCAAACTGCACAGGTATGTAGGTCGGCCATAGGTAGTGGTCATTTTAGTATTAAAAAAAATAAAGGCTCAATAAGCTGCAAGACAGTAGAGCATCATGAAGCTCTTAAGAGGTGTCTAAAGCGTTCGATGACGGAGTTCTTCTCCTTCACACCGAAGGTAGAAAAACTTCAGACAAAATTACTAAAGATCGCTGCACCGCTCGAAGCGGATGAGATTTTCCAACTGCTCAAAGAGCAAGTGTGTGACGGTCTCGAGTTCGTCGGGGTCAAGCCCTTCACCACAGCCAAGGCAAAAAGAGAGGGACGGAAATTACCGTTCTTCATTGTACAGCTGTCTCCCAATAGCAAAGTAGATAAGCTAAAAGATATAAAAACATTAGCTGACTATGATTGCGTATGGGAAAGTATTAAAACGCGCGACGGCATTATACAATGCGTTCGCTGCCAAAGGTTTGGGCACGCCGCGTCGAACTGCCAGATGCGGCCTCGATGCGTGAAGTGCAGTGAAAACCACAAGGCGGAGGAATGCCCGCTGGGGAAAGAGGGAGCTGCTGACAAAAGTCAGCTCAAGTGCGTTCTCTGCGGAAACGCGGGGCACACCGCTAACTCTCGGGGTTGCCCTAAGTTCCAAGAGCGGAAAGCAAAGACGGTTCTGCAGAAGCAGCCCTACTTTTATTCCATACTTTTTGGTTTTTTTTATTTTGGTTTTGGATTTTTTCGATTTTGGGGCTTGTGAATTTTGTTGATTTTGATCTTGGATTTTTTATTTTCTTTTTGCTTTTAGTTTTGGTTTTTGTATTTTTTTTTATTTATTTGGTTTTTGGGTCTTTTTGATTTTGATTTTCGATTGCTTTATTTTGCTTTTTGATTTTGGTTTTTGCGGTTTTTTTTGGTTTTGGATTTTTTTTACTTGATTTTGTGTTTTTTGATTTTTTTCTGATTTTGGTTGCATTTTATGTGAATTCGGTTTTGGATTTTTTTTTTGATTTTGGTTTTGATTTTGGATTTTTTTTTTTTATTTTTTTTTATTGTTTTTTTGATCTTGTTTTGAGGGGAGGTTTGAATTTTGTCTCAAGTTGTTCTCGTGGACCTGAGTTTGCCGCATGAGGATGGAGATCAATAGATTGTCTCATTAGGAGTTGACCTACGAGGTCGTGTGTCGAGGCCTGAAGGCCGGCACGGTGGAAGCGATGAGGCAGTCGCTCAGGGCCGCGAGGTTGCTGGAGCGGAGAGGGTCATTCGAGGCGATTGAGTACCCTTTCAAGTTTTCGCAGGATAGCGAGGCCGTGGTGGCAAAAATTTAAGAGATCGAGGATCTGCTGGTACAAGCCTCCTACAAGCCTCCTCAGAATTTAAAAAGGTGGCAAAGAAGATCGAATGGGCTACGTTGCGACTCGCGCAGTCACATCCCGTGTCGGAGGAGGATGAGGACCAGAAGAAGCAACTCAATACGGAGTTGGCCATTTTGTTGGCGCACCTGGAAGGGGACGAGGCTCTCGAGGAAGAAGAGGAGAAGGAAATGCAGATGAGGACCACAGGAGGAGAAAGTGGAGGACAAGCCTCTCCGCTCAAGACCGCCAGATCAGGAACATCAACATTAAATACGGAAGAACCAGCAAAGCCAGTCCAGGCGATGGCGGAAAAAGTGGAAAACCTGTCCAAGTGGGGACTGAGTTTTACCGGAGATCGCTGCGGTGCATCCGTCAACTCGTTTCTCGAGCGGGTGGGAGAGTTACGGGAAGCTAGGGGGGTGAGTGAGTCCCAGTTGTTCAGGTCGGCAGTGGATCTTTTTAGTGGAAAGTGTAGGGCGGTTAGGAGGTCGGTTAGTTCCTGGGAAGAGTTGGTGAGGGAACTCAAGTTAGAGTTTCTCCCTCCCAATTACGATGATTTATTGCTGGAGGAAATCAGACGCCGCACACAGGGCATGGAAAAATCCATCGGGGTATACGGGGCGATTATGAGCAGTATGTTCGGTCGCCTCGCGGAACCCCTGACGGAGCGTAGGAAACTCGGCATCCTGCAAAGGAATTTGGCCCCGTTCTATCAGACCCAGCTGGGTCTGGCGGAGCCAAAAACCATCTCGGATTTGGTCGCACTAGGAAGGAAGCTGGAAATGGTGCGGGCAAACGTAGATGCGTTCGCACCACCAGCCACATCAAGAGCGAAGAATCTGCTGGAGCCAGATCTCGCCTACGTGGCGGCAGAGGAGCCGAAACTTGCTGCAGTCCAGAAGGAGCCACCACATACCGTCCGGAGGGAGTCACAGCGGAGCGTTCCTCGAGGGTCAGCGTCCACTAAATATCAAGAGCCGTCGTCCATCAGGCACTAGGAGCCACCCTCTGTCGTACACAGGACATCACCACCATCCAGATACAGAGATCCACCATCAACTGCGCGAAGGGATTCGCCAATAGTGGTTCGGCGCGACCGACCACCAACGAGACATCTGCGTTGCTTTAACTGCAACCAGGAGGGACTTATGTCGAACGTATATTCCGCGCCGAGGCGGTGTTATGGGTGTGGGAAGGTTGGCGTGATTCGGCGGTTGCCTGCTGGCAATCAGTCAGGGGCGTGTGTTCATGTAGGTTTCACATAAGAAGTTCAGGATAACGATGTACGCCTGTATTTAGGAGTTAGCTTGTATGGGGTTAGGATGGTAGGGCTTGTAGATTCCGGGTCATCGCGTACTATCGTTGGTAGGGAAGGTTGGAGAATGTTGAAGGATTTAGGGCTTAGATTAGCACAGGGAAAAATCAGTAGGGTAGTTTTAGCAAACGGCGCAGGAATAGGGATAGGTGGGACTGTGTGTGTACCAATTGAGGTGCGTGGAAAAACCCACATGTTTGACTGCTTGGTCATCGCCTCTCTACCCCAAATCTTAATTTTGGGGGAGGATTTTCTTTCACGAGCGGGAGTGGTGTTAGACATGGGGTCGGGTGAATGGAGCTTCCGTCGTTCATTTTTGCAATTCGACAGCAACAGCAGCCAGCAGCACATCAGCAAAAAAAAAGAAAAAATGCCACCAATCAATTTATGCAAGCCGGACGTCTTTCAAACTGCACAGGTATGTAGGTCGGCCATAGGTAGTGGTCATTTTAGTATTAAAAAAAATAAAGGCTCAATAAGCTGCAAGACAGTAGAGCATCATGAAGCTCTTAAGAGGTGTCTAAAGCGTTCGATGACGGAGTTCTTCTCCTTCACACCGAAGGTAGAAAAACTTCAGACAAAATTACTAAAGATCGCTGCACCGCTCGAAGCGGATGAGATTTTCCAACTGCTCAAAGAGCAAGTGTGTGACGGTCTCGAGTTCGTCGGGGTCAAGCCCTTCACCACAGCCAAGGCAAAAAGAGAGGGACGGAAATTACCGTTCTTCATTGTACAGCTGTCTCCCAATAGCAAAGTAGATAAGCTAAAAGATATAAAAACATTAGCTGACTATGATTGCGTATGGGAAAGTATTAAAACGCGCGACGGCATTATACAATGCGTTCGCTGCCAAAGGTTTGGGCACGCCGCGTCGAACTGCCAGATGCGGCCTCGATGCGTGAAGTGCAGTGAAAACCACAAGGCGGAGGAATGCCCGCTGGGGAAAGAGGGAGCTGCTGACAAAAGTCAGCTCAAGTGCGTTCTCTGCGGAAACGCGGGGCACACCGCTAACTCTCGGGGTTGCCCTAAGTTCCAAGAGCGGAAAGCAAAGACGGTTCTGCAGAAGCAGCCCCCAGTGAAAAATCCACTCGGGGCAGCCATAACCGTCCCCCCCAAGTGACTTACACCCAAATGGCGTCTGGTCAGAGGAGCACGGGAAAGGAGCTACCAAAGGTAGTGCCGCAGCCTTCAGTGCCAAGAGCACACGACCCAACGCCCGATTGGAAATCCTCCATTGAAAGGCCTATGGATCGGTTAGAGGAGCAGGTAGGTCAAATTCTGGCGCTCCTGCAGAACCAAGCACGTCACCAGTCTTAATGGCTGCGCAGACGGAGAGCACATATAAGATCCTTGCAGTGAATGCAAATTCATTGATAGGGATCCCGCGAAAAACGAGCTCTATAGATTGTTGGAAGATCAAAGCCCAGAGCTATTTCTGATTAGCGAAACTAAGCTAACTCAGAGAGGCACATTGGAGCACAGTAATTATAATGTTATTAGGAGAGACCGGCCCAACTCCAATGGTGGAGGCGGTGTTGCGATCTTCATTAAAAATAACATTAAACACAAAATAGTGTATAGTAGTGAAGTTCGACGGTTTCAAGAGTTGGAGGCCTGCATCGTGTGCATTTCTCTCCGCAGTGGAAAGAAGCTGTATGCGGTGTCGTTCTACTCCTCCGGCTGCCCTAGTTCCAGAACGACTATATCAGAGCTCGATTCACTCTTTCGATGTCTAAGACTGGACTCGGAGGGGATTATTTAATTTTGGCCGGGGACTTAAATGCCCGACATGGATATTGGGGAAACATAGTTTCCAATTATAGAGGGGACCAGCTTTACAACTGGTATTGCTTACACAGTGTCGAGTATAGACTCGATTTGAAAGCAACAGAGATCTCGTCATATCCTAGAAGCGGTTCTTGCTTGGATATCCTGCTCTTTGACGCAAGACTGCAGCTGACTGACACAAACTCACAAACGGTAAACTGTTTGAACACTTTCGTGTATCTCAGCGACCATTGCGGACTCAGTGCCGAAATCAAGATCCCCAACGATATTGCGGAATTAGGAGAGTTTGTTCAAACGTATCCCTACAATTACAGTAGGACACGCTGGACACGCTTCTCCAGACAAATGACGAGTGCAGTTTCTCCGAATGCGCTCCACATACCGTCCAATAGAAACTTGTCAAACGAGGAGATTGGCATGTATCTTATACAATTGGACGAGACAATAAAACGAACGATGGACAGTACGATACCACGGTATACACGAACAAATAACGAAAACTTGTACCCCAATACGACTATAGACGCACTACATCAACGGAAAAGTAGACTCCTGTCAAGATTAAAAACCTTGTACAGACAGTTTACTGACAGACGAGATGAGGAAATTAGGACACTGAAATCGCTCATCAAAAACATTCAAACATTAATTGTTCAGAACTACAGGCTTTCTGTTAACATGCATTGGAACAATAAGATTCGGGCTGTAAGATCCAACAACCCGAGCATGTTCCCGCAAATAAACAAATTCTTTCGCAGTAAGCGTAGCGATCTTCCGTGTCTTAAGCTCCCCAGAACGACGGACAATGAACAAATACTGACTACAGCAGGTATTGATCCAGATAGCGCCGTACTCGACGATAACTTCTTTGTGGTCGAATTCCCGCAAGAAAAAATGGAGGTACTAGGTGCGGTCTTTCAGGAAGTGTATAAGGTGAATGTGAGTGTTCGCCCAAACCACGACCTGGAGAACTGCGTACAATCTAGCAACTCGCAACTTCGAGAAGACATGCAACAATGGCGATCTGAGAACTTCGGCTTTGTCGTGTTCAATGAAGATAACATGGCAGATAATATCATCGCCGACGAAGGGGTTCTTCCCCCGTTCATAGCGAAAACAAAGCTCCAAGCGGTCTTCGAATCACTTAAGAAGAAAAAGTCAGTTGGAATCGACGGGATCTCGAACATTGTGCTAAGACATCTCCCCCTAGATCTGGTTAAGATGTACACTATCCTGTTTAACAATGCTCTGAATAATGCACATTATCCGGAACATTGGAAAACTGCGATTGTGCAACCCATATCCAAGAGAGGTAAAGATTCTTCGAGTCCGTGCAATCTCAGGTCAATTAGTCTCCTTCCGAACATCAGCAAGGTATTCGAGAAGGTGATAAATAGAGCTCTGACCAACTGGACAGAGGACAAACATATTATTCCGGATAACCAATTCGGTTTCAAAGCGGGGCATGACACTATTCATGCCGCGTCGAAACTGGTGTCGGATATCCAATGGAACAAGAGCCAGAAACAATGTACGGGTGCCTGCCTGATTGACCTGGAGAAGGCCTTCGACACCGTATGATTATAAGGACTTTTTTACAAGCTCAATGGGCTAGGCATTAGTAAACCATTGCTGTACCTACTGTGTAACATGCTTACTGGTAGAAGGTTCGTCGTCAAGAATGGCAATGTGACCTCTGCAGGTATTTTTGAAGTAAAAAATGGTCTCCAACAGGGTGCCGTTAATTCGCCGATCCTGTACAACATTTTCTTGAGCGATCTGATAAGTTCTCTTCCTCACGTAATTGCGTATGCCGACGACTTGATTGTGTACAGATCAGGCAAAAAGATCGAGGACATCACTACTCTCGCGCAGGGTGACTTTGACTCATTCATGAGAAGTTGTGATGACTGTAAGTTGAATATCAACTTTCAGAAGTCGGAAACCATACTGGTCAGGACCCCGATGTATAAGGCTTCGGCGGATACAAAAAAGAATTGGCGAAAGTTCTCAATTGTTGGGAGTCACGGGCAACCATTGGCGCAAAGGACTGTAGTCAGATACCTGGGGATCTGGCTGGATCAATATCTATATTTTAACAAACATGTAGATGCTGCTGTGGCCCGAGCCCGAGGCGCTTTCGCTCTTACAAAGAGACTGTTTTACAACAGCCAACTCGATGCGAGGGTGAAGGTGATTTGCTACATGGCCCTCATCCGGCCAATGCTCACCTATGGCTGTCCCGTGTGATTCAACGTGAGTGCAAGCTTGATGGAAAAGATTCGGGTGTTTGAGAGGGCTTGTCTTAGGGCTTGCCTTCGCCTTTACAGAACACCAGAGTCCCAGTACAGAAAATTCAAAAACTCCAATGAGGTCTTATACAACGGGGCGAACCTGATACGAGTGGACAATTTCCTGGTGAAATTGATTCGAGGCCATACAGCCAGAACGATGAACTCGGCCAACAACCTGATCTCTGGGGCTTACTGCACCAATTCTCAGTACCATGAAAGGCTACGTCATAGCGGCTTCGTCCTCCCAGAAGCATTCCTCCACAAACACGGTCTGATACAAAATGAAAATGCGGTACCGCTCCTCTTCCTGTGGATGGGCGACTCAACCACGACCGTTCCGTCGCACAACGAGCTGAGGAGGGTCTCCTCCTGTTCAGTACGACGGTATCAAGGCGAGATGTTCGGGATGTTGCAATGCAACACCGAAAATTCTGGTGGCTGTGCAGTGAGGGAACTCAATCATCGAACCCTTTAGACCCGGGTTAAAAATTGGCAGTGCATATCGGTCTTTGTCTTGCAGCTGATTAAACGCTATTTTATCAGCCGCAACCTATGGCCGATCTACATATCTTAGTGTAGTTTTTAGGGTAGTGTTAACTTGTATATATGTATATAAAAACAAAAATAAAATAAAAAAAAAAAAAAAAAATATGTATGCATGTTTAGTTTAAGGTAGTTTAAGTTATTTTAAGGTAATAAGTAAGTTAGTATATAAGTTTTAGTAAAATCAGTTCTGATATTAAGTTTTTTCTAATTTTCTTAATCTTAAATTACGGTTAAATTTATTTACTTTTAAAAATGCATTGTTAGGTTAAGTCGAAAGACATAGTTTAAGATTAAGTTTAGCTTAGAGTGCCCACCTAGGGTCAGTAAGTTAGAAGTAGTAAAAATGTTCGTCCAACTAGTTTTAAGCATTTTTGTCTAGTATTTAAGTGTTTGTTATGAATTCAGCAAATAAAAATGAACTAAAATGAAAAAAAGGGCTTAGATTAGCACAGGGTCAGATCAGTAGGGTAGTTTTAGCAAACGGTGCAGGAGTAGGGATAGATGGGACAGTGTGTGTACCAATTGAGGTGCGTGGAAAAATCCACATGTTTGACTGCTTGGTCATCGCCTCTCTACCCCAAATCTTAATTTTGAGGGCGGATTTTCTTACACGAGCGGGAGTGGTGTTGGACATGGGCTCGGGTGAATGGAGTTTCCGTCGTCAGCCAACCGTCGGCGTGTCCGCCATTATGGAGAGAGCAGATTTGGATGCGAACCAAGAAAGACAGTTGGCTACCCTTGTGGAAGGAGCCTTTGGTGATATGCCAGAAGGTTTTGGTTGCACCCAATTGGTCGAACACAAAATTAGGACGTCGTGTGAACCAATTAAGCAGAGATACTATCCAGTGTCTCCTGCGGTTCAGCGGCATATAGATAGTGAGTTAGAGGACATGTTGAAGAACGAGGTAATCGAGAAATGGAGCAGTCCGTGGGCTTCTCCGATCGTAATGATCAAGGAGAAGGACGACTCGTTTTGTTTCTGTGTTGATTACCGCAAACTCAACAAGGTTACGGAAAGGGATGCTTACCCCCTGCCGTACATAACATCCACTCAAGCAAGCTTCGGAACGCCAGATACTTATCTTCGTTGGACATCAAGTCCGCATATTGGCAAATTCCAGTGGAGGAAAAATCGCGGCAATACACGGCCTTTGCGGTCCCAAATAGGGGTCTTTTCCAATTTAGGAGGATGCCTTTTGGGTTGCATAACGTGGCAGCGATTTATCGACACGGTACTAGGTCCCGACCTAGAACCACATGTGTTCGTATACCTCGATGATATCATCGTGGCTACGAACGAATTTGAGAAACACCTGTCTATTTTGAGGGAAGTATTCGATCGTCTTCGGAGAGCCAGGTTGAAACTCGGCAAAGATAAATGTAATTTCTGCATGTCCTCTCTTAGGTATTTAGGATACGTGGTCGACCGTCAGGGGTTGCACGTTGACCCGGAAAAAGTATCTAGCATGGTTAGGATTCCTGCGCCGAGGAATGTTAGGGAGGTTAGGAGTTTCCTAGGGACTATCTCGTGGTATCGACGCTTCATACCAAACTTCGCGCTCAAGAAGAGCACCAAGTTTTCCTGGACGGACAAGTGCTAGGGGAGTTTCAGAAGGACAAAGGAGTGCCTTTTTTTTTTATTTCATTTTTATTTTATTACTTCGTAACAATCTTATATGCTAGACAAAAATGCTTAAAACTAGTTGGGACGAACAGTGATATTATATTTTAACTTACTGGCCCTCGGCGGGCACTCTAAGCTAAGCCTAATCTTAAAATATCTTTCGACTTAGCATAACAAATATTGTTTATAATATTTGAAAAATTATTATCTTTAAAAAAATTAGTAATAATTATCTAGGGGGAGATGTTTTAGCACAATGTTCGAGATACCCTCGATTCCAACTGACTTTTTCTTCTTAAGTGATTCGAAGACCGCTTGGAGCTCTGTCTTCGATATGAACGGGGGATGAACCCCTTCGTCGGCGATGACTTTATCTGCCATGTTATCTTCATTGAACACGACAAAGCCGAAGTTATCAGATCGCCATTGTTGCATGTCTTCTCGAAGTTGCGAGTTGCTAGTTTGTACGCAGTTCTCCAGGTCGTGGTTTGGGCGAACACTCACATTCACCTTATACACTTCCTGAAAGACCGCGCCTAGTACCTCCATTTTTTCTTGCGGGTCTTCGACCACAAAGAAGTTATCGTCGAGTACCGCGTTATCTGGATCAATACCTGCTGTAGTCAGTATTTGTTCGTTGTCCGTCGTTCTGGGAAGCTTAAGCCACGGAAGATCGCTACGCTTACTGCGAAAGAATTTGTTTATTTGCGGGAACATGCTCGGGTTGTTGGATCTAACAGCCCGAATCTTATTGTTCCAATGCAAGTGAACAGAAACTCTGTAATTTTGGACAATTAGTGTTTGAATGTTCGTAATGAGCGATTTCAGTGTCCTAATTTCCTCATCTCGTCTGTCAGTAAACCGTCTATACAAAGTTTTTAATCTTGACAGCAGCCTACTTTTTTGTTGGTGGAGCGCGTCTATAGTCGCATTGCGGTACAGGTTTTCGTTGTTTGTGCGTGTATACCGTGGTATAGTACTGTCCATTGGTCGTTTTATTGTCTCGTCCAATTGTATAAGATACATGTCAATCTCCTCGTCTGACAAGTTTCTATTGGACGGTATGTGGAGCGCTTTCGAGGAGACTGCTCTCGTCATTTGTCTGGAGAAGCGTGTCCAGCGTGTCCTACTGTAATTGTAGGGATACGTTTGAACAAACTCTCCTAATTCCGCAATATCGTTGGGGATCTTGATTTCGGCACTGAGTCCGCAATGGTCACTGAGGTACACGAAGGTGTTCAAACAGTTTACCGTTTGTTCGTTTGTGTCTGTCAGCTGCAGTCTTGCGTCAGATAGCAGGAG
The DNA here is from genome assembly GCA_907269125.1 of Eristalis pertinax. Lineage (NCBI taxonomy): Eukaryota > Metazoa > Arthropoda > Insecta > Diptera > Syrphidae > Eristalis > Eristalis pertinax. The sequence continues at coordinate 79,712,546 of OU026145.1, read as the reverse complement.
ATCCAGATATGAACCGCTTCTGGGGTATGACGAGATCTCTGTTGCCTTCAAATCGAGTCTATACACGACACTGTGTAAGCAATACCAGTTGTAAAGCTGGTCCCCTCTATAATTGGAAACTATGTTTCCCCAATATCCATGTCGGGCATTTAAGTCCCCCGCCAAAATGAAATAATCCCCTCCGAGTCCAGTCTTAGACATCGAAAGAGTGAATCGAGCTCTGATATAGTGGTTCTGGAACTAGGGCAGCCGGAGGAGTAGACCGACACCGCATACAGCTTCTTTCCACTGCGGAGAGAAATGCACACGATGCAGGCCTCCAACTCTTGAAACCGTCGTACTTCACTGCTATACACTACTTTGTGTTCAATGATATTTTTAATGAAGATCGCAACACCGCCTCCACCATTGGAGTTGGGCCGGTCTCTCCTAATAACATTATAATTACTGTGCTCCAATGTGCCTCTCTGGGTTAGCTTAGTTTCACTAATCAGAAATAGCTCAGGGCTTTGATCGTCCAACAATCTATAGAGCTCGTTTTTTCGCGGGATCCCTATCAATGAATTTGCATTCACTGCAAGGATCTTATATGTGCTCTCCGTCTGCGCAGCCATTAAGACTGGTGACGTGCTTGGTTCTGCAGGAGCGCCAGAATTTGGCCTACCTGCTCCTCTAACCGATCCATACGCCTTTCAATGGAGGATTTCCAATCGGGCCTTGGATCGTGTGCCCTTGCCACTGAGACTTGCGGCGCTACCTTTGGTAGTTTCTGCTTTTCCGTGTTTCTCTGGCCAGACGTCATTTGGGCATAGGTCAATTGAGGGGTGACGGTTATGGCTGCCCCTAGTGGATATTTCACTGGGACTGCTTCTGGTTCCCCGCGTTCCCGCAGAGTACGCATTTGATCTGACTCTTGTCAGCTGCTCCCTCTTTCCCCAGCGGGCAATCCTCCGCCTTGTGGTTTTCACTGCACTTCACGCATCGAGGCTGCATTTGGCAGTTCGACGCGGCGTGCCCAAACCCTTGGCAGCGAACGCATTGGATAATGCCAGCACTCCTTCGTATACTTTCCCATATGCAATCCCAGTCTTCCAATGTCTTGATATCATTTAGATTACCGGGTTTGCTTGTGGGTGTCATCTGTACAATGTAGAAGGGTAATTGCCGCCCCTCTCTCTTTACCTTTGCTGTGGCTTGACCCCGACGATCTCGACACCGTCACACACTTGCTCTTTGAGCAGTTGGAAGACCTTCTCCGCTCCGAGCGGCACGGTTAACTTCAGCAGAATTGTCTGAAGTTTTTCTACCTTCGGTGTGAAGGAGAAGAACTCCGTCGTCGAACGCTTTAAACACGTCATAAGAGCATTATGCTGATTAACTGTCTTGCAGCGGATTGCATATTTTTCGGCGCCTTTATTTTTTCTAATACTAAAGTTACCACTACCTACGGCCCTCCTACATACCTGTGCAGTTTGTAGAATGTCCGGCTTGAAAATATTGATGGGTGGCACTTTTTCTTTCTTTGTTGTTTGTTGCTGTGGCTGATGTACTGCTGGATTTTTTTGTTGTTGAGCTGCTGTCTGTTGCTGCTGCTGTCTGTTGCTGCTGCTTCTGTCGCTGTGTTAGTGCTTGTTGTTGTTGCTGAGCTGCCTTCTGTTGTTGTTGCTTTTTCTGCATTTTTGCAGATTGTTGTTGCTGCATAAACTTTTGCAGCTGATTCAGGTCTGGCAATTGTTGTTGTTGTTGCCCGACCTGTTTGAATCTTTCTTCCTCCTCCTTCCTTCTCCTTGCGTGAGTACTTAATCGAAGTGTTCTGATCTCATGGAGGAGTCAGCAAAGGAGTGCCTGGTTACTGCCCCGATCCTAACCTGCCCGGATTTTGAGCGTCCTTTTGTTGTGCAAGCCGACGCCTCGGACTACGGTATAGGAGCAGTGCTCAGTCAAACGTTCGAAGAAGGGGAAAAGGCGATATGCTATTTGAGCAGGTCTCTGAACAGAAGCGAAAGAAACTACTCGACAACGGAGAAGGAGTGTTTGGCCGTACTCTGGGCCGTTGAGAAATTGCGACCGTATATCGAAGGTGTTCGATTTACGGTCGTGATGGATCACTATTCCCTGGTATGGTTAATTAATCTGAAGGACCCTTGCGGTAGATTAGCGAGGTGGGCGGTTAAGCTGCAGCAGTATGATTTCGAAATCATACATAGGAAGGGGAAGGAACACGTACTTCCGGATATGCTCTCTAGGACCGTAGAGGTGGCGGCAGGTAGGAACCCCGAATTTCGGATCCGTGGATCCAAAAAATGATGCAAATTGCACGTAACAATAAAACTTATATTGTGCATCGTCTTTCCCAGTGAGGTAAATTAAAACGGCGAACACCCCACCAAAGGTTCGGTAGCCCTGTTGACAAAAACATCTGCACGGGAGTTTTCGCGATGTTAGTGACAGCGGCCCAAATTCAACGGGTGTACTTATAAGGTAAGGTACCAACACCACTCGCTTACAGCCGGTGAGCAAGTGGTAAACACCAACACAAAAGAAGAGTGGAGAGAAACGCGAGAGTACGAAATGGTATTCAAAACCTCTTCACAAATTCTCCAGAGTCGCCGTACCTTCTCCACGCCTAAAAGTAGACAATAAAATAAAGGCATTATAAAATCAGCGTGTTATATAATGCCAAAATAATTCATACAACACTAATATCTTGGAAACAAATAGATAATCACCATAAAACGTCAAATACATATACATATACTACATACACAGTCAATATGACATCTAATAATAACGAGCAATAACACAATAATAATATGATTAAAAAGGAAATATAACACAATAAAAACAGATCACGGAAGAGTGCATATCATCGGGCGATCATCTCGATGAGTGCAGAAGAGTGCGTGAATGGAGAGAGTGACTGAGTCAACGAGGGAGTTTGCTAGTGCATTGTATGAGATTCCCTCTGCACTGGCAACCAACTGGTATGAATGTCGTAATTGGAGGTTGCCGGGGCATTGGACGAGATTCCCTTTGCGCCGGTAGCTACGATCAGCTGTTCGAATGGTGGAACGATTTCGGCACACGCACTCAACACACACTCAACCGCCCCTATAGAGACTGGCCAGCGGCTGATGGCGCGTATGAAAAGACCCGCAATGAGTGCGGCAAACATGTATGTATGAGGTTCGTACATGCAGAGAAATGGTATGAGAGCGATCTTCGAATGCTGAGAGATTGGAGGCGTGTCGTTGTCGAAATCGTACCGCCGTGCGTGTGACTGTATGTGTGCATGATTGCTTGCACGATGATTTTACATCGTACATGTACAGGGAATGTGTGAAAGAATGTATGGAATGTTTGTTAAGTGTGGAATGCGTGAGTGGGTAATCCATGGCGACCAAAGGGAGAGAAGTTCTGCGAGGGAAGGAAGGACGATTGCACTGGAGAAGGAAGGAAGACACCGGTCTGATTGACTTGGAGAAGGCGTTCGACACCGTTTGGTTGGATTTGATTTTGAGCGTCCTTTTGTTGTGCAAGCCGACGCCTCGGACTACGGTATAGGAGCAGTGCTCAGTCAAACGTTCGAAGAAGGGGAAAAGGCGATATGCTATTTGAGCAGGTCTCTGAACAGAAGCGAAAGAAACTACTCGACAACGGAGAAGGAGTGTTTGGCCGTACTCTGGGCCGTTGAGAAATTGCGACCGTATATCGAAGGTGTTCGATTTACGGTCGTGATGGATCACTATTCCCTGGTATGGTTAATTAATCTGAAGGACCCTTGCGGTAGATTAGCGAGGTGGGCGGTTAAGCTGCAGCAGTATGATTTCGAAATCATACATAGGAAGGGGAAGGAACACGTACTTCCGGATATGCTCTCTAGGGCCGTAGAGGTGGCGGCAGGTAGGAACCCCGAATTTCGGATCCGTGGATCCAAAAAATGATGCAAATTGCACGTAACAATAAAACTTATATTGTGCATCGTCTTTCCCAGTGAGGTAAATTAAAACGGCGAACACCCCACCAAAGGTTCGGTAGCCCTGTTGACAAAAACATCTGCACGGGAGTTTTCGCGATGTTAGTGACAGCGGCCCAAATTCAACGGGTGTACTTATAAGGTAAGGTACCAACACCACTCGCTTACAGCCGGTGAGCAAGTGGTAAACACCAACACAAAAGAAGAGTGGAGAGAAACGCGAGAGTACGAAATGGTATTCAAAACCTCTTCACAAATTCTCCAGAGTCGCCGTACCTTCTCCACGCCTAAAAGTAGACAATAAAATAAAGGCATTATAAAATCAGCGTGTTATATAATGCCAAAATAATTCATACAACACTAATATCTTGGAAACAAATAGATAATCACCATAAAACGTCAAATACATATACATATACTACATACACAGTCAATATGACATCTAATAATAACGAGCAATAACACAATAATAATATGATTAAAAAGGAAATATAACACAATAAAAACAGATCACGGAAGAGTGCATATCATCGGGCGATCATCTCGATGAGTGCAGAAGAGTGCGTGAATGGAGAGAGTGACTGAGTCAACGAGGGAGTTTGCTAGTGCATTGTATGAGATTCCCTCTGCACTGGCAACCAACTGGTATGAATGTCGTAATTGGAGGTTGCCGGGGCATTGGACGAGATTCCCTTTGCGCCGGTAGCTACGATCAGCTGTTCGAATGGTGGAACGATTTCGGCACACGCACTCAACACACACTCAACCGCCCCTATAGAGACTGGCCAGCGGCTGATGGCGCGTATGAAAAGACCCGCAATGAGTGCGGCAAACATGTATGTATGAGGTTCGTACATGCAGAGAAATGGTATGAGAGCGATCTTCGAATGCTGAGAGATTGGAGGCGTGTCGTTGTCGAAATCGTACCGCCGTGCGTGTGACTGTATGTGTGCATGATTGCTTGCACGATGATTTTACATCGTACATGTACAGGGAATGTGTGAAAGAATGTATGGAATGTTTGTTAAGTGTGGAATGCGTGAGTGGGTAATCCATGGCGACCAAAGGGAGAGAAGTTCTGCGAGGGAAGGAAGGACGATTGCACTGGAGAAGGAAGGAAGACACCGGTCTGATTGACTTGGAGAAGGCGTTCGACACCGTTTGGTTGGAGGGTCTCTTCCTCAAGCTGGTCAGACTCGGCATAAGTAAACCATTGCTATATACGATCTATGCCATGATAACAGGTAGAAAGTTCGTCGTGAAAAGTAACGGCGTAACTTCTACCACGGTCTTTGACATTAAAAATGGTCTTCAACAAGGGGCTGTTGGTTCGCCGATCTTGTTCTCAATATTCAATGCGGATCTTATAGGTTCCATGCCGCACTTAATTGCGTACGCCGACGATCTAGTAGCGTACAGATCAGGTCCGAAGGTTGAAGTAATAAATATCTTGTTGCAGCGTGACTTCGAAAAAATTCAGCGATTTTGCGACGACTGGAAGTTGATTATCAACTTCCTGAAGTGTGAAACTACCCTTTTCAGGACCCCGTTGTACACGGCACCGCGGGATACGCGCCAAAACTGGCGCAAGTTCGGCATAGTTGACCCGCAAGGACGGCCGTTAGCTGTGAAAAGTGTAGTTAGATATCTTGGCATTTGGCTGGATCAATATCTGTATTTTGACAAACATATAGATATTGCTCTGACGAAAGCCAGAAAAGCCTTTGCTGCGGCAAGGAGGTTGTTTTACAGCAGCCAACTTGATACCAGGGTGAAGGTAATCTGCTACATGGCACTCATCCGGCCAATTATGGCGTACGGTTGTCCCCTGTGGTTCAACGTGAGTCCTTCCCAGATGGAAAAGATGAGGTTGTTCGAGAGACAGTGTCTTAGGAGCTGTCTCCGTTTGTATCGTACACCCGAGTCTGAGTACAAGAGGTACTATCCTAACGAGGTCCTGTACAACGAGGCAAACCTGAACAGGATAGATAATTTTATTATTAAGCTGATCAGAAGGCACATTGCACGGGCTATGACTTCTTCCAACAGTCTGATCTTCGGGGCTTATTACCCCAATATCATGTACCATGAAAGGGTGCGCCTTAACGGCTTTATTCCTCCCGAAGCATTCCTTTATTTAGACACGATTGGCCTAATACAGGATACAGACGGATGCCCTGTTATCTTCCATGTCGTACGCCGAACAGTGGACAGGCGACTCCAATACGAACCGGATGTCGCTCGCACCCACGAGGATCTTCTTTGGTTCAGTAGAGCGATCCCCGCTCGTGACAGGAAAGAGTCTGCCAAAGAACGTCAATTTTATTGGTGGTTACACCAAAACCAGTCTCCGCCACCGCTGGCTTTTCTAGATGACCAGATAGTTAACCATGGTGGCCAACTTACATAGGTTTAAGGTAGCTATTAGGAAAAAAAAAAAAAAAAAAAAAAAATCCAAAAACATTAAAAAACGAAAAAACCAAAAAAATTAATAAAAACAAAAAATCAAAAAAAAAAAAATAAAAGGTGCACCACGGCGTATAAAATATATATGTTAGGCATATACATAAAATATACGCCCTGGTGCACGTGTCCGTACTGTTACGGACATAGTTAAGATAGTCTTAAGTTTTATGTTAGAGTAAGTAATTATAAGGTAGTTTAAGTAGTTATGTAAGTAAGTTTAGTTAGCCAAGTTTTTGAAAAAAAATTTTCTTGGCAAATGAAAAATTTATCAAAAGATTGTCGTGAAAAACTAAAAAAAAAAAAAAATAACATATATTAAGCCGAAAGGCACAGTTATAGCGTAGATTAGATTAGCTTAGAGTACCCGCATAGGGTCAGTAGGTTAGTATTAAGAACATTTGTAAATTCTTAAGTTAGTTAAGCTAGTTTTAAGTACTTTTGTCTAGCAAGTAAGTCCACAAAATTCAAATAAAACAAAATTACAAAAAAAAAAAAAAAAAAAAAAAAGTACCGCGAGTATTCTTAAAGCAGCAGTCAGCCGATTCGGTAGAGCCATTGCTGTTGACTCGACGGGACCCCGGTTCGATCCCCATTGGGGACACAACCACATATTTTCTTTTTTTTTCCGTGGCTCACACATTACCATAAGTGTGAGTGCGGAAAATGAATGACCACGAGCGGTCCGCCCGCGTAGATGCGGTCAATGACCAGCAACAACCGGTGGAAGAACCAGGCCACCAGTCAACGGTGCCCACAGAAGGCGCAGTGAAGAGGAGGAGGAAAAAAGCGTCACAAAAAATCGCAAAACGCCGCAATACCAATGCCTCACCCGAAGGGCTGCAGGGGGAAGAGCAGAGTAAGGAGGCGTCGTTGAGTTCATCAGCAGCTGAGTCAGGGGAAGAAGTAGAAGAGACGGTGCAGTACGTCTCCGATGGAGGGGAAGGCCTGTTCGCTGTTAGCAGCAACAGCTATGATTCTCTTCCCTCTGACACAGAAGATGAAATCGAGCGCGTACTTCATATGAAGCAAACGCTTGCTGAAGATATTCAGGGGAAAGTTCAGCGACTCTTGCATGAAATCAGAGAGCTGAAAGCAAGAACTATTGCGAGGAGAATGCTGGATCAGCAGAAGCAGCAACAACAACAAGTGGCAAAGAAGCAGCAGCAACAGAAGAGGGCTACAGTGCAGCAACAACAACCACCACCAGCTGAACTCCAACAGCAGCTGCTAGCATCTCAGCAACATCAAAGGCCAGCTACGCAACAGCAACCACGGCCTGAAACAAAGAAACTGCCAGCAGCACATCCACAACAACTGCCAGCAGTTCACCAACAACAGCGACCAGCAACACGGCGTTCAGCAACAAAACGTTCAGCAACACAACGTTCAGCAACACAACGTTCAGCAACACAACAGCGACAGCCGTCAGCAACCCAACAGCAGCAGCCAGCAACTCATCAGCAGCAGACAGAGAAGAAAAATCAAGTTCCGCCAATCAACATCTACAAGGCGGATGTTGAACAAACCGCCAAGATGTGCAAGGAGGCCATAGGTTCAGGTAATTTTCTCATTAGGAAATATAAAGGCGTGGATAAACACGCAATCCACTGCAAGACAGTGGAGGATTACAATGTGGTGAAGGAATATCTGAAGATGTCGGAGCTCGAGTTCTTTTCCTTCACCCCAAAAAGCGAAAAATGCCAGTCTCGGCTGTTAAAGCTCACTTGGCCGCTCGAAGCGGAGGAGGTCCTCCAACTGCTCAAAGAGCATGTGTGTGACGTTGAGTTCGTCGGGGTCAAGCCCTTCACCACAGTTAAGGCAAGAGGGAGGGGCGGAAATTGCCCTTTTATATTGTACAGATAACACCCACAATCTGGGAGAGCATACGAAGGCGCGATGGCATTGCACAATGCTTTCGCTGCCAAAAGTTCGGGCACGCCGCGTCGAACTGCCAAATGCAGCCTCGATGCGTTAAGTGCGGAGAAAACCACAGTGCGGATAATTGCTCTCTGGGGCAAGAGGGAGCAGCTGACAAGAGTCAGCTCAAATGCGTACTCTGCGGGAACGCGGGGCACACCGCTAACTATCGGGGTTGCCCTAAATTCCAGGAGCGTAAAGCAAAAATGGTTCTGCAGAAGCAGCCCCCAGTGAAAAATCTACTCGGGGCAGCCATAACCGTCACTCCTCAAGTGACCTATGCCCAAATGGCGTCTGGTCAGAGGAGTACGGGAGAGCAGCAGCTGCCGAAGGTAGTGCAGCAACCTTCAGTGCCAAGAGCACACGATCCAACGCCCGATTGGAAATCCTCCATTGAAAGGCGTATGGATCGGTTAGAGGAGCAGGTAGGCCAAATTCTGGCGCTCCTGCAGAACCAAGCACGTCACCAGTCTTAATGGCTGCGCAGACGGAGAGCACATATAAGATCCTTGCAGTGAATGCAAATTCATTGATAGGGATCCCGCGAAAAAACGAGCTCTATAGATTGTTGGACGATCAAAGCCCAGAGCTATTTCTGATTAGCGAAACCAAGCTAACCCAGAGAGGCACATTGGAGCACAGTAATTATAATGTTATTAGAAGAGACCGGCCCAACTCCAATGGTGGAGGCGGTGTTGCGATCTTCATTAAAAATAACATTAAACACAAAGTAGTTTATAGCAGTGAAGTACGACGGTTTCAGGAGTTGGAGGCCTGCATCGTGTGCATTTCTCTCCGCAGTGGAAAGAAGTTGTATGCGGTGTCGGTCTACTCCTCCGACTGCCCTAGTTCCAGAACGACTATATCAGAGCTCGATTCACTCTTTCGATGTCTAAGACTGGACTCGGAGGAGAACTATTTTATTTTGGCCGGGGACTTAAATGCCCGACATGGATATTGGGGAAACATAGTTTCCAATTATTGAGGGGACCAGCTTTACAACTGGTATTGCTTACACATTGTCGAGTATAGACTCGATTTGAAAGCAACAGAGATCTCGTCATTTCCTAGAAGCGGTTCTTACTTGGATATCCTGCTGTTTGACGCAAGACTGCAGCTGACAGACACAAACTCACAAACGGTAAACTTTTTGAACACTTTCGTGTATCTCAGTGACCATTGCGGACTCAGTGCCGAATTCAAGATCCCCAACGATATTGCGGAATTAGGAGAGTTTGTTCAAACGTATCCCTACAATTACAGTAGGACACGCTGGACACGCTTCTCCAGACAAATGACGAGAGCAGTTTCCTCGAATGCGCTCCACATACCGTCCAAGAGAAACTTGTCAAACGAGGAGATTGACATGTATCTTATACAATTGGACGAGACAATAAAACGAACGATGGACAGTACGATACCACGGTATACACGAACAAATAACGAAAACTTGTACCGAAATGCGACTATTGACGCACTACATCAACGGAAAAGTAGACTCCTTTCAAGATTAAGAACCTTGTACAGGCGGTTTACTGACAGACGAGATGAGGAAATTGGGACACTGAAATCGCTCATCAAAAACATTCAAGCATTAATTGTTCAGAACTACAGACTTTCTGTTAACATGCATTGGAACAATAAGATTCGGGCTGTAAGATCCAACAACCCGAGCATGTTCCCGCAAATAAACAAATTCTTTCGCAGTAAGCGTAGCGATCTTCCGTGTCTTAAGCTCCCCAGAACGACGGACAATGAACAAATACTGACTACAGCAGGTATTGATCCAGATAACGCCGTACTCGACGATAACTTCTTTGTGGTCGAAGACCCGCAAGAAAAAATGGAGGTACTAGGCGCGGTCTTTCAGGAAGTGTATAAGGTGAATGTGAGTATTCGCCCAAACCACGACCTGGAGAACTGCGTACAATCTAGCAACTCGCAACTTCGAGAAGACATGCAACAATGGCGATCTGAGAACTTCGGCTTTGTCGTGTTCAATGAAGATAACATGGCAGATAATGTCATCGCCGACGAAGGGGTTCTTCCCCCGTTCATAGCGAAGACAGAGCTCCAAGCGGTCTTCGAATCACTTAAGAAGAAAAAGTCAGTTGGAATCGACGGGATCTCGAACATTGTGCTAAGACATCTCCCCCTAGATGTGGTTAACATGTACACTCTCCTGTTTGACAATGGTCTGAATGATGCACATTATCCGGAGCATTGGCAAACTGCGATTGTGCAACTCTTATCCAAGCGAGGTAAGGATTCTTCGAATCCGTGCAACCTCCGGTCAATTAGTCTCCGACATCATCAAGGTATTCGAGAAGGTGATAAATAGAGCTCTGATCACCTGGACAGAGGACAAACATATTATTCCGGATAACCAATTCGGTTTCAAAGCGGGGCATGACACTATTCATGCCGCGTCGAAACTGGTGTCGGATATCCAATGGAACAAGAGCCAGAAACAATGTACGGGTGCCTGCCTGATTGACCTGGAGAAGGCCTTCGACACCGTGTGGTTAGAAGGACTTTTTTACAAGCTCAATGGGCTAGGCATTAGTAAACCACTGCTGTACCTATTGTGTAACATGCTTATTGGTAGAAGGTTCGTCGTCAAGAATGGCAATGTGACCTCTGCAGGTATATTTGAAGTAAAAAATGGTCTCCAACAGGCTGCCGTTAATTCGCCGATCCTGTTCAACATTTTCTTGAGTGATCTAATAAGTTCACTTCCTCACGTAATTGCGTACGCCGACGACTTGATCGTGTACAGATCAGGTAAAAAGATCGAGGACATCACTACTCTCGCGCAGGGTGACTTCGACTCATTCATGAGAAGTTGCGATGACTGGAAGTTGAATATCAACTTTCAGAAGTCGGAAACCATACTGTTCAGGACCCCGTTGTATAAGGCTTCGGCGGATACAAAAAAGAATTGGCGAAAGTTCTCAATTGTTGGGCGTCACGGGCAACCACTGGCGCAAAGGACTGTAGTCAGATACCTGGGGATCTGGCTAGATCATTATCTATATTTTAACAAACATGTAGATGCTGCTCTAGCCCGAGCCCGAGGCGCTTTCGCTCTTACAAAGAGACTGTTTTACAACAGCCAGCTCGATGCGAGGGTGAAGGTGATCTGCTACATGGCCCTCATCCGGCCAATGCTCACCTATGGCTGTGCCGTGTGGTTCAACGTGAGTGCAAGCCTGATGGAAAAGATTCGGGTATTTGAGAGGGCTTGTCTTAGGGCTTGCCTTCGCCTTTACAGAACACCAGAGTCCCAGTACAGAAAATTCTACTCCAATGAGGTTTTATGCAACGGGGCGAACCTGATACGATTTAAAAAAAAAAAAAAAATTGACGAAATATGCATATATTTATACAAGGTGATACATATATGCATTTATGTATATAGGGATATATGCGTATACATATTTGTATATGCATATATATGTAGATTAGTTTAAGTTAGTTGTTTAAGTTTATTTTAAGGTAGAATGTAAGGTAGTTTGTAGTTTTTATATAAAAAAAAATAGTTAAGTTAATATGTTTTTTAAATTTTTTCATAATTTAATAATTCGTCCTTCAATATTAGTATATATTTTATTCATTGTTAGGTTAGGTCGAAAGACATAGTTTAAGGTTAAGTTTAGCTTAGAGTGCTCGCCGAGAGCCAGTAAGTTAGAAATAGTAAAATTGTTCGTCCAACTAGCTTTAAGCATTTTTGTCTAGTATATAAGCTTATCCTGAAATAATAAATAAAAATGAAATAAAAAAAAAAAAAAAGAAAACCTACACACCATACACTGTGTTTGTACGTACAAAGTGAATTGGTGAACGGTTTGGGGAGACTCCAGCGGGAGCCAGCGAAAAATTTACCGTGCGTAGCGCCCAGAAAGGGGCATTGTGATCGCGGAAATTCGCGTTTGTGCGTGAAGTGATATTCGATAGGCAAAGTCCACCAGCGGTTCGCGGCACAAAGGCTGCATCGGTTTTTTTTAATTCCCCGTAGCCTTCGGTGCCAGAGGCGCACCTCGCGTTTGTTTGGTGGGGGTATTCGGAGTCGTGTGGGGACCCATACGTGTTGAGAGTGTTTTCTGTGTGGGGACAGTTGGCCACCGAGCCCAAACAAATTTTTGCTGGGTGAAAGTCAATCCCAAGGGATTGACGTGAGGGCGGAGGTTCGCAAGAACCGACGCACATATCGGGTTTCCCCTAATTTCTAGGGAGAAATATATATATACCGGGCGGGGTATATATATATAGATATACTTAATTATAGAGTGGGTTTCGTCGTTCCCGACGAAAGACGACGTGGCGCCCACTTCCTTCGGGAAGGTCGATTTTTTTGAATTTTGTTTTGGGAACCCACCCCAGCTGAGCTGTGCGAGGCCGGAGGTCTTTTGGGACCACCAGGTGTCGCTAGTTGCGCGTCACCACGAGTATGGGGGAAGGAGATGTCGCACTGTACTCACCCCCTGTATACAGTGAAGAGGGCTTATATTAAAACCAGATTGTCTCAGGTATCCGTAGTTCACCGTTCGAAGACATACTAACGCAATGTCATTCATTCCTAGGCACGGTTGTTAACACCTGGAATTGCGGGTTTTATTGAGTTGTTCCCCTCTAGATCCGCTATATTTAGTTGACAGCAGGGGCACCTCGTGCAGGGTGTGACGGAGTCGCGTATAGCGGTCTTGGAGGTTGTTCTCCCTGATTCACACAGAATCTATTTTCTACTACTTGAATCTTTATTTCTTTATTATTTGGGATTAAACAGATATTCTTGGTTCTCCAATGGTTTCTTGTAATTTACTACCCAATCCTTTAAATTGAATTTTTTTTATTTGTGTTTACTTCACGTTCATACACATGCAATACTTCCGCTCATGCGTCAATTATTATTTTTTTAATTTCGTTGTCAAGTACCACGTTGACGTAAGATCTTTCCGAATTACTCGTCTCATTAAATACTGCTAAATTCCTAACATCGAGATCTTTTTTTTAATTCTTTCTTGTACACATTTGAAGGATCGGAACTTGTTCCTTGCCCTTTAGAACTTGGTGCAGGGTCATTGGAACGGTTTCTCTGTGCATTTTGTTCCCTGTCTCTTCTAGGTATTCTGCAATTTCTGGCAATATGGCCCGGCTTGCGACAGTTGAAACATTTTGTTTCTGTATTAGAATTAATTAATCCTTGCTAAATTCCTACTCGAATAACCCCTGTTAACATTTGATCTAAATAAGTTTAGCCGTTGCTCTTCCTCTTGAGGACACCTACTCCCTTGTGTGTTAGGTTTCTGTGTCACAATGTATGATGCTAGTTTTTTCTGCAGTCCATTGATAAATACAGTGAGACTCTCACTCTTAATATAATCTGTCCTTTAGAATCTTCTTTTATATTATGTAGTTTACTCTACATCAACCTACTTTCCAACTTTTCGACTCTTTGTGTTAACAATGTCACAGATTCATTCCTATTTTGCCCAATGCTAATTAACTATCTGTGTAACTATATACTACTATGCGGTTCTCTAAAGACATTGTACAATATATCCTTGTTCATATAGGATTGTAGTGGCGTTGAGACGAATTCTTGTTTTAATGAATTTATGGAGGACAGGTTTCAAAGATAGGAATGCTGATTCCATAGCATTCTTACAAGCGTCAATGAAATTAAACACATAATCCAAATAGGGATAAAGGATGTTAAAACACTGATTTGTATTTAGGACATTGTTGTATTCAAATTTCCTGAATCTTTCCAATACTCCCTTTATGGTTCTGCAACTATTGTTTACCTTGCGTAGTTTACACGGCAACAACTAAGTGGATTAGTATATTTTCTTTTGTTCCCGATAATTTCTTTTGGGTTATTTTGTCTTTTGGAGAATTCAGTATAAAATAATAAAAAAAACCAATTACCCGGGCTGGATTTTGGCATAGGTTTAAACTCCAGTATTACGGTTGTGTATTTTTTATCGGCGAACAATACTTGGATATTGTTCATAATAAACCGGCGAAACAGCAATTGCATATTGTTTATGGTAAACCGACGAAACAATAACCGTGGAATATTATATAATGCCGTAAAAACCCATATAACACGAATATCTACGAAACAAATAAATAATTACAATAAAACCTGTATTATATATAAATATATATATATACTAGCTGAACCGGCAAACGTTGTTTTGCCACATAAATTATTTCTGGAGCATATTTTGGTAGAAAAAAGTAACTAATTTATTGGGAGTGTGTGAGGATGTGCTATATGAGTGAGAGACATGGAGCGCTGTGATCGATGACGGATAAAGACAAATATATAACGCTAACAATTTTATTGTTAAATTTATTGTAATTTGTTGTTTAAAATTATATATACATCATTTATTATTACAGTATTACTAAAAAACAGTATTAATCGCTTTTTTTTTTTTTTTTTTTTTTTTTTTTATTTTTTTTATAATTCATTTTTGTTTATTAATTCAGAAAACTTACATACTAGACAAAAATGCTTAAAGCTAGTTGGACGAACAATGTTACTATTTCTAACTTACTGGCCCTAGGCGGGCGCTCTAAGCTAAACTTAATCTTAAATTATGTCTTTCGACCTACCCTAACTATAATTAAATTAGATACTAATATTTAAACGAACAATTGTATATTATGAAAAAATGAAAACATAATGACTTAACATTGTATTTAAAAATTACAAACTAACTTACATTCTACCATAAAATAAACTTAAACAACTAAACAAATCTACTTATATATGCATATACATTTATGTATACTATATCCTATACACATATGTATACGCATATATCCTTATATACATTATAATGTATAAATGTATCTACTTGTATACATAAATACATCATTTGTCAAACATTTTTTTTTTTTTTTTTTTTTTTTTTTTTTTTTTTTTTTTTTTTTTTTTTTTTTTTCATTTTTTTTTTTTTTTTTTTTTTTTTTTTTTTTTTTTTTTTTTTAATTAATGTACAACTTAAACTACCTTACAACTACCCTAAGATATGGAAGTCGGCCATAGGTTGCAGCTGATGAATTTCCATAACCCACTGCAAGACAGTGACCGACTGCGTCCCATAAGGGGATACGCACTACCCTTTCTACCCCGGGTCTAAAGGGTTCGACGCTGGAGTTCCTTCGCTCCCCAGCCACCAGAATCTTCGACGTTGCATAGCAACATCCCGCACATCCCGACTCGATACCGCTGTACTGAACCGGAGGAGACCCTCCTCAGCTCGTTGTGCGACGGAACGGTCGTGGTTGAGTCGCCCATCCACAGTTGAACGGGCGATGTGAAAAATGAGCGGTACCGCATTTATGTCTTGTAACAGACCGTACATGTCTAAATGGAGAAAAGCTTCTGGGGGGACGAAGCCACTGTGACGTACCCTTTCATGGTACTGAGGATTGGGGTAGTAAGCCCCAGAGATCAAGTTATTGACTGAGTTCATCGCTCTGGCAGTATGGCCTCGAATCAATTTCAACAGGAAATTGTCCACTCGTATCAGGTTCGCCCCGCTGTATAAGACCTCATTGGAGTAGAATTTTTTGTACTGGGACTCTGGTGTTCTGTAAAGGCGAAGGCAAGCCCTAAGACAAGCCCTCTCAAACACCCGAATCTTTTCCATCAAGCTTGCACTCACGTTGAACCACACGGGACAGCCATAGGTGAGCATTGGCCGGATGAGGGCCATGTAGCAGTTCACCTTCACCCTCGCATCGAGTTGGCTGTTGTAAAACAGTCTCTTTGTAAGAGCGAAAGCGCCTCGGGCTCGGGCTAGAGCAGCATCTACATGTTTGTTAAAATATAGATATTGATCCAGCCAGATCCCCAGGTATCTGACTACAGTCCTTTGCGCCAGTGGTTGCCCGTGTCGCCCAACAATTGAGAACTTTCGCCAATTCTTTTTCGTATCCACCGAAGCCTTATACAACGGGGTCCTGAACAGTATGGTTTCCGACTTCTGAAAGTTGATATTCAACTTCCAGTCATCGCAACTTCTCATGAATAAGTCGAAGTCACCCTGCGCGAGAGTGGTGATGTCCTCGATCTTTTTACCTGATCTGTACACAATCAAGTCGTCGGCATACGCAATTACGTGCGGAAGAGAACTTATTAGATCGCTCAAGAAAATGTTGAACAGGATCGGCGAATTAACGGCACCCTGTTGGAGACCATTTTTTACTTCAAATATACCTGCAGAGGTCACATTGCCATTCTTGACGACGAACCTTCTACCAGTAAGCATGTTACACAATAGGTACAGCAGTGGTTTACTAATGCCTAGCCCATTGAGCTTGTAAAAAAGTCCTTCTAACCATACGGTGTCGAAGGCCTTCTCCAGGTCAATCAGGCAGGCACCCGTACATTGTTTCTGGCTCTTGTTCCATTGGATATCCGACACCAGTTTCGAAGCGGCATGAATAGTGTCATGCCCCGCTTTGAAACCGAATTGGTTATCCGGAATAATATGTTTGTCCTCTGTCCAGTTGGTCAGAGCTCTATTTATCACCTTCTCGAATACCTTGCTGATGTTCGGAAGGAGACTAATTGACCGGAGGTTGCACGGATTCGAAGAATCTTTACCTCGCTTGGATATGGGTTGCACAATCGCAGTTTTCCAATGCTCCGGATAATGTGCATTATTCAGAGCATTGTTAAACAGGATAGTGTACATATTAACCACATCTAGGGGGAGATGTCTTAGCACAATGTTCGAGATCCCGTCGATTCCAACTGACTTTTTCTTCTTAAGTGATTCGAAGACCGCTTGGAGCTCTGTCTTCGATATGAACGGGATATGAACTCCTTCGTCGGCGACGACATTATCTGCCATGTTATCTTCATTGAACACGACAAAGCCGATGTTCTCAGATCGCCATTGTTGCATGTCTTCTCGAAGTTGCGAGTTGCTAGATTGTACGCGATTCTCCAGGTCGTGGTTTGGGCGAACACTCACATTCACCTTATACACTTCCTGAAAGACCGCGCCTAGTACCTCCATTTTTTCTTGCGGGTCTTCGACCACAAAGAAGTTATCGTCGAGTACCGCGTTATCCGGATCAATACCTGCTGTAGTGAGTAATTGTTCGTTGTCCGTCGTTCTGGGGAGCTTAAGACACGGAAGATCGCTACGCTTACTGCGAAAGAATTTGTTTATTTGCGGGAACATGCTCGGGTTGTTGGATCTAACAGCCCGAATCTTATTGTTCCAATGCAAGTTAACAGAAACTCTGTAATTTTGGACAATTAGTGTTTGAATGTTCTTAATGAGCGATTTCAGTGTCCTAATTTCCTCATCTCGTCTGTCAGTAAACCGTCTATACAAGGTTTTTAATCTTGACAGCAGTCTACTTTTTTGTTGGTGGAGTGCGTCAATTGTCGCATTGCGATATAAGTTTTCGTTATTTGTGCGTGTATACCGTGGTATAGTACTGTCCATTGTTCGTTTTATTGTCTCGTCCAATTGTATAAGATACATGTCAATCTCCTCGTTTGACAAGTTTCTATTGGACGGTATGTGGAGCGCATTCGAGGAGACTGCTCTCGTCATTTGTCTGGAGAAGCGTGTCCAGCGTGTCCTACTGTAATTGTAGGGATACGTTTGAACAAACTCTCCTAATTCCGCAATATCGTTGGGGATCTTGAATTCGGCACTGAGTCCGCAATGGTCACTGAGATACACGAAAGTGTTCAAACAGTTTACCGTTTGTGAGTTTGTGTCTGTCAGCTGCAGTCTTGCGTCAAACAGCAGGATATCCAAGTAAGAACCGCTTCTAGGAAATGACGAGATCTCTGTTGCTTTCAAATCGAGTCTATACTCGACACTGTGTAAGCAATACCAGTTGTAAAGCTGGTCCCCTCTATAATTGGAAACTATGTTTCCCCAATATCCATGTCGGGCATTTAAGTCCCCGGCCAGAATAAAATAGTTCTCCTCCGAGTCCAGTCTTAGACATCGAAAGAGTGAATCGAGCTCTGATATAGTCGTTCTGGAACTAGGGCAGCCGGAGGAGTAGACCGACACCGCATACAACTTCTTTCCACTGCGGAGAGAAATGCACACGATGCAGGCCTCCAACTCCTGAAACCGTCGTACTTCACTGCTATACACTACTTTGTGTTTAATGTTATTTTTAATGAAGATCGCAACACCGCCTCCACCATTGGAGTTGGGCCGGTCTCTTCTAATAACATTATAATTACTGTGCTCCAATGTGCCTCTCTGGGTTAGCTTGGTTTCGCTAATCAGAAATAGCTCTGGGCTTTGATCGTCCAACAATCTATAGAGCTCGTTTTTTCGCGGGATCCTTATCAATGAATTTGCATTCACTGCAAGGATCTTATATGTGCTCTCCGTCTGCGCAGCCATCACGACTGGTGACGTGCTTGGTTCTGCAGGAGCGCCAGAATTTGGCTTACCTGCTCCTCTAACCGATCCATACGCCTTTCAATGGAGGATTTCTAATCGGGCGTTGGATCGTGTGCTCTTGGCACTGAAGGCTGCTGCACTACCTTTGGTAGCTGCTGCTCTCCCGTGTTCCTCTGACCAGACGCCATTTGGGCATAGGTCACTTGAGGAGTGACGGTTATGGCTGCCCCGAGTGGATTTTTCACTGGGGGCTGCTTCTGCAGAACCATTTTTGCTTTACGCTCCTGGAATTTAGGACAACCCCGATAGTTAGCGGTGTGCCCCGCGTTCCCGCAGAGTACGCATTTGAGCTGACTTTTGTCAGCTGCTCCCTCTTGCCCCAGAGAACAATTATCCGCACTGTGGTTCTCTCCGCACTTAACGCATCGGGGCTGCATTTGGCAGTTCGACGCGGCGTGCCCGAACCTTTGGCAGCGAAAGCATTGGGAAATGCCATTGCGCCTTATTATACTTTCCCAAATGCATTTGTGGTAATCTAAGTATTCAATTTTCTTTAGATTATTCACTTTGCTTGTGGGTGTGATCTGCACAATATAAAAGGGCAATTTCCGCCCCTCTCTCTTTGCCTTAGCTGTGGTGAAGGGCTTGACCCCGACGAACTCAATACCGTCGCACACTTGCTCTTTGAGCATTTGGAGGACCTTCTCCGTTTCGAGCGGACAATTAAGCTTTAAGAGCCGGGACTGGCATTTTTCACCTTTGGGGGTGAAAGAAAAGAACTCCAGCGACGACATCCTTAGGTATTCTTTAACTTGAATGTAATCATCCACTGTCTTGCAGTGGATTGCGTGCTTTTCAGCACCTTTATTTTTACATATAAAAAAATTACCTGAACCTACGGCCTCCTTGCACAACTTGGCAGTTTGCTCAATATCTGCCTTGTAGATGTTGATGGGTGGCACTTTGTCATTTTTCAGTGTCTGCGGTTGAGTTCCTGGCTGCTGCTGTTGAGTAGCTGGGACTTGTCGCTTTTGTGTTGCTGGCTGCTGTCGGTGTTGTTTTGCTCGTCGCTGCTGTGTTGCTGACCGCTTTTGTGTTGCGGGTCGCAGTTGTTGCTGAGCTGCTGGTTGCTGTTGTGGGTGTGTTGCTGGCAGTTTCTCTGTTTCCTGCCGCTGTTGTTGCTGGGTTGCTTGAGGTTGCTGTTGTTGTACAGCTGCTTGTGGCTGTTGGACAGCTGCTTGTTGCTGGAGTGCAGCTTTTTGTTGCTGCTTGTTTTGTTGCGGCTTCTTCGTCATTACTTTAAGGTGTTGTTGGCCCTTTGACTCTTGGTCCAACTTTCTCCTCGCTAGAGTTCTCGCTCTCAGCTCTCTTATTTCATGAAGGAGTCGCTGAACCTTCTCTTGCATGTCGCCAACTATGTTTTTTTTCAGACGAATTACTCGCTCCACTTCGTCTTCTGTGTCGGAGGCGAGTGAATCGAAGCTGTTGCTGCTGACAGCGAACAAGCCTTCCCCTCCATCAGATACATATTGTACCGTCGCTTCGCCTTCTCCCCCTGACTCGGCTGCTGAAGAACATGAAGATGCCGCCCCACTCTGCTCTTCCCCCTGCAGCCCTGCGGGTGAGGCATTGGTGTTGCGGCGTTTTGTGTTTTTGGGAGCTGTTTTCTTCCTCCTCCTTTTTACTGCGCCTTCTGTGGGCACCGTTGACTGGTGGCCTGACTCTGCCAGCGGTTGCTGTGGGTCATTGGCCGCTTGTACGAGCGCGGACCGCTCGCTATTATCCATTTCCCGCACTCACTAGTGTATTTATGGAGCACGGGAAAAAAAAAAAGTATTTTTTTTTGGTTGAGTCCCCGAACTGGGGATCGAACCTGGACTAGTAGAGTCAAGACCAGTGACTCTACCCAACCGGCTGACTGCTGCTGTTGAAAACTTGCGGCACTTGCTCTACTTGACTACCGCGATTAACTCTCTTTGCTTAGAAGCCGAATCACTCGCGAACTACCACTGCACAGTTCAGATGTCTGTGAACGACTGAGTATTAATCGCTTAATGCAATAGAGTGTACAATATTTTTTGTAATCCCATTTTAGCTAACACAAACAAATAATTGTCCGTGTGAAAAACATGGTGTACTCAAATCCAAGTCACAAACGGACATCGTTTGGCATTGAGACTTATTGACAGTCATTGCAAATGCCAATCTATTTGGAAATTGAAGTCGCTTGAAATGAATTGGGACATCTGTAGGTATAATAGGAATCCGCGGTAGTAACATATATTCACCTCGAAATTTGCCATCTAAAATGATATTTTCGATAACATTATAATCAATTTAATTACTAATCGCGTGAAATTACGAAGCAAAATTACCGGAGATCCAACCTTTGTAGATTATGCGGTGGCATGCCAATGACAGCATCCAATGAGTTCAAAAACTCTGTCGGATAATTCGCAGCTTCGTTGGTATCCCAGACTGTATCAATAGATTTGTATGACACTGGCAACAGCTGTTGAATCTTGAAGTTCAATTCGTTAACGTCCACATTTTTTGCTGCTAAAATTGCTCTTTGAGACAGCCACTCATGATTAGTGTATTGTGCGTGTACGTCAGGAAATATCTGGTCAATAAGAGCCTCCTGCGAATTAACGATTACGCAGAAATGCATCCAGTTTCATCCGTAGTAACTTTTCCATCGCCGATATCTAACAGTTGTTTTGAGAATGTTTTAGTCGATGTTAAGCACGCGTTGATCTCATCAGCGTATAAGGAATGTTTTGCCAGTTCCACCTGGGGCATCTAAAAAAAAAAACCAACTTGTCCTGCTGAAACTGCGAGCATAATGCGGTCGTAAATGGTTCTTGGTCCTCATTCATTAATGGGACTTTGCTAGTAACAATTGCTGCCATTTCTACAGTATTGTATTGTAATTCACGATTTATTTCAGTGTTCATCAAATCAGATGTACTCCGACTAGCCGAATGCATACCGAAATGAATGAGTGGTAAGTTGGCAATGATGCAAAGATCCTTTTTTTATATTTAATTTTTATTTTATTAATTCATAACAAACTTACTGGCCCTCGGCGGCACTCTAAGCTAAACTTAATCTTAAAATATCTTTCAAATAACCTAACAAATATTGTTTATAATAAAAAATTACTATATATAAAAATGAGTAATAAGAAAAAAAACTTATTAACCGAATGTTTGTGTAAAACATAAATACTAACTTAAAATCGAACATAAAATAAAATTAAATTAAATAAAACCTAACTAGACTTACTAACTAACTTATGACCTACACTACATATATATACATACGTATTGTATATAAATATATACAAAGTCATGTACATATATGTATCTATATACAATGTATGTCCATATAACCATGTATATAGACATAAATGCTTGTTTTTTTTTATAATTTTATTTTTTTTTCAACTTACTTTACCTTTAACTACCCTAAGCTATGTATGTAGCTCAGGCGTAGGTTGCGCAGATAGATTTCATCCAATCCGCTGCAAGACAGAGACCTACTGCATCCCATAAGGGGATCTGTACTACCCTTTCTCTACCCCCGGTCTAAAGGGTTCGACGAGGGAGTTCCTTCACTCCCAACATACCACCATCCCGAACATCTCGCTTCGATACCACTGAAGTACTGAGGAGGAGATCCTCCGAGATCAAGTTATTGATCGAGTTCATCACTCTGGCATATGACCTCGAATCATCTTCACCAGGAAATTGTCCACTCGTATCAGGTTCGCCCTGTTGTATAATACCTCATTGGAGTAGAATTTTTTGTACTGGGACTCTGGTGTTCTGTAAAGGTGAAGGCAAGCCCTAAGACAAGCCCTCTCAAACACCCGAATCTTTTCCATCAAGCTTGTACTTACGTTGAACCACACGGGACAACCATAGGTGAGCACTGGCCGGATGAGGGCCATGTAGCAGATTATCTTCACCCTCGCATCGAGTTGGCTGTTGTAAATCAGTCTCTTTGTAAGACCGAAAGCGCCTCGGGCTCGGGCTAGAGCAGCATCTACATGTTTTTTAAAATGTAGATATTGATCTAGCCAGATTCCTAAGTATCTGACTACAGTCCTTTGCGCCAGCGGTTGCCCGTGTCGCCCAACAATTGAGAAATTTCGCCAATTTTTTGTATCCGCCGAAGCCTTATAAAGGGTTATTCAGGCTTATTATGAAAATGGGCGTTCAAATCAAAACGCATATCGTGCACTTCGAAAGAAAATCATCTTCAGTGATGAGGCACATTTTCACCTCAGTGGATTCGTCAATAAGCAGAATTGCCGCATTTCGGCAAATGATAATCCAAGAGTGATTGTCGAAAAACCAATGCACCCACAAAGAGTGACTGTTTGGTACGGTTTATGGGCTGGCGGCATCATCGGGCCGTATTTTTTCCAAAATGATTCCGGTCAGGCAGTTACTGTGAATGGTGTTCGCTATCGTGAAATGATAACAAACTTTTTATGGCCCGAATTGGAAGATATGAATGTGGATAATATGTGGTTTCAACAGGACGGTGCCACTTGCCACACAGCTAGCGAAACAATGACTCTTTTGCGCTACAAATTCAATGGCCGTGTTATCTCACGTGGTGGCGATAAGCCAGCAATCGATAAGCCAACAATTCAAGAGCTAAAGGATGAGATAATTCGGCACATTAACGGCATAGAACCTCAAATATGCTTCATCGTCAACGAAAATTTGGACCATCGGATGGAGGTGTGCCGCCGAGGTCGCGGCGTATATAACGGATATACATAATTGAACCATACCAATATTATCATAATAAAAATAAATGACAATAATTTCCTAAACCTGCGCGAGAGTAGTGATGTCCTCGATCGTCGGCGTACGTCGGCGTACGCAATTACGTAAGGAAGAGAAGATGTTAAAAATGTTGAACAGGATCGGCGAATTGACGGCACCCTGTTGGAAACCATTTATCACTTCCAATATACCTGCAGAGGTCACATTGCCATTCTTGACGAGGAACCTTCTGCCGGTAAGCATGTTACACAGTAGGTACAGCAGTGGTTTACTAATGCCTAGCCCATTGAGCTTGTAAAAAAGTCCTACTAACCATACGGTGTCGAAGGCCTTCTCCAGGTCAATCAGGCAAGCACCCGTACATTGTTTCTGGCTCTTGTTCCATTGGATATCCGACACCAGTTTCGACGCGGCATGAATAGTGTCATGCCCCGCTTTGAAACCGAATTGGTTATCCGGAATTATATGTTTGTCCTCTGTCCAGGTGATCAGAGCTCTATTTATCACCTTCTCGAATACCTTGCTGATGTTCGGAAGGAGACTAATTGACCGGAGGTTGCACGGATTCCAAGAATCTTTACCTCGCTTGGATATGGGTTGCACAATCGCAGTTTTCCAATGTTCCGGATAATGTGCATTATTCAGAGCATTGTTAAACAGGATAGTGTACATATTAACCACATCTAGGGGGAGATGTCTTAGCACCATGTTCGAGATCCCGTCGATTCCAACTGACTTTTTCTTCTTAAGTGATTCGAAGACCGCTTGGAGCTCTGTCTTCGCTATGAACGGGGGATGAAGCCCTTCGTCGGCGATGACATTATCTGCCATGTTATCTTCATTGAACACGACAAAGCCGATGTTCTCAGATCGCCATTGTTGCATATCTTCTCGAAGTTGCGAGTTGCTAGATTGTACGCGATTCTCCAGGTCATTGTTTGGGCGAACACTCACATTCACCTTATACGACCACAAAGAAGTTATCGTCGAGTACCGCGTTATCCGGATCAATACCTGCTGTAGCTTAAGACACGGAAGATCGCTACGCTTACTGCGAAAGAATTTGTTTATTTGCGGAAACATGCTCGGGTTGTTGGATCTAACAGCCCGCATCTTATTGTTCAATGCAAGTTAACAGAAACTCTGTAATTTTGGACAATTGTATAGGGGTATACACATATGTATGTAAAAACATAATTACTTAACTTTTTATTTATTTACAAGCTACTTACTTTCTACCTTAAAATAGACTTAAACAACTAACTTAAACTAATCTACTAATATATGCACACATATGTATATGCATATATTAGTAGATTAGTTTAAGTTAGTTGTTTAAGTCTATTTTAAGGTAGAATGTAAGTAGCTTGTAAATAACAAAAAAGTTAAGTAATTATGTTTTTTTAAAAAAATGTTCATAATATTTGTTCATAAATTAATTACATTACATTTGTCTTTAAATATTGGTATCTATTTTATTCATTGTCAGGTTAGGTCGAAAGATATAGTTTAAGGTTAAGTTTAGCTTAGGGTGCTCGCCGAGAGCCAGTAAGCTAGAAATAGTAAAATTGTTAGTCTAACTAGTTTTAAGCATTTTTGTCTAGTGCCTAAGTTTCCATTGAATATAATAAAGGGCTTAAGGAAGTACTAAAAAAGCTCAAACCGAAAAAAGCTCCTGGTTATGATTTAATTACTGGAGAAATTCTTAAAGACTTACCCAAGAAAGCCCTTCTTAAGTTACTCTACATAATTAATGCCGCCCTTAGACTAGAACAGAAGTTATTATGGTACTAAAACTCGGGAAACCACCAACGGTTAAAATCATATAGACCACGTTTAAGTTTTATTGTGGAAGAAAACAGCTTATTCCAAATCACCAATTTGATTTTAGATGTAAACACTCTACTATTGACCAAGTACATCGTATAACTGATTTAGTAGAAAAGGCATTTGAACAAAAGCTCGTTTGTTCAGCCGCATTTCTCGATGTTGCCCAAGCCTTTGACAAAGTTTGGCACGAAGGCCTGAAATATAAACTTAACCGATCCCTATCGGGGAAACTTTTGAGTATTCTAGCGAACAATCTCTCTGATAGACTCTTCCGAGTAAAACACGGAAATGAATATTCTGCCTTAATGCTGGTGTACCGCAAGGGAGTGTTCTTGGCCCTCTGCTATACATGTTGTATACAAGTGATTTGCCACAAGAAGAAAACACTGTTCTAGGCACATTTGCTGACGACACCGCCAAAACGGTAAAAGAGTCTACATCAAAATTACGACGCGCACTAGATCAGATACACGAATGGATGAACCTCTTGCGAATTGTCCCTAACGAAGGCAAATCTGTTCATATCAATTTTACTTATAGGCACGTTAATAACTTGCTAGTATTTCTAAATCGTATCCAAATACCTTTCGGTAATGAAGCGAAATACCTAGGGATGACTCTTGACGTAAGACTCAAGTGGAAAAAACAATTTAAAAACGTGCAGAACTTGACAAAAAATACAAAGATATGTACTGGCTTATTGGTTAGAACTCCAAGCTAAGTATTGACAACAAATTGCTTGTATACAAGCAAATCCTAAAACCAGTTTGGACGTATAGCATACAACTTTGGGGTTGTACCAAAGCAAGCAATATGAATATTATACAGACTTTTCAAAAGAAGGTGCTTAGAAACATTGTAACTGCACCATGGTATATCAGAAACGACGATATCCACAGAGATCTAGGAATTTTACCAGTCCAAGATGAAATCAAAAAAATCACTTACAAACATAAGCGCCACCTGGAAGAGCATACAAACTCTGCAGTTTATTCGATCCTTGAGGAAACTAACGTCTTGGGCCGACTTCAATGGACTAAACCCCTTGATCTCGTGCGATAGCCAACACCCGGACATGGTTGCGGTGTTAGCAGGAACATACATTGGAGAGTTACCTGTCAAACGTATATAAATCAAGAAATACAAACTACTGGATAAGTGCTTCATTTAGTTGTAGTCGAACATAACATTTAAAGGGAGGCGGTTTTAGTGAGTAAAAATCTCACACTTCTATGGTCGAACGTTCGCCATAGAGTCTTGTTGAAGATTTCCACAAACACACTGAAAAAAAAATTAATAGTGTCATGCCCCGCTTTGAAACCGAACTGGTTATCCGGAATTATATGTCTGTACTCTGTCCAGTTGGTCAGAGCTCTATTTATCACCTTCTCGAATACCTTGCTGATGTTCGGAAGGAGAATAATTGACCGGAGGTTGCATGGATTCGCTGGGATATGGGTTGCACAATCGCAGTTTTCCAATGCTCCGGATAATGTGCATTATTCAGAGCTCCAGGGGGAGATGTCTTAGCCCAATGTTAGAGATCCCGTCGATTCCAACTGGCTTTTTCTTCTTTAGTGATTCGAAGACCGCTTGGAGCTCTGTCTTCGATATGAACGGGGGATGAACCCCTTCGTCGGCGATGACATTATCTGCCATGTTATCTTCATTGAACACGACAAAGCCGATGTTCTCAGATCGCCATTGTTGCACGTCTTCTCGAAGTTGCGAGTTGTTAAATTGCACGCAGTTCTCCAGGTCGTGGTTCGGACGAACACTCTCTCAACAAAATATTGATCGTCGAGTACGGCGTTATCTGGATCAATACCTGCTGTATTCAGTATTTGTTCGTCGTCGTTCTGGGGAGCTTAAGACACGGAAGATCGTTATGTTTACTATGAAAGAATTTATTTATTTGCGGGAACATGCTCATGTTGTTGGATCTTAAAGCACGAATCTTATTGTTCCAATGCATGTTATCAGAAAGTCTGTAGTTCTGAACAATTAATGTTTGAATGTTTTTGATGAGCGATTTCAGTGTCCTAATTTCCTCATCTCGTCTATCAGTAAACCGCCTGTACAAGGTTTTTAATCTTGACAGGAGCTTACTTTTTGGTGGAGCGAGTCAAGTGTCGAATTGCGGTACAAGTTTTTTGAGTTGGGCTCGTTTTTTCGCGGGATCAATATCAATGAATTTGCATTCACTGCAAGGATCTTATACGTGCTCTCCGTCTGCGCAGCCATCAAGACTGGTGACGTGCTTGGTTCTGCAGGAGCGCTAGAATTTGGCGGGCGTTGGATCTTGGCACTGAGACTTGCAGCGCTACCTTTGGCCGCATTTGGCAGTTCGACGCGGCGTGCCTAAACCTTTGGCAACGAACGCATTGGGGAATGCCATCGCGCCTTCTAATGCTTTCCCAGACGCAATCATAGTCAGCTAATGATAGCTGTACAATAAAGAACGCTAATTTCCGCCCCTCTTTTTTTGCCTTAGCTCACGCACTTGCTCTTTGAGCAGTTGGAAAATATCCTCCGTTTCGAGCGGTGCGGCGATCTTTAATAATTTGGATTGATTTTTTCTCCTTTCGGTTTCGAACTCGATAGACACGTCTTAAGAGCTTTATGATGCTCTACGGTCTTACAGCGGATAGAGTATTTTTCAAATCGTTTATTTTTCTTAATGCTGAATTTACCACTACCATTCGTTTTCAGCTGCTGATGTTGTTATTGTACTGCTGACTGCTGTTGTTGTTGTTAGGCTGTTATCTGTTGCGGCTGCTTTTTTTGTTGTGCTGCTGATTGCTGAACTGTTATCTGATGTTGCTT
Organism: Eristalis pertinax; assembly: GCA_907269125.1. NCBI lineage: Eukaryota > Metazoa > Arthropoda > Insecta > Diptera > Syrphidae > Eristalis > Eristalis pertinax. The sequence goes on along the minus strand of OU026145.1, from coordinate 79,684,311 downwards.
CTTTTTCTGCTGTGTTGCTACGTGCAGACGTTGTTGGGATGCTGGCTGTTTCAGCTGTTGTGTTGCAGATTTCTATTACTGCTGAGCAGCTGCATGTTGTTACTACTTCAGCTGTAGTGTTTTTTTTGTGCTGTCGCTTTTGTGGCTGGTTTGGGTTTGCCAGTTGTTGTTGTTGCCTGAGCCCTTGTAGCTGTAACTCATCCTCATTCTTCTCCTTTCGAGATTACTTGCCCGAAGTGCTTTAATTTCTTGAAGGAGTTTGTCAGTTTCCTCCTTCAAATTAGAGACTTTGTCTTTTTGGCACGAATTATTGCCTCTACTTCTTCCTCTGTTCTGAGACTGTTGGTAGACATCACACTCCTTGCAACGTGTCGTCGTGTTAATGAAATTATAAAATTGTCTACTCTTTTCACGTTAGCCCTGTTGTACAAGACCTCGTTGGGATAGTACTTCTTGTACTCGGACTCAGGTGTCCGATACAATCCGAGACAGGTCCTAAGACACCGTCTCTCGAACACCCTTATCTTTTGCATCTGGGAAGGGCTCACGCTGACCCAAAAGGACAACCATAAACCATGATCGGCCGTATGAGCGGCATGTAGCAGATCACCTTCACCCTGTCATCAAGTTGGCTGCTGTAAAATAACCCACTTGCCACAGTGACCGCTTTTTTAGCATTGGTCAGAGCCCTTTCGATATGTTTGTCAAAATACAGAAAAAGATCTAACCAAATGCCGAGATATCTGACTACACTTTTCACGAGTAACGGCTGGCCCTAAGGGTCAACAATGCAGAGTTCTTTCCAGTACTTACGTGTATCCCTTGAAGCCCTGTGCACCGGGGCACGGAAAAGAATAGTTTCACATTTCAGGAAGTTGATAAGCACCTTCCAGTCATAACTAAATTCAGTTGTTTTATTTGCATCCCGTTGCAACAGGGTTTTTTTGGCTACTACCTTCGGTGCTGATCTGTAAGCGGCATAGACCTTAGAAGGTCTGCAGTAAATATAGCAAACAATAATGGGGATCCTACAGCCCCCTGTTGTAGACTGTTTTCTATACTCTATTTGAAGTTAATCCGCCACATTTCACGACGAACTTCCTACCTGTTATCATATCGTAAATCATGTATAGCAATGAATTATTTAGCCTAAGTCTGACCTACTTAAGGAAAAGGCCTTCTACCAAACGGTATCAAATGCCTTTTCCAATTTGACCAGACAGACACCCGTACACTGCTTTTTATCCATATTCCCTTGTATGTCGGAAACCAACTTTGCAGCAGCCTGCACTGTCGAATGCCCTGCCCTAAATCCAAACTGGTTGTCCGGTAGAATATTGTTGTCCTCGATCCATGTCTTGGGGATCTTCCACCGCGAAGAATTCGTCATCCAGCACGGACTCATCTGGATCTATATCAACTGATGTCAGTAATTGTGCGTTGTCGTTTGTTCTCGGAAGTCGGACGAGTGGAATGTCATTTTGATATTTCCTCCTGAAAAATTTATTTACTTGCGGGAACATACCCGGGTTGTTGGATCGTACAGCCCTGATTTTAGTGCCCAAATGCAAGCTTATGGCAAGATTATAATTTATTTGTATTAGCTGTTGGAGGATTTTGATCTCTGACTTCAGTGATCTAACTTCCGGACTTCTCGGACCTGTAAACCCTCTGTGCAAGAGTTTGAGTCTTGGCAGCAGACTACTTTTGTGCACGTGAAGTGCGTCGGTGGTGGCATTCCGACAGACATCCCAGTCATCGGTCGGCACGGCCTTCGGTATCGTTCTGTCCGTTGTACGCACTATGGCGTTATCCATTTGTTTGAAATACCTATCAACCTCCGTTCGTTAGGTTTCTGTTCATTGATGGATTGATCGCACCCGACCGGAGTTCCATGTAATTATAAGGATTTCGCTGGGCATATTCCCCCAGTTCAACCAACTCGTTCGGGAGTTGAATAACCGCTGAAAAACAAGATGGTCACTATCGTACTCAATCGCGGTTGAACAATTCCGTGTGCTTGTATCTACATCCTGTATTGTCAGTCGTCTGTCAATCAATAGTGGATCCAGATAATTCCCGCTCCTGGGAAATGATGGTATTTCGGTTGCAAGCAGATCAGCCCTCAACTCATCATGCCCAATCAACCAGTTGTTCAAGGCGATCCCCAGTCCGCAATTCCTATTGCATCCCCAATCTTGATGTCTGGAGTTGAAATCTCCTGTAATGATATAATAAGTATCTTTTAAGCTCAGTCGGAGACATGTGAAGAGAGTTTCGAGCTCTGGAATGAAATTATGTTCAAGATTATTATTATCCGGTGCATAGAGAGTGATCACGTGCAATCGCTTACTACCTACGCGCTACGCGCTTCATTGCTATACATGATCTTATGGTTAATAGCCGCCACCATTATGGTTGCGGTCTCTCCGAATAATATTGTAATTTTTATACCTGAGGGTGTGCTTTTGGTTAAGCTTAGTTTCGCTAACCATTATCACAACAATATTGTGGCCGAAGGTAAGTTTCCTGTTGGTCCCTATTAGTGAATTGACATTTATCGCGAGGATCTTAAGGTCGTCAGCTGCGCGTGCAGCCATTATATAGGGGCCGTTGTGGCATGTTCGCCAGACAGTCTGGAGTAGATGACATCTATTCTGACTGCCTGTTGAATTACCTTCTGTTCCAAGCTAGCAGTCCGCTCTGCTTGTACAGCAATGCTGTTTTGCATTTGAGCCATCTATGCCTGGCAGAGTTGTAAAAGACTGCAATCTTTTGAGAATGCAATCTCTGAATTCACGGAAAGAATTATATTTTTTGTGATTCAATCAATTGACTTCATTTGAGACATCTGAACTCCAGCAATCCAATCACC